>CM055119.1:296838088-296879655 GCA_029206835.1 Rana muscosa
GGGTCCACTTTCTGATACCTCCTGGGGGGGAGGGGGGGTCCACTTTCTGATACCTCTGGGGGGGTCCACTTTCTGATACCTCTGGGGGGGTCCACTTTCTGATACCTCTGGGGGGGTCCACTTTCTGATACCTCTGGGGGGGGTCCACTTTCTGATACCTCTGGGGGGGGTCCACTTTCTGATACCTCTGGGGGGGGTCCACTTTCTGATACCTCTGGGGGGGGTCCACTTTCTGATACCTCTGGGGGGGGGGTCCACTTTCTGATACCTCTGGGGGGGGGGGGGTCCACTTTCTGATACCTCTGGGGGGGGGGGGGGGTCCACTTTCTGATACCTCTGGGGGGGGGGTCCACTTTCTGATACCTCTGGGGGGGGGGGGTCCACTTTGATACCTCTGGGGGGGGGGGTCCACTTTGATACCTCTGGGGGGGGCGGGGGTCCATTTTCTATGGGAGATACCATTTCTCGGGCACAATTTAATGCTATGCAAACAGCGGAGGCCTCGTTGTTGTGCCACGGGTTTACAGCGAGGCACAATGTGACATCTAAGGTGGTCAGTCCCGCTCTTTGCATAGCTTTTGAATTGTGCCCATGAAATGGTATCGCCCACCAGAAAAACTCCTGCCATGGTGACGTCACTGCATGTGCAGGCACTTTTCAATGGAGGGCACAACGATAGAACACCGGCATTCTGACACTGGGTGCCTGGCTGTGGCTTCACAGCCGGACCTGCGCTGGGCAATCTTCTGGGACCCGGGAGTAAGTGGGAGCTGGGTGCCTCTAAAAAGTGGGTATCCACCCCCAAAAGATGACATGCCAAATGTGGGATGCCAGGGAGTCGCCTTAACTTAAAGCAGAAGTTCCTTTTTTTTCCCTCTTCATCTTTCAGGACAGCCACCTTAGAGAGATCCCGGCTCCTCCCCTCTCAGGAAACACTGCCTTCAATCAGATTTAAGCCTCATTCTCCCGCCAGACCCTCAGTTATGGTGTTTCCTCCGGTGGGGAGACACCGCCAAGGAACCAAGCTGAGCAGCTGGCGAGGCTGGAGCTATTTCCTGGGAGGGAGGGAGACAGTTCTCTTTGGCTGTCCCACTCTCTCTCTCACCTTCTTTTTTGATCCGGTCGGCTGGAGCGCCAGCAACGCCGGTTTTCAAATTTCGCGCGCCCTCGGCTTCCCTTAGTGAAGGAAGAAGCCGGGGAGGTCCGCTCTTCATCTCGCCTAGGGTGGCGCTGTGGAAGTCGCGCTAGGTTCCCCCCTGCCTCACGGTGGTCAGCATGGAGCCTGAAGGCTGTTCCGGATGACGGGCGACGTCAGTTCCTGGAGGGGGCGTGCACCTTCCACAGGATCCGCCTCTTCCGGTTCCGGACGCGGAATATGAAAGAGGACCAGGCGCTGGCTGGTGCGGCCTCTTGTCAGAGCTGTGGAGACAGCGATTCAGGGCCTGTTGTGACCACGTTCCTCGCGGAGATGTCGGAAGCAGAGGCTCCACGATCAACTCCGGGAGACAGCAGCACAAGCCACTCAAAGGTAAGAGGAACCCTGGGGTGGTGTTCCCTTACTGGTCCCCGTTGGCTCCACGGGTGTTTTATCCCTCCCTGGTGGTCGGGGGGGGGGTAAAGGGGTGTGTCTGGGACCCTGGTGGTGGTTGGTCCTGGGGGGGTGCACCCCTGGTGGTCCTCTGTTTAGGCTGGTGGATTTTAGTTTTTCTCTCACTCTCTCTCTCACTCTCTCTCTCACTCACTCACTCTCTCACTCTCTCACTCTCTCACTCTCTCACTCTCTCACTCTCTCACTCTCTCTCACTCTCTCTCACTCTCTCTCACTCTCTCACTCTCTCTCACTCTCTCTCACACTCTCTCACACTCTCACTCTTTCTTTTTCTTTTTCTTTTTCTTTTTCTTTTTCTTTCTCTCACACAGAAAGCCACGAGTAAATCACCCCATGGGTCTAGGAAGAAGTGTCCTTCATGTAGAACCACCATGGGGGATTCCTGGGCCAAGGCACTCTGTAGGGAGTGCATTGATGGACTAGTTAGGGAGCAGGCAGCAGAGCAGGGGGCGGACCTGGCAGCATCAGTAAAGGAGCTTGCCAGCACCTTCCAGTCCTTTCAGGCACTTTTTTCCTCTTTCCAGTTGCCTCAGCCCCAGAGTAATCCTCCACCAGCGCAGCAGAGTGTTGCCCCCACCCTTGCGGTAATGCTCCCTAGTAGTGGTGAGCAACCGCAGGATTCCAGAGAGGAAAATGAAGATGAAGCAGACAATGCAGCTTCAGATTCTGAAAGTGTATCAGTACTAGAGGAGTTGGACGGGGAGTATAAACTTTCTCTTGAAGAGGTGCAGGAGCTCTTAGGAGCTATCCATACCACCTTAGGTATTCAGGAAGAAAGGAAGACACTATCCTTACACGACCAGATGTACAGGGGCTTAGGGGAACAGAAAAAGAGTGTTCCCGGTCCACGAGGTCCTGGTCGATGCCATTAAAAGAGAATGGCAGGATCCAGAAAGGAAACCTTTCTTCTCAAAGACTTTGAAGAGAAGATTTCCCTTTGCTGAAGACGAGTGTCTAGTCTGGAATAAATCTCCTAGATTAGACGCTGCCTTTTCCCAGGTCTCAAGGCACACGGACCTGGCCTTTGAGGACATGGGAGTCCTTTCTGACCCCATGGATAGAAGGATGGACTCCCTTCTAAAAAAGTCATGGGATTCATCCCAAGGAAATCTCAAACCTGCCATGGCGGCCACAGTGGTGGCCCACAACATGGAGTATTGGCTTACACAGATCAAAGCTCACATTGAAGCAGGTACGACGAAGGAGACAATTCTTGCCTCTTTCCCCATGCTACTCAAAGGAGTTGCATACCTTGCAGACGCGTCTGCGGAGTCAATACGCATGTCAGCAAGGTCTACTGCCCTGACCAATTCTGCAAGGAGGGCCTTGTGGCTTAAGACTTGGCAGGGAGATAGCGCGTCCAAAGTAAAACTGTGGGATTCCCCTCACAGGGGACCTGCTATTTGGACCAGGCTTGGAGGCCGTTTTGGATCGAACGGCTGATAAGAAAAAGGCCTTTCCCCTTAAAAAGAGGTTTGGGGAACAGACCAAAAGAAAGTTTTTCCTCCTCAGGGGATAAAGGAAGCCCCAAAAACCAAACAAGATGGTTTGGGGACCAAAAGGAAAAGGGTGTGGGGGGGGCTATTTTTCGCCCTCCTGAACAGCCCAAAAAGACCCAGTGACGGGTTCAAGGTGGGAGGAAGGTTGAGGGTCTTCCTCCCACAGTGGGAGATGATCACAGCCAACCAATTTGTGTTGGGGATCATCAGGAGAGGATACAAACTGGAATTTTCCAATCCTCCCCCACTCAGACTGTTAATCACAGACCTCCCAAGATGTGCAGAAAAATCATCTGCCCTACTGACCTCCCTTCAGGAGTTAGAGGAACAGGAGGTGGTAGTCCAGGTCCCAACGCAAGAGTCGGGCAGAGGCTTCTACTCCCACATTTTTGTGGTCCGCAAGCCGACAGGAAAGTTCAGACTTATTCTGAACTTGAAACCCCTGAATCTTTCAGTCATCTACAAAAGATTCAGGATGGATTCAATTTTTTTCGGTGAAAGCCCTGCTTCCTCCAAACTGTTATATGGCATCCATAGATTTGAAGGATGCGTACCTGCACATTCCCATCGCAGAGGATCATCAGAAGTTCCTCAGACTGGCAGTAAATATGGGAAAAGGGTGGTCCATCTCCAATACAAGGCTCTCCCCTTTGGCCTATCATCTTCCCCCCCGTATTTTCACCAAAGTGATGGCGGAAGTCTTAGCGTTCATAAGACTCAAGGGAGTCTCAGTGATCGCATATTTGGACGACCTGCTTCTGTTTGCCCCTTCTCCGGAACAGCTGTCTCGGGACCTTCAGGTAGCAAGAGACATTCTCGAAAATCTGGGCTGGCTCCTGAACCTGGAAAAATCCAACCTGGTTCCGTCCCAGAAAGTCATCTTTCTGGGATACTGGTTAGACTCAGTAAGTCAGAGTCTTCCTTCCACAGGAGAAGGTTATGAAGGTAAACAGTGCAATGTCAGTTCTACAAGGCAGCGGCCTAGTCTCGGTAAGAAGGGCTATGTCAGCCTTAGGGTTACTGACATCAACACTCCCAGCAGTTCAGTGGGTGGGATTACACTTTCGCCCCCTACAACTGTTTATCCTAAAGGTCTGGGACCACAGCCAGCAGTCTATAGACTCCATGATCACAGTACCAGGTCAGATCAAGCGGTCTCTCTGGTGGTGGCGAAAGGGGGCAAATCTGACACAGGGTCTAGATTGGGTCCTTCCAATATCCAGGACAGTTACAACCGATGCGAGTGGCACAGGTTGGGGAGCACACCTGGATTCCCAGTTAGTACAAGGGACCTGGAAAAAGGAGGACGCAAGGAGGTCCTCCAACTGGAGGGAGCTGAGGGCGGTCTCACTGGCCCTCAGGTCTTTTCAGGGGGAACTTCAGGGCCAACACGTGAGAATCCGATCAGACAATTCCTCAACGGTGGCCTATATCAACAGGCAGGGAGGTATCAGGAGTGGGTCCCTGTGGAGTCTTACAGAAGACATTCTCAGGTGGGCCGAGTCCAATGTTCTGTCCCTCTCAGCATTACATCTGAAGGGGGAACAGAATCAGTTGGCGGATTTTCTCAGCAGGAAAACCCTAAGGGAAGGCAACTGGGTCTTGAGCCAGGAGGCCTTCAACATGGTCACTCAAAAGTGGGGGGTGCCATGTGTGGACCTCTTCGCCTCAGGGCACAATGCCAAAGCAGACCTCTTCGCCTCAGGGCACAATGCCAAAGCAGACCTCTTCTTTTCCCTGAACAGACGAGATGGGGCACTAGGGGTGGATGTCCTGGCTCAGACCTGGGCATTCTCCAAGTGCTATGCTTTCCCCCCTCCTGTCCTGATTCCTGCAGTACTGAGGAAATTCCGGGAGGAGAATACAACCCTAATTCTAATTGCGCCACATTGGCCAAGGAGGCCGTGGTTCTCCATCCTGAAGAGTCTGGCGGTAGAACCACCTTGGTTTCTACCAACCCAGAAGAACCTTCTCGCTCAAGGCCCAGTCTGTTGTCCGCACATAGAGGTGGAACCTTGCAGCCTGGCTTCTGAGGAGGAATTGCTGAGGGGCAAGGGATTCTCGGATCGCCTAGTGGCAACCCTCCTAAACTGCAGGAAAAAAAGAGACGCAGGTTATCTATTTGAAAGTTTGGAAGCGTTTCAATAGTTGGTGCTTGGAAAGCTCCTTTGACACCCAAAGTTCAGTAGCAGTATTGGAGTTCCTGCAGTCCGGGGCTGATAAGGGCTTGGCCCTTAGCACCCTTAAGGGGCAAG
This sequence comes from Rana muscosa, assembly GCA_029206835.1. Lineage (NCBI taxonomy): Eukaryota > Metazoa > Chordata > Amphibia > Anura > Ranidae > Rana > Rana muscosa. Next base: position 296,843,452 of record CM055119.1, read on the forward strand.
TGTCCGCCTTAAGCGTGTTCTTAGAGAAACAACTAGCCATGGACCCTTGGATAGCAAGGTTCTTTAAAGCACTAGCTAGACAGAGGCCAGTCAGAAGTCCTTCTTTTCCTGTATGGGACCTTTCCTTGGTCCTACAGGCTCTTACAGAAGAACCCTTTGAGCCACTAGATTTGTGCACAATTGAGCTTATCACCCTCAAGACGGTGTTTCTAGTGGCAATCACTACAGCAAGGCGAGTGAGCGAACTCGAAGCCCTCTCAATTAGGGCTCCCTTTTTTCAAGTTTTTACGGATCGTGTAGTTTTTAAGACGGATCCGGCCTTTTTGCCTAAAGTATCTTCTAGTTTTCATAGAGGTCAAGATATTGTTTTTTGCCTACCTTTTGTTCAAACCCTGTGAGGGAACAGGAACAAAAATTTCATAACTTAGACGTCAGGAGGTGCGTCCTTCAGTATTTAGAAGCTACAAAACAGTTTAGAAAGTCTGATTCTTTATTTGTTTTATTTTCAGGGTCTAGACAGGGCTCTAAGGCCTCTAGACGCACGATAGCCAGATGGCTAAGGACAGCTATTAGTAAGTCTTACATATTAGGGGGATTAGAAGCCCCGGAGGGTGTTAGGGCACACTCTACCAGGGCAATGTCAACCTCTCAAGCAGAGTGGGCTGGTGCTTCTCCGGAGCAGATCTGTAGAGCAGCAATGTGGTCCAGCTTTACCACATTTGTGAAACACTACAGATTGGATTTGCTGACGGCCAAAGACCAGGCCTTTGGCCGTAAAGTACTGCAAGCAGTAGTCCCACCCTAAGGTAAGGTACTCGCTTATCCTCTCTAAGGTGGCTGTCCTGAAAGATGAGGGAAAAACTGAGTTACTTACCAGTAACATCCTTTTCCACGAATCTTTCAGGACAGCACCGGTACCCACCCCTCTATTGGATATTTTTATGAGCTCATCGTATGAGGCCGTCAGGTAAGATGTTTATATGTGAATGACGTGTTCTTGTGTCTCCCCAGTTGACCGGAGGTACTCTCAAAGAACTGAGGGTCTGGCGGGAGAATGAGGCTTAAATCTCTGATTGAAGGCGGTGTTTCCTGAGAGGGGAGGAGCCGGGATCTCTCTAAGGTGGCTGTCCTGAAAGATTCGTGGAAAAGGATGTTACTGGTAAGTAACTTTTTTTTTTTGGGAACTCCAATCAAATGTTGGCCTAAGATTTCCAGTAACTTTCCCGCTGACCGCACATTTTGTTCTCTCACAGAAGTGGGCTTCTTTCTGTGGCGCCCTCCCAGCACACAGACCGGGGTCTTGCCTAGAGCCCCAAGTCTACCAACTATCAGGACCCGGCCCTCAGTCCAGGATGCTGAACGCGCTCAATTTCAATCCCGCCTGAGTACATGTATCCCATAATATAAGATTGAGGAGAGTTCAGGGGCTGCTGAGAAAATGCCCAAAGGCTCCTAAATGTCTGTTTACCAGCAGAAGTGTACATGAGGCCTTAGTACAGTGTACTGCAAGGCACAGCTGGTGCCCTTGAAATGAAGGATTGGGGGGAGCTGAGATGTGAGGCCAGTCAGTTATGTTACCGGCCTCTCCTCCAATCAGATTGTCTGTCTGCTGGGGAAGCATTGAAGGGGTTGGAAACCTTTGTGTTTTTCACCTTAATGCATCCTATGGCAGTCACTGCCCCCCCCCCCGTTTTTCTTACCTGAGCCCCTTCCATCTCCTCAAGGGGGGGGGGGGGCTATTCTGTCCTTTCCACGGAGTCCCGGCTTTGATTGGATAGAGAGCAGCGCAGCTATTGGCTCCCGCTGCTGTCAATCAAATCCAATGACCGGGGGGGGGGGGGCAGGGTTGAGTCATACGCTTGCCATCTATGGAGCACGCCCGCAAGGTAACACCCCCCCCCCCCCTTGGGGAAAGCGCTTTCAGGGGGTTATCTAATGCTGGAGGGGCCCCAGAAGAGGAGGATCGGGGCCACTCTGTGCAAAACAAGCGTCACAGTGGAGGTAAGTATAACATATTTGGTTTAGGTTTTTATTTAAACAAGCCTTTTAGTATCACTTTAAGAACTCCATAGCCTGCATTTTATGAATGTTCATGCGTTGAATTGTTTTGTGTTCTTTAGTCTCTGAGCGTGCCTCGTCTCGCTCTTATGGTTTATATTTTACATTTTTTCGGTTGGAAACAAAAATCGCCCGTTGTGTTCACATCTGACACAATTTAGAGCCGGCACGTTGCAATTGTTTTTGGACAAAAATAAATCAATCTGTGGAAAGCACCGTGTGAACGATCCTTTAGTGTAGTAATAGGCACCATGTTTAATGAAGGTGATTGAACTCCCAAGATAAAAGTAGTAGGCGTGTAAAGTAGTAATCCCCCCCCCCCCCCCCCCCCCCAATGCAGCAGACCTGTCCGGATGGCGGAGAGGCGGGCAGTCCGGTGGTATCTGGCGCTCTGAGGTAGATGGACAGGTGAAAAGCCAAGGCGTCAGGAGGCGTGGCCACTTTCCTCCCGCTGCCTACTACTTTTATCTTGTGAGTTTGAGTCCCTTTCTATGTGGTGCATTATTTACTACACTTTGGTGCTGCCTTTTCACCTTTATATCTACCTACAGAGCTGCCTGCCTCCCCCTCCAAGGGTTCCTCTTGGTTCCACGTACACCAGGATGACCTTTGCACCCTATGGACTTCCTATGTACTTATATTTTTTTAGTTGGCTTTACTATCGCCCATTTGTCACTTGCTTCAATATTTTCTGCCGGTTGGATTTGGCCGACATCCCCAATGTGGAGATAATTCTTGGAGATCAATCACTGCAGCGTTGTCCACTGCCTGACATAATATACAGATCACAAACAATGGCTTCTGTTGTGTATAACCCGGCCTGTAGATGAGAGGGTACCAGCAGTGGGGGCTGGTGCGCCAAATTGGGGGGGGGGGTGTGCAAACAAACAAACAAGCGCAGCCACTGCATCTCCCACCCGGCACTTGCCTGTCTCTGTGGGGCAGCGGGTCGCGGCAGCAGTGTCCTCCTTAATGGTCTTTTTCCCCGTCCCCTGCTATGATTGGATGCCTGAACAGACCCGAGCACCTGATTGGCGGTTCAGTGTTAGGAAAGTGAATATTCACTTTCCTGACGCAAGGCTGAGTAAACTGCGAGAGCCCAGCATTGCGCTCGCTGGTCACATTTTTGGACGCCTATTTGGAGCCATAGGCTTCATCAGGTGCTTCCAAAAATACCCTGCTGCAATTCCATCGTGAGAAGAGGCGGCGCCCCTGCGCCCTTTATGGCTGCACTGCCACTGGCAACCAGTCCTATACGGGTCCCAGGCAACACTCATTTGGATGTGGGCAGGAAGAGTGACCGGGGGCGGTGGCAATGCCTCCCTGTATGGCTCTCTGCAGCAGCTCTAGAATACTACAATCACTGAGCAGCAAATGATATCACCTGTCATGTATTTCAGTTATCTTGCAAACCTGGCCTGTTGGTGGGCCCTGAGGATGGGGGTGATGACGACACTGCTCTGAGGGGGGCTGGATTGTGGGCAGTGTGAATGGAAAAATGTCTGGGCATCTATGGTTAGGGTTTTCCCTTTAAGAACAAGGCTAGGACCCAGGCTCTTGAACAGGGATCTCCCCCAGAGGTCAACGGTCAGAGGGCGGGTCCCCAGAGGTCAAAGGTCACTGGGCGTGGCCGACCCCCCCACCAAAGTGTACCGCCTACCCCAACTAAGTCGGAGAATGAACAAGTCGGGGAAAGCGTAGGTCGCGCGCTTCGCGTCGGTGGGAGGAATAGGGGCCCCCCCATATATCATTGGTGTCGGTGGGAGGAATAGGGGCCCCCCCATATATCATTGGTGTCGGTGGGAGGAATAGGGGCCCCCCATATATCATTGGTGTCGGTGGGAGGAATAGTGGGCCCCCCATATATCATTGGTGTCGGTGGGAGGAATAGTGGGCCCCCCATATATCATTGGTGTCGGTGGGAGGAATAGTGGGCCCCCCATATATCATTGGTGTCGGTGGGAGGAATAGTGGGCCCCCCATATATCATTGGTGTCGGTGGGAGGAATAGTGGGCCCCCCATATATCATTGGTGTCGGTGGGAGGAATAGTGGGCCCCCCCATATATCATTGGTGTCGGTGGGAGGAATAGTGGGCCCCCCATATATCATTGGTGTCGGTGGGAGGAATAGAGATCTCTGTTATAAATGGACATTTAAGAAGTGTTATTTATATACCAAATCTGTACTCCTCTGTACCGTCCATGACTTCTATTATCGGTTTTATTTCCAGTAAGGAGTTAGAAGACTCGTCTTGTTTGGTGAAGGTGCTTGTTGTATATTTTCTCCATTCGGATGTATAGAAGGATCTCGCCGACCCCAGAAACTGGATCTGTAGCCGGAATCCTCCTCATTATTTACACACAACATTCCCCGGATGTGGGGAAGGAAAAAAAGCTTCATCCCCGTGTTGTGTCAACAAAGACAGACAACGGATTGTGTGACACAAAGAGACACGGCTGTGATTGTGTGTAAAAGACGCATCGAAACACCCAAAAGATGGAACCCGAGTGTCCAACTTCATAGAACATTCACTCATCAGACACTTTGGGTCCCCCTTGTTAGTAGCGGCACGGACCCCCCTTTATTAGGTCCCCCTTGCTAGTAGCGGCACGGACCCCCCTTTATTAAGTCCCCCCATGCTAGTAGTGGCTTGGACCCCCTTTATTAGGCCCCCCTTGCTAGTAGCGGCTCGGACCCCCTTTATTAGGTCCCCCTTGCTAGTAGCGGCTCGGACCCCCTTTATTAGGTCCCCCTTGCTAGTAGCGGCTCGGACCCCCTTTATTAGGTCCCCCTTGCTAGTAGCGGCTCGGACCCCCTTTATTAGGTCCCCCTTGCTAGTAGCGGCTCGGACCCCCTTTATTAGGTCCCCCTTGCTAGTAGCGGCTCGGACCCCCTTTATTAGGTCCCCCTTGCTAGTAGCGGCTCGGACCCCCTTTATTAGGTCCCCCCATGCTAGTAGCAGGTTGGACCCCCTTTATTAGGGTCCCCCTTGCTAGTAGCGGGTTGGACCCCCTTTATTAGGGTCCCCCTTGCTAGTAGCGGCTCGGACCCCCTTTATTAGGTCCCCCTTGCTAGTAGCGGCTCGGACCCCCTTTATTGGGTCCCCCCATGCTAGTAGCGGGTTGGAACCCCTTTATTAGGGTCCCCCTTGCTAGTAGTGGGTTGGACCCCCTTTATTAGGTCCCCCTTGCTAGTAGCGGCTCGGACCCCCTTTATTAGGTCCCCCATGCTAGTAGCGGGTTGGACCCCCTTTATTAGGGTCCCCCTTGCTAGTAGCGGGTTGGACCCCTTTATTAGGTCCCCCTTGCTAGTAGTGGGTTGGACCCCCTTTATTAGGGTCCCCCTTTGCTAGTAGCGGGTTGGACCCCCTTTATTAGGATCCTCCTTGCTAGTAGCGGGTTGGACCCCCTTTATTAGGATCCTCCTTGCTAGTAGCGGGTTGGACCCTCTTTATTAGGGTCCCCTTTGCTAGTAGCGGGTCGGACCCCCTTTATTAGGGTTCCCTTTGCTAGTAGCGGGTTGGAACCCCTTTATTAGGATCCTCCTTGCTAGTAGTGGGTTGGACACCCTTTATTAGGGTCCCCCTTTGCTAGTAGCGGCTCGGACCCCCTTTATTAGGTCCCCCTTGCTAGTAGCGGCTCGGACCCCCTTTATTGGGTCCCCCCATTCTAGTAGCGGGTTGGAACCCCTTTATTAGGGTCCCCCTTGCTAGTAGTGGGTTGGACCCCCTTTATTAGGTCCCCCTTGCTAGTAGCGGCTCGGACCCCCTTTATTAGGTCCCCCCATGCTAGTAGTGGGTTGGACCCCCTTTATTAGGGTCCCCCTTGCTAGTAGCGGGTTGGACCCCCTTTATTAGGGTCCCCCTTGCTAGTAGCGGGTTGGACCCCCTTTATTAGGTCCCCCTTGCTAGTAGTGGGTTGGACCCCCTTTATTAGGGTCCCCCTTGCTAGTAGCGGGTTGGACCCCCTTTATTAGGGTCCCCCTTGCTAGTAGCGGGTTGGACCCCCTTTATTAGGGTCCCCCTTGCTAGTAGCGGCTCGGACCCCCTTTATTAGGTCCCCCTTGCTAGTAGCGGGTTGGACCCCCTTTGGCCCTCATTCTTGGTGGCAGAGACACAACAAGGTGTTGGAAAGGTTCCTCAGTGAAGTTCTATGATAGAAGGTGGTTGGGGGAGGAGCGTTATACTGGCCATGTGGTTGGGAAGGCCGTGGCTCCCTCTACTGGTGAGAAGTGTGAAAAGCTCCCTGACTGGGTGACGCCCCCTGAGTACCGATCTTCTGTTGTGTCATCATCTGGTCTTCTATCATCAGAAATCCCTGGAAACCCAAATCGCCAAAATCTCCAAATCAGGTTCCTGTGATTTTATCATCTGCAGTAAAGCCGGACTTCATACAGACCCCCAAATACCGAGATGACACTTTATTAGGTACACCTCGTCCATTGCTAATCAGCCAATCACATGGCAGCAACTCCATGCATCTAGACGTGGTGAAGACGACTTGCTGAAGTTCAAACCGACCATCAGAATGGAGACGAAAGGGGACTGACGTGACTTTGAATGTGGGGGTCCAACCCTCTACTAGCAAGGGGGACCTAATAAAGGGGGCCCAACCTGCTACTAGCAAGAAGACCTAATAAAGGGGGCCCAACCTGCTACTAGCAAGGGGGACCTAATAAAGGGGGTCCAACCCGCTACTAGCAAGGGGGACCTAATAAAGGGGGTACAACCTGCTACTAGCAAGGGGGACCTAATAAAGGGGGCCCAACCTGCTACTAGCAAGGGGGACCTAATAAAGGGGGTCCAACCCGCTACTAGCAAGGGGGACCTAATAAAGGGGGTCCAACCCGCTACTAGCAAGGGGGACCTAATAAAGGGGGTACAACCTGCTACTAGCAAGGGGGACCTAATAAAGGGGGTGCCAACCCGCTACTAGCAAGGGGGACCTAATAAAGAGGGTCCAACCCACTACTAGCAAGGGGGACCTAATAAAGAGGGTCCAACCCGCTACTAGCAAGAGGGACCTAATAAAGGGGGTACAACCCGCTACTAGCAAGGGGGACCTAATAAAGGGGCCCAACCCGCTACTAGCAAGAGGGACCTAATTAAGGGGGTACAACCCGCAACTAGCAAAGGGGACCTAAAAAAGGGGATCCAACCCGCTACTAGCAAGGGGGACCTAAAAAAGGGGATCCAACCCGCCACTAGCAAGGGGGACCTAATAAAGGGGGTCCAACCCGCTACTAGCAAGGGGGGCCTAATAAAGGGGATCCAACCCGCTACTAGCAAAGGGGACCTAATAAAGGGGGTCCAACCCGGGACTAGCAAGGGGGAACTAATAAAGGGGGTCCAACCCGCCACTAGCAAGGGGGACCTAATAAAAGGGGGTCCAACCCACTACTAGCAAGGGGGAACTAATAAAGGGGGTCCAACCCGCTACTAGCAAGGGGGACCTAATAAAGGGGGTCCAACCCGCTACTAGCAAGGGGGACCTAATAAAGGGGGTACAACCTGCTACTAGCAAGGGGGACCTAATAAAGGGGGGCCAACCCGCTACTAGCAAGGGGGACCTAATAAAGGGGGTCCAACCCGCTACTAGCAAGGGGGACCTAATAAAGGGGGTCTAACCCGCTACTAGCAAAGGGGACCTAATAAAGGGGGTCCAACCCGGGAATAGCAAGGGGGACCTAATAAAAGGGGGTCCAACCCACTACTAGCAAAGGGGACCTAATAAAGGGGGGCCAACCCGCTACAAGCAAGGGGGACCTAATAAAGGGGTCCAACCCGCTACTAGCAAGGGGGACCTAATAAAGGGGGTCCAACCCGCTACTAGCAAGGGGGACCTAATAAAGGGGGTCCAACCCTCTACTAGCAAGAGGGACCTAATAAAGGGGGGGCCAACCCTCTACTAGCAAGGGGGATCTAATAAAGAGGGTCCAACCCGCTACTAGCAAGGGGGACCTAATAAAGGGGGTACAACCTGCTACTAGCAAGGGGGACCTAATAAAGGGGATCCAACCCGCTACTAGCAAGGGGGACCTAATAAAGGGGGTCCAACCCGCTACTAGCAAGGGGGACCTAATAAAGGGGGTCCAACCCGCTACTAGCAAAGGGGAAGTAATAAAGGGGGTCCAACCCGCCACTAGCAAGGGGGACCTAATAAAAGGGGGTCCAACCCACTACTAGCAAAGGGGACCTAATAAAGGGGGGCCAACCCGCTACAAGCAAGGGGGACCTAATAAAGGGGGTCCAACCCGCTACTAGCAAGGGGGACCTAATAAAGGGGGTCCAACCCGCTACTAGCAAAGGGGACCTAATAAAGGGGGGCCAACCCGCTACTAGCAAGGGGGACCTAATAAAGGGGGTCCAACCCGGAACTAGCAAGGGGGACCTAATAAAGGGGGTCCAACTCACTACTAGCAAAGGGGACCTAATAGAGGGGGGCCAACCCACTACTAGCAAAGGGGACCTAATAAAGGGGGCCAACCCGCTACTAGCAAGGGGGACCTAATAAAGTGGCCGGTGAGGGTATACATATTATATATTCCACAGAATTTGTATTTCTATCCATCCAGCCCTGAGATTTTCACAGCTCTGCTGGGCAGAGATCCGGTTTTTTTCTGTTGCAATTTCCTAACACTTGCAGATCTTCGCACCACCTTTCCCCCCCCCCCCCAGCCTGTGATTGGACAGTGAAGGAGAAGCAGGAGAATGGTGAGCTCATCTGTCTGTCGCTCTGCTGTCTCCTCCAATCAGCATGTTCCTTGTTGGCAGTGGTTGTTTCTTCTGCTGTGATCTGCAAACGGCTGACACCAATCACAGTCAGATTCTCACACTGCTTGCCTTTTATTAAACACATAAAATGATGAATGAATGAATAGTGGGGGGGGCATTCATTTCTGTTATATCTGCCAGGAGTCCAGCTCTAAAAAATATAATACTTGGTGATCCCGCCATGAAGGACCTTATTCAGGCATTTCCAGTTATGGGGTGACAACGTTCTCTCCCGGTCTCCCAATTGTGCCCCTGTGTTGTCACCCCGACACACGGCCTTCTCATGGAGACATTCCATTGTTGTCACCATCAGGAAACTCACCCTGAAAAATGCCATTCGGCCATCACTGGAGGTGCAACTTTCTACACACGGGAAGTGGCTGCAAAGAGGCGACAGGAGATCAGCAGCGCTGTAATAAATGATTGAATAGGTGGAAATTGTTTAGGGCTCACAGTGCCATACCTAACAATACACCATTCAGGTGGAGCTTCCATCAGTAATCCGGCAGCTTCCATTTGGGCACACGGTGAGTTTTGGTGATACGATCGTGCTGCTAAAATTTCCTGTGATTGATTGTGATTGGTTGGGAATTGATTGGCCCCCTGTGGAGTGGAGACCGTTGTGGTGATTTTTTTTTTTTTGCATATACTCCAAATTTGTGCAGTTTTAGTTTCTACCACATGAAACTCTGTGTGTATAGAGATCGATCGATCACCCGTGTGTGCGCCGATCCTGAACCCCTGAATCTCATATTATCATCACCACTGGCAGAGTTTTGGTCTTGTAGTTCCTCAGTCAGGCTTCACTCACTGCTGAGCGTTTCTGGAACGTGCGACAAAGCCACAGAAAACACGCTGCAAATGCATGTCCTACCTGCGGTGTCCCCCAAGAGCCCCCAGCAGACGTGCGTTTTGTCACGTGGCGCTACAAATGCAGCAAAACGCACCAATGAGCCACTCCAGGGAAGGTTTGGAGCTTCTTCGGGGCGTTTGTCGCTCAAAGGGAAACCTATTCAGTAAGATCCAGAGTTGGGTTCCAGAGGAGTTCGGAAGGTTCCAGAGGAATTCCGCAAATGTACTCCTAAAAAGTTCAGGTGCTATTTGGAGAACCAACATATAAAATATATATGTTGCCCTCCTCTTACAGAGGAGTTCGGTAGTTTGCAGAGGATTTCGGTAGGTTGCAGAGAAGTTCGGTAGGTTGCAGAGGAGTTCGGTAGGTTGCAGAGGAGTTCGGTAGGTTGCAGAGGAGTTCGGTAGGTTGCAGAGGAGTTCGGTAGGTTGCAGAGGAGTTCGGTAGGTTGCTGAGGAGTTCGGTAGGTTTCAGAGAAGTTCGGTAGGTTTCAGAGAAGTTCGGTAGGTTTCAGAGAAGTTCGGTAGGTTGCAGAGAAGTTCGGTAGGTTTCAGAGAAGTTCGGTAGGTTGCAGAGAAGTTCGGTAGGTTGCAGAGGAGTTTGGTAGGTTGCAGAGGAGTTCGATAGGTTGCAAAGGGGTTCGGTAGGTTGCAGAGGAGTTCGGTAGGTTGCAGAGGAGTTCGGTAGGTTGCAGAGGAGTTCGGTAGGTTGCAGAGGAGTTCGGTAGGTTGCAGAGAAGTTTGGTAGGTTGCAGAGGAGTTTGGTAGGTTGCAGAGGAGTTCGGTAGGTTGCAGAGGAGTTCGGTAGGTTGCAGAGGAGTTCGGTAGGTTGCAGAGGAGTTCGGTAGGTTGCAGAGGAGTTCGGTAGGTTGCAGAGGAGTTCGGTAGGTTGCAGAGGAGTTCGGTAGGTTTCAGAGAAGTTCGGTAGGTTGCAGAGAAGTTCGGTAGGTTGCAGAGGAGTTTGGTAGGTTGCAGAGGAGTTCGATAGGTTGCAAAGGGGTTCGGTAGGTTGCAGAGGAGTTCGGTAGGTTGCAGAGGAGTTCGGTAGGTTGCAGAGGAGTTCGATAGGTTGCAGAGGAGTTCGGTAGACTCCAGAGGAGTTGGATAGACTCCAGAGGAGTTCGGTAGGTTGCAGAGGAGTTCGGTAGGTTGCAGAGGAGTTCGGTAGGTTGCAGAGGAGTTCGGTAGGTTGCAGAGGAGTTTGGTAGGTTGCAGAGAAGTTCGGTAGGTTGCAGAGAAGTTCGGTAGGTTGCAGAGGTAGGTTGCAGAGGAGTTCGGTAGGTTGCAGAGGAGTTCGGTAGGTTGCAGAGGAGTTCGGTAGGTTGCAGAGAAGTTCGGTAGGTTGCAGAGGTAGGTTGCAGAGGAGTTCGGTAGGTTGCAGAGGAGTTCGGTAGACTCCAGAGGAGTTGGATAGACTCCAGAGGAGTTGGATAGGTTGCAGAGGAGTTCGGTAGGTTGCAGAGGAGTTCGGTAGGTTGCAGAGAAGTTTGGTAGGTTGCAGAGGAGTTTGGTAGGTTGCAGAGGAGTTTGGTAGGTTGCAGAGGGGTTCGGTAGGTTGCAGAGGAGTTCGGTAGGTTGCAGAGGAGTTCGGTAGGTTGCAGAGGAGTTCGGTAGGTTGCAGAGGAGTTCGGTAGGTTGCAGAGGAGTTCGATAGGTTGCAGAGGAGTTCGATAGGTTGCAGAGGAGTTCGGTAGACTCCAGAGGAGTTGGATAGACTCCAGAGGAGTTCGGTAGGTTGCAGAGGAGTTCGGTAGGTTGCAGAGAAGTTTGGTAGGTTGCAGAGGAGTTTGGTAGGTTGCAGAGAAGTTTGGTAGGTTGCAGAGAAGTTTGGTAGGTTGCAGAGGAGTTCGATAGGTTGCAGAGGAGTTCAATAGGTTGCAGAGGAGTTCAATAGGTTGCAGAGGAGTTTGATAGGTTGCAGAGGAGTTCGATAGGTTGCAGAGGAGTTCGATAGGTTGCAGAGGAGTTCGATAGGTTGCAGAGGAGTTCGGTAGACTCCAGAGGAGTTGGATAGACTCCAGAGGAGTTCGATAGGTTGCAGAGTAGGTTGCAGAGGAGTTTGATAGGTTGCAGAGGAGTTTGATAGGTTGCAGAGGAGTTTGATAGGTTGCAGAGAAGTTTGATAGGTTGCAGAGAAGTTCGGTAGGTTGCAGAGGAGTTCGGTAGGTTGCAGAGGAGTTCGGTAGGTTGCAGAGGAGTTCGGTAGGTTGCAGAGGAGTTCGGTAGGTTGCAGAGGAGTTCGGTAGGTTGCAGAGAAGTTCGGTAGGCCGCGGCTCCCTCTGCTGGTGAGAAGTGTGAAAAGCTCCCTGACTGGGTGACGCCCCCTGAGTACCGATCTTCTGTTGTGTCATCATCTGGTCTTCTATCATCAGAAATCCCTGGAAACCCAAATCGCCAAAATCTCCAAATCAGGTTCCTGTGATTTTATCATCTGCAGTAAAGCCGGACTTCATACAGACCCCCAAATACCGAGATGACACTTTATTAGGTACACCTCGTCCATTGCTAATCAGCCAATCACATGGCAGCAACTCCATGCATCTAGACGTGGTGAAGACGACTTGCTGAAGTTCAAACCGACCATCAGAATGGAGACGAAAGGGGACTGACGTGACTTTGAATGTGGGGGTCCAACCCTCTACTAGCAAGGGGGACCTAATAAAGGGGGCCCAACCTGCTACTAGCAAGAAGACCTAATAAAGGGGGCCCAACCTGCTACTAGCAAGGGGGACCTAATAAAGGGGGTCCAACCCGCTACTAGCAAGGGGGACCTAATAAAGGGGGTACAACCTGCTACTAGCAAGGGGGACCTAATAAAGGGGGCCCAACCTGCTACTAGCAAGGGGGACCTAATAAAGGGGGTCCAACCCGCTACTAGCAAGGGGGACCTAATAAAGGGGGTCCAACCCGCTACTAGCAAGGGGGACCTAATAAAGGGGGTACAACCTGCTACTAGCAAGGGGGACCTAATAAAGGGGGTGCCAACCCTCTACTAGCAAGGGGGACCTAATAAAGAGGGTCCAACCCACTACTAGCAAGGGGGACCTAATAAAGAGGGTCCAACCCGCTACTAGCAAGAGGGACCTAATAAAGGGGGTCCAACCCGCTACTAGCAAGGGGGACCTAATAAAGGGGGGCAACCCTCTACTAGCATGGGGGACCTAATAAAGGGGCCCAACCCGCTACTAGCAAGAGGGACCTAATTAAGGGGGTACAACCCGCAACTAGCAAGGGGGACCTAAAAAAGGGGATCCAACCCGCTACTAGCAAGGGGGACCTAAAAAAGGGGATCCAACCCGCCACTAGCAAGGGGGACCTAATAAAGGGGGTCCAACCCGCTACTAGCAAGGGGGGCCTAATAAAGGGGATCCAACCCGCTACTAGCAAAGGGGACCTAATAAAGGGGGTCCAACCCGGGACTAGCAAGGGGGAACTAATAAAGGGGGTCCAACCCGCCACTAGCAAGGGGGACCTAATAAAAGGGGGTCCAACCCACTACTAGCAAGGGGGAACTAATAAAGGGGGTCCAACCCGCTACTAGCAAGGGGGACCTAATAAAGGGGGTCCAACCCGCTACTAGCAAGGGGGACCTAATAAAGGGGGTACAACCTGCTACTAGCAAGGGGGACCTAATAAAGGGGGGCCAACCCGCTACTAGCAAGGGGGACCTAATAAAGGGGGTCCAACCCGCTACTAGCAAGGGGGACCTAATAAAGGGGGTCTAACCCGCTACTAGCAAAGGGGACCTAATAAAGGGGGTCCAACCCGGGAATAGCAAGGGGGACCTAATAAAAGGGGGTCCAACCCACTACTAGCAAAGGGGACCTAATAAAGGGGGGCCAACCCGCTACAAGCAAGGGGGACCTAATAAAGGGGTCCAACCCGCTACTAGCAAGGGGGACCTAATAAAGGGGGTCCAACCCGCTACTAGCAAGGGGGACCTAATAAAGGGGGTCCAACCCTCTACTAGCAAGAGGGACCTAATAAAGGGGGGCCAACCCTCTACTAGCAAGGGGGACCTAATAAAGAGGGTCCAACCCGCTACTAGCAAGGGGGACCTAATAAAGGGGGTACAACCTGCTACTAGCAAGGGGGACCTAATAAAGGGGATCCAACCCGCTACTAGCAAGGGGGACCTAATAAAGGGGGTCCAACCCGCTACTAGCAAGGGGGACCTAATAAAGGGGGTCCAACCCGCTACTAGCAAAGGGGAACTAATAAAGGGGGTCCAACCCGCCACTAGCAAGGGGGACCTAATAAAAGGGGGTCCAACCCACTACTAGCAAAGGGGACCTAATAAAGGGGGGCCAACCCGCTACAAGCAAGGGGGACCTAATAAAGGGGGTCCAACCCGCTACTAGCAAGGGGGACCTAATAAAGGGGGTCCAACCCGCTACTAGCAAAGGGGACCTAATAAAGGGGGGCCAACCCGCTACTAGCAAGGGGGACCTAATAAAGGGGGTCCAACCCGGAACTAGCAAGGGGGACCTAATAAAGGGGGTCCAACTCACTACTAGCAAAGGGGACCTAATAGAGGGGGGCCAACCCACTACTAGCAAAGGGGACCTAATAAAGGGGGCCAACCCGCTACTAGCAAGGGGGACCTAATAAAGTGGCCGGTGAGGGTATACATATTATATATTCCACAGAATTTGTATTTCTATCCATCCAGCCCTGAGATTTTCACAGCTCTGCTGGGCAGAGATCCGGTTTTTTTCTGTTGCAATTTCCTAACACTTGCAGATCTTCGCACCACCTTTCCCCCCCCCCCCAGCCTGTGATTGGACAGTGAAGGAGAAGCAGGAGAATGGTGAGCTCATCTGTCTGTCGCTCTGCTGTCTCCTCCAATCAGCATGTTCCTTGTTGGCAGTGGTTGTTTCTTCTGCTGTGATCTGCAAACGGCTGACACCAATCACAGTCAGATTCTCACACTGCTTGCCTTTTATTAAACACATAAAATGATGAATGAATGAATAGTGGGGGGGGCATTCATTTCTGTTATATCTGCCAGGAGTCCAGCTCTAAAAAATATAATACTTGGTGATCCCGCCATGAAGGACCTTATTCAGGCATTTCCAGTTATGGGGTGACAACGTTCTCTCCCGGTCTCCCAATTGTGCCCCTGTGTTGTCACCCCGACACACGGCCTTCTCATGGAGACATTCCATTGTTGTCACCATCAGGAAACTCACCCTGAAAAATGCCATTCGGCCATCACTGGAGGTGCAACTTTCTACACACGGGAAGTGGCTGCAAAGAGGCGACAGGAGATCAGCAGCGCTGTAATAAATGATTGAATAGGTGGAAATTGTTTAGGGCTCACAGTGCCATACCTAACAATACACCATTCAGGTGGAGCTTCCATCAGTAATCCGGCAGCTTCCATTTGGGCACACGGTGAGTTTTGGTGATACGATCGTGCTGCTAAAATTTCCTGTGATTGATTGTGATTGGTTGGGAATTGATTGGCCCCCTGTGGAGTGGAGACCGTTGTGGTGATTTTTTTTTTTTTGCATATACTCCAAATTTGTGCAGTTTTAGTTTCTACCACATGAAACTCTGTGTGTATAGAGATCGATCGATCACCCGTGTGTGCGCCGATCCTGAACCCCTGAATCTCATATTATCATCACCACTGGCAGAGTTTTGGTCTTGTAGTTCCTCAGTCAGGCTTCACTCACTGCTGAGCGTTTCTGGAACGTGCGACAAAGCCACAGAAAACACGCTGCAAATGCATGTCCTACCTGCGGTGTCCCCCAAGAGCCCCCAGCAGACGTGCGTTTTGTCACGTGGCGCTACAAATGCAGCAAAACGCACCAATGAGCCACTCCAGGGAAGGTTTGGAGCTTCTTCGGGGCGTTTGTCGCTCAAAGGGAAACCTATTCAGTAAGATCCAGAGTTGGGTTCCAGAGGAGTTCGGAAGGTTCCAGAGGAATTCCGCAAATGTACTCCTAAAAAGTTCAGGTGCTATTTGGAGAACCAACATATAAAATATATATGTTGCCCTCCTCTTACAGAGGAGTTCGGTAGGTTTCAGAGAAGTTCGGTAGGTTGCAGAGGAGTTCGGTAGGTTGCAGAGGAGTTCGGTAGGTTGCAGAGGAGTTTGGTAGGTTGCAGAGGAGTTCGGTAGGTTGCTGAGGAGTTCGGTAGGTTTCAGAGAAGTTCGGTAGGTTTCAGAGAAGTTCGGTAGGTTTCAGAGAAGTTCGGTAGGTTTCAGAGAAGTTCGGTAGGTTGCAGAGAAGTTCGGTAGGTTTCAGAGAAGTTCGGTAGGTTGCAGAGAAGTTCGGTAGGTTGCAGAGGAGTTTGGTAGGTTGCAGAGGAGTTCGATAGGTTGCAAAGGGGTTCGGTAGGTTGCAGAGGAGTTCGGTAGGTTGCAGAGGAGTTCGGTAGGTTGCAGAGAAGTTTGGTAGGTTGCAGAGGAGTTCGGTAGGTTGCAGAGGAGTTCGGTAGGTTGCAGAGGAGTTCGGTAGGTTGCAGAGGAGTTCGGTAGGTTGCAGAGGAGTTCGGTAGGTTGCAGAGAAGTTCGGTAGGTTTCAGAGAAGTTCGGTAGGTTGCAGAGAAGTTCGGTAGGTTGCAGAGGAGTTTGGTAGGTTGCAGAGGAGTTCGATAGGTTGCAAAGGGGTTCGGTAGGTTGCAGAGGAGTTCGGTAGGTTGCAGAGGAGTTCGGTAGGTTGCAGAGGAGTTCGATAGGTTGCAGAGGAGTTCGGTAGACTCCAGAGGAGTTGGATAGACTCCAGAGGAGTTGGATAGGTTGCAGAGGAGTTTGGTAGGTTGCAGAGGAGTTCGGTAGGTTGCAGAGGAGTTCGGTAGGTTGCAGAGGAGTTCGGTAGGTTGCAGAGGAGTTTGGTAGGTTGCAGAGAAGTTCGGTAGGTTGCAGAGAAGTTCGGTAGGTTGCAGAGGTAGGTTGCAGAGGAGTTCGGTAGGTTGCAGAGGAGTTCGGTAGGTTGCAGAGGAGTTCGGTAGGTTGCAGAGAAGTTCGGTAGGTTGCAGAGGTAGGTTGCAGAGGAGTTCGGTAGGTTGCAGAGGAGTTCGGTAGACTCCAGAGGAGTTGGATAGACTCCAGAGGAGTTGGATAGGTTGCAGAGGAGTTCGGTAGGTTGCAGAGGAGTTCGGTAGGTTGCAGAGAAGTTTGGTAGGTTGCAGAGGAGTTTGGTAGGTTGCAGAGGAGTTTGGTAGGTTGCAGAGGGGTTCGGTAGGTTGCAGAGGAGTTCGGTAGGTTGCAGAGGAGTTCGGTAGGTTGCAGAGGAGTTCGGTAGGTTGCAGAGGAGTTCGGTAGGTTGCAGAGGAGTTCGATAGGTTGCAGAGGAGTTCGATAGGTTGCAGAGGAGTTCGGTAGACTCCAGAGGAGTTGGATAGACTCCAGAGGAGTTCGGTAGGTTGCAGAGGAGTTCGGTAGGTTGCAGAGAAGTTTGGTAGGTTGCAGAGGAGTTTGGTAGGTTGCAGAGAAGTTTGGTAGGTTGCAGAGAAGTTTGGTAGGTTGCAGAGGAGTTCGATAGGTTGCAGAGGAGTTCAATAGGTTGCAGAGGAGTTTGATAGGTTGCAGAGGAGTTCGATAGGTTGCAGAGGAGTTCGATAGGTTGCAGAGGAGTTCGATAGGTTGCAGAGGAGTTCGGTAGACTCCAGAGGAGTTGGATAGACTCCAGAGGAGTTCGATAGGTTGCAGAGTAGGTTGCAGAGGAGTTTGATAGGTTGCAGAGGAGTTTGATAGGTTGCAGAGAAGTTTGATAGGTTGCAGAGAAGTTCGGTAGGTTGCAGAGAAGTTCGGTAGGTTGCAGAGGAGTTCGGTAGGTTGCAGAGGAGTTCGGTAGGTTGCAGAGGAGTTCGGTAGGTTGCAGAGGAGTTCGGTAGGTTGCAGAGGAGTTCGGTAGGTTGCAGAGAAGTTCGGTAGGCCGCGGCTCCCTCTACTGGTGAGAAGTGTGAAAAGCTCCCTGACTGGGTGACGCCCCCTGAGTACCGATCTTCTGTTGTGTCATCATCTGGTCTTCTATCATCAGAAATCCCTGGAAACCCAAATCGCCAAAATCTCCAAATCAGGTTCCTGTGATTTTATCATCTGCAGTAAAGCCGGACTTCATACAGACCCCCAAATACCGAGATGACACTTTATTAGGTACACCTCGTCCATTGCTAATCAGCCAATCACATGGCAGCAACTCCATGCATCTAGACGTGGTGAAGACGACTTGCTGAAGTTCAAACCGACCATCAGAATGGAGACGAAAGGGGACTGACGTGACTTTGAATGTGGGGGTCCAACCCTCTACTAGCAAGGGGGACCTAATAAAGGGGGCCCAACCTGCTACTAGCAAGAAGACCTAATAAAGGGGGCCCAACCTGCTACTAGCAAGGGGGACCTAATAAAGGGGGTCCAACCCGCTACTAGCAAGGGGGACCTAATAAAGGGGGTACAACCTGCTACTAGCAAGGGGGACCTAATAAAGGGGGCCCAACCTGCTACTAGCAAGGGGGACCTAATAAAGGGGGTCCAACCCGCTACTAGCAAGGGGGACCTAATAAAGGGGGTCCAACCCGCTACTAGCAAGGGGGACCTAATAAAGGGGGTACAACCTGCTACTAGCAAGGGGGACCTAATAAAGGGGGTGCCAACCCTCTACTAGCAAGGGGGACCTAATAAAGAGGGTCCAACCCACTACTAGCAAGGGGGACCTAATAAAGAGGGTCCAACCCGCTACTAGCAAGAGGGACCTAATAAAGGGGGTCCAACCCGCTACTAGCAAGGGGGACCTAATAAAGGGGGGGCAACCCTCTACTAGCATGGGGGACCTAATAAAGGGGCCCAACCCGCTACTAGCAAGAGGGACCTAATTAAGGGGGTACAACCCGCAACTAGCAAGGGGGACCTAAAAAAGGGGATCCAACCCGCTACTAGCAAGGGGGACCTAAAAAAGGGGATCCAACCCGCCACTAGCAAGGGGGACCTAATACAGGGGGTCCAACCCGCTACTAGCAAGGGGGGCCTAATAAAGGGGATCCAACCCGCTACTAGCAAAGGGGACCTAATAAAGGGGGTCCAACCCGGGACTAGCAAGGGGGAACTAATAAAGGGGGTCCAACCCGCCACTAGCAAGGGGGACCTAATAAAAGGGGGTCCAACCCACTACTAGCAAGGGGGAACTAATAAAGGGGGTCCAACCCGCTACTAGCAAGGGGGACCTAATAAAGGGGGTCCAACCCGCTACTAGCAAGGGGGACCTAATAAAGGGGGTACAACCTGCTACTAGCAAGGGGGACCTAATAAAGGGGGGCCAACCCGCTACTAGCAAGGGGGACCTAATAAAGGGGGTCCAACCCGCTACTAGCAAGGGGGACCTAATAAAGGGGGTCTAACCCGCTACTAGCAAAGGGGACCTAATAAAGGGGGTCCAACCCGGGAATAGCAAGGGGGACCTAATAAAAGGGGGTCCAACCCACTACTAGCAAAGGGGACCTAATAAAGGGGGGCCAACCCGCTACAAGCAAGGGGGACCTAATAAAGGGGTCCAACCCGCTACTAGCAAGGGGGACCTAATAAAGGGGGTCCAACCCGCTACTAGCAAGGGGGACCTAATAAAGGGGGTCCAACCCTCTACTAGCAAGAGGGACCTAATAAAGGGGGGGCCAACCCTCTACTAGCAAGGGGGACCTAATAAAGAGGGTCCAACCCGCTACTAGCAAGGGGGACCTAATAAAGGGGGTACAACCTGCTACTAGCAAGGGGGACCTAATAAAGGGGATCCAACCCGCTACTAGCAAGGGGGACCTAATAAAGGGGGTCCAACCCGCTACTAGCAAGGGGGACCTAATAAAGGGGGTCCAACCCGCTACTAGCAAAGGGGAACTAATAAAGGGGGTCCAACCCGCCACTAGCAAGGGGGACCTAATAAAAGGGGGTCCAACCCACTACTAGCAAAGGGGACCTAATAAAGGGGGGCCAACCCGCTACAAGCAAGGGGGACCTAATAAAGGGGGTCCAACCCGCTACTAGCAAGGGGGACCTAATAAAGGGGGTCCAACCCGCTACTAGCAAAGGGGACCTAATAAAGGGGGGCCAACCCGCTACTAGCAAGGGGGACCTAATAAAGGGGGTCCAACCCGGAACTAGCAAGGGGGACCTAATAAAGGGGGTCCAACTCACTACTAGCAAAGGGGACCTAATAGAGGGGGGCCAACCCACTACTAGCAAAGGGGACCTAATAAAGGGGGCCAACCCGCTACTAGCAAGGGGGACCTAATAAAGTGGCCGGTGAGGGTATACATATTATATATTCCACAGAATTTGTATTTCTATCCATCCAGCCCTGAGATTTTCACAGCTCTGCTGGGCAGAGATCCGTTTTTTTTCTGTTGCAATTTCCTAACACTTGCAGATCTTCGCACCACCTTTCCCCCCCCCCCCCCCCCAGCCTGTGATTGGACAGTGAAGGAGAAGCAGGAGAATGGTGAGCTCATCTGTCTGTCGCTCTGCTGTCTCCTCCAATCAGCATGTTCCTTGTTGGCAGTGGTTGTTTCTTCTGCTGTGATCTGCAAACGGCTGACACCAATCACAGTCAGATTCTCACACTGCTTGCCTTTTATTAAACACATAAAATGATGAATGAATGAATAGTGGGGGGGGGCATTCATTTCTGTTATATCTGCCAGGAGTCCAGCTCTAAAAAATATAATACTTGGTGATCCCGCCATGAAGGACCTTATTCAGGCATTTCCAGTTATGGGGTGACAACGTTCTCTCCCGGTCTCCCAATTGTGCCCCTGTGTTGTCACCCCGACACACGGCCTTCTCATGGAGACATTCCATTGTTGTCACCATCAGGAAACTCACCCTGAAAAATGCCATTCGGCCATCACTGGAGGTGCAACTTTCTACACACGGGAAGTGGCTGCAAAGAGGCGACAGGAGATCAGCAGCGCTGTAATAAATGATTGAATAGGTGGAAATTGTTTAGGGCTCACAGTGCCATACCTAACAATACACCATTCAGGTGGAGCTTCCATCAGTAATCCGGCAGCTTCCATTTGGGCACACGGTGAGTTTTGGTGATACGATCGTGCTGCTAAAATTTCCTGTGATTGATTGTGATTGGTTGGGAATTGATTGGCCCCCTGTGGAGTGGAGACCGTTGTGGTGATTTTTTTTTTTTTGCATATACTCCAAATTTGTGCAGTTTTAGTTTCTACCACATGAAACTCTGTGTGTATAGAGATCGATCGATCACCCGTGTGTGCGCCGATCCTGAACCCCTGAATCTCATATTATCATCACCACTGGCAGAGTTTTGGTCTTGTAGTTCCTCAGTCAGGCTTCACTCACTGCTGAGCGTTTCTGGAACGTGCGACAAAGCCACAGAAAACACGCTGCAAATGCATGTCCTACCTGCGGTGTCCCCCAAGAGCCCCCAGCAGACGTGCGTTTTGTCACGTGGCGCTACAAATGCAGCAAAACGCACCAATGAGCCACTCCAGGGAAGGTTTGGAGCTTCTTCGGGGCGTTTGTCGCTCAAAGGGAAACCTATTCAGTAAGATCCAGAGTTGGGTTCCAGAGGAGTTCGGAAGGTTCCAGAGGAATTCCGCAAATGTACTCCTAAAAAGTTCAGGTGCTATTTGGAGAACCAACATATAAAATATATATGTTGCCCTCCTCTTACAGAGGAGTTCGGTAGGTTTCAGAGAAGTTCGGTAGGTTGCAGAGGAGTTCGGTAGGTTGCAGAGGAGTTCGGTAGGTTGCAGAGGAGTTCGGTAGGTTGCAGAGGAGTTTGGTAGGTTGCAGAGGAGTTCGGTAGGTTGCTGAGGAGTTCGGTAGGTTTCAGAGAAGTTCGGTAGGTTTCAGAGAAGTTCGGTAGGTTTCAGAGAAGTTCGGTAGGTTGCAGAGAAGTTCGGTAGGTTTCAGAGAAGTTCGGTAGGTTGCAGAGAAGTTCGGTAGGTTGCAGAGGAGTTTGGTAGGTTGCAGAGGAGTTCGATAGGTTGCAAAGGGGTTCGGTAGGTTGCAGAGGAGTTCGGTAGGTTGCAGAGGAGTTCGGTAGGTTGCAGAGAAGTTTGGTAGGTTGCAGAGGAGTTCGGTAGGTTGCAGAGGAGTTCGGTAGGTTGCAGAGGAGTTCGGTAGGTTGCAGAGGAGTTCGGTAGGTTGCAGAGGAGTTCGGTAGGTTGCAGAGAAGTTCGGTAGGTTTCAGAGAAGTTCGGTAGGTTGCAGAGAAGTTCGGTAGGTTGCAGAGGAGTTTGGTAGGTTGCAGAGGAGTTCGATAGGTTGCAAAGGGGTTCGGTAGGTTGCAGAGGAGTTCGGTAGGTTGCAGAGGAGTTCGGTAGGTTGCAGAGGAGTTCGATAGGTTGCAGAGGAGTTCGGTAGGTTGCAGAGAAGTTCGGTAGGTTTCAGAGAAGTTCGGTAGGTTGCAGAGAAGTTCGGTAGGTTGCAGAGAAGTTCGGTAGGTTGC
Source organism: Rana muscosa (assembly GCA_029206835.1). Taxonomy (NCBI): domain Eukaryota; kingdom Metazoa; phylum Chordata; class Amphibia; order Anura; family Ranidae; genus Rana; species Rana muscosa. The sequence goes on from CM055119.1 coordinate 296,865,561, forward strand.
AGAGGAGTTTGGTAGGTTGCAGAGGGGTTCGGTAGGTTGCAGAGGAGTTCGGTAGGTTGCAGAGGAGTTCGGTAGGTTGCAGAGGAGTTCGGTAGGTTGCAGAGGAGTTCGATAGGTTGCAGAGGAGTTCGATAGGTTGCAGAGGAGTTCGATAGGTTGCAGAGGAGTTCGGTAGACTCCAGAGGAGTTGGATAGACTCCAGAGGAGTTGGATAGGTTGCAGAGGAGTTCGGTAGGTTGCAGAGGAGTTCGGTAGGTTGCAGAGAAGTTTGGTAGGTTGCAGAGGAGTTTGGTAGGTTGCAGAGGGGTTCGGTAGGTTGCAGAGGAGTTCGGTAGGTTGCAGAGGAGTTCGGTAGGTTGCAGAGGAGTTCGGTAGGTTGCAGAGGAGTTCGATAGGTTGCAAAGGAGTTCGATAGGTTGCAGAGGAGTTCGGTAGACTCAAGAGGAGTTGGATAGACTCCAGAGGAGTTCGATAGGTTGGAGAGGAGTTCGGTAGGTTGCAGAGGAGTTCGGTAGGTTGCAGAGAAGTTTGGTAGGTTGCAGAGGAGTTCGGTAGGTTGCAGAGAAGTTTGGTAGGTTGCAGAGAAGTTCGATAGGTTGCAGAGGAGTTCGATAGGTTGCAGAGGAGTTCGATAGGTTGCAGAGGAGTTCGATAGGTTGCAGAGGAGTTCGATAGGTTGCAGAGGAGTTCGATAGGTTGCAGAGGAGTTCGGTAGACTCCAGAGGAGTTGGATAGACTCCAGAGGAGTTCGATAGGTTGCAGAGGAGTTGGATAGACTCCAGAGGAGTTCGATAGGTTGCAGAGGAGTTCGGTAGGTTGCAGAGGAGTTTGTTAGGTTGCAGAGTAGGTTGCAGAGGAGTTCGGTAGGTTGCAGAGGAGTTCGGTAGGTTGCAGAGGAGTTCGGTAGGTTGCAGAGAAGTTTGGTAGGTTGCAGAGGAGTTTGGTAGGTTGCAGAGAAGTTTGGTAGATTGCAGAGGAGTTTGGTAGATTGCAGAGGAGTTTGGTAGATTGCAGAGGAGTTTGGTAGGTTGCAGAGGAGTTCGGTAGGTTGCAGAGAAGTTTGGTAGGTTGCAGAGGAGTTTGGTAGGTTGCAGAGGAGTTCGGTAGGTTGCAGAGGAGTTCGGTAGGTTGCAGAGGAGTTCGGTAGGTTGCAGAGGAGTTCGGTAGGTTGCAGAGGAGTTCGGTAGGTTGCAGAGGAGTTCGATAGGTTGCAGAGGAGTTCGGTAGACTCCAGAGGAGTTGGATAGACTCCAGAGGAGTTCGATAGGTTGCAGAGGAGTTCGGTAGGTTGCAGAGGAGTTCGGTAGGTTGCAGAGGAGTTCGGTAGGTTGCAGAGGAGTTTGGTAGGTTGCAGAGAAGTTCGGTAGGTTGCAGAGAAGTTCGGTAGGTTGCAGAGGTAGGTTGCAGAGGAGTTCGGTAGGTTGCAGAGGAGTTCGGTAGGTTGCAGAGGAGTTCGGTAGGTTGCAGAGAAGTTCGGTAGGTTGCAGAGGTAGGTTGCAGAGGAGTTCGGTAGGTTGCAGAGGAGTTCGGTAGGTTGCAGAGAAGTTTGGTAGGTTGCAGAGGAGTTTGGTAGGTTGCAGAGGAGTTTGGTAGGTTGCAGAGGGGTTAGGTAGGTTGCAGAGGAGTTCGGTAGGTTGCAGAGGAGTTCGGTAGGTTGCAGAGGAGTTCGATAGGTTGCAGAGGAGTTCGGTAGACTCCAGAGGAGTTGGATAGACTCCAGAGGAGTTCGATAGGTTGCAGAGGAGTTCGGTAGGTTGCAGAGGAGTTCGGTAGGTTGCAGAGAAGTTTGGTAGGTTGCAGAGGAGTTCGGTAGGTTGCAGAGAAGTTTGGTAGGTTGCAGAGAAGTTTGGTAGGTTGCAGAGGAGTTCGATAGGTTGCAGAGGAGTTCGATAGGTTGCAGAGGAGTTCGATAGGTTGCAGAGGAGTTCGATAGGTTGCAGAGGAGTTCGATAGGTTGCAGAGGAGTTCGGTAGACTCCAGAGGAGTTGGATAGACTCCAGAGGAGTTCGATAGGTTGCAGAGGAGTTCGGTAGGTTGCAGAGGAGTTTGTTAGGTTGCAGAGTAGGTTGCAGAGGAGTTCGATAGGTTGCAGAGAAGTTCGGTAGGTTGCAGAGAAGTTCGGTAGGTTGCAGAGAAGTTCGGTAGGTTGCAGAGGAGTTCGGTAGGTTGCAGAGAAGTTCGGTAGGTTGCAGAGAAGTTCGGTAGGTTTCAGAGAAGTTCGGTAGGTTGCAGAGAAGTTCGGTAGGTTGCAGAGGAGTTTGGTAGGTTGCAGAGGAGTCCGATAGGTTGCAAAGGGGTTCGGTAGGTTGCAGAGGAGTTCGGTAGGTTGCAGAGGAGTTCGGTAGGTTGCAGAGGAGTTCGGTAGGTTGCAGAGAAGTTTGGTAGGTTGCAGAGGAGTTTGGTAGGTTGCAGAGGAGTTTGGTAGATTGCAGAGGAGTTTGGTAGATTGCAGAGGAGTTTGGTAGATTGCAGAGGAGTTTGGTAGGTTGCAGAGGAGTTCGGTAGGTTGCAGAGAAGTTTGGTAGGTTGCAGAGGAGTTTGGTAGGTTGCAGAGGAGTTCGGTAGGTTGCAGAGGAGTTCGTGTCAGGGAAATCCGTCCAACGGCGCCAATCAGCGCCCAATGCGCACGCGCGGCGGAATGATGCTTCGGCGCATGCGCGTGCGCGGGACGGCGCTTCTACGTCCTCGGGTGCGCGCGCCGACGCAGCGGCGCGCGCGCATGCGCGGCGGCGCACCAATAGGAATCCAGGCGGGCCTATTTAAAGAGATCCAGTTGCACTGACAAGTTGCTGGTTTGTCAGCTTTCCTGTATACCCAAGACTCTGGAAAACTATCTTGAAAATCTCCTTGTGACCCGGACTGGCTTGACTCCTCTGATCTCTCTCCTGGACCTGACCCTCGGCTTGCTATACGGACTTCTGCCTTCTCCTGTGTTTGACCCTCGGCCTGTGACTCGGATCCGCTGCTTGTCTACAATCCTTGACCTCCTGTTTGTACCTTTTGGACTTCCGCGTTTCCTTTGAACTCCTGCCTGGTTCCCGGTATTCTCTGGACTTGTTGCCTTTTACTGTGCTAGACCCCCAGCCGGGACTGTTACCTTGCAATTGCAACCCGGACTCAACCTGCACCGGCTTCCATTATCTTCTGCTGTTTGAACTTTACCAATCCGACTAGTTCCCGCTTGAAGCCTGTTTCTTCAGTCTACTCAATACTACCGGACCGTCTAAAAGTACCCACCACCTGCCGGTAGCCGGTGCCGCTTCTCGCCATCCACTCCCTGTCTCAACTCCAGGGGGTGGAGTGCGTCAAGTCGCAAAGGTGAACCACTCTCGGCATCTCGGCCTCGGTAAGTACATACCTTTACAGTACAAACCAGCCAGATGTCTGAGGCCGACAGGGTGCGTTCACCGTTCGAGACCCTATGTCAGCAAGTCACCGCACTAACCGATGCGGTTCAGAAATTACAAGAAGGTTATGTCCAAATGGATGGCCGCTTTCAGCTACTTACTGGAGCTACAGGACCAGCATCACCAGCTGCTACCGTTGCCAATGTTGCCTCCACGTCTCAAAATCAGGCAAATCCCACCGTAGTAATGGCTACCCCTGAACCCAGGGTCCCCCTGCCTGAGCGATTTTCTGGCGTCCGTAAGAAATATCGGGCTTTCAAAAATGCATGTTCTCTTTACTTCGCCCTTCAACCCAGGACTTTCTCTTCAGAAGTGGTAAAGGTGGGGTTCGTCATCTCCCTTCTAACCGACGAACCCCAGGCCTGGGCCCATGGCCTGATGGAGCAAAGCAGCCCCATACTAGATTCCGTGGACACCTTCTTCGAGAGTATGGCGCAGCTGTATGACGATCCTCAGCGATCAGCTACAGCTGAGTCTGTTCTCCACAGTTTAACCCAGGGGAGAAGGCCGGTGGAGGACTACACGGCCGAATTCCGGAAATGGTCAGCTGACACTGGCTGGAATGAGACGGCCCTTAAATACCAATATCGCCAAGGACTGTCTGAGGCTCTTAAAGACGAGCTGGCCAGGATTGGCGTTCCAACTACTCTGGAAGATTTGATCCAGTCTGTCACTCAGCTTGACAGACGCCTGTGGGAGCGGCGTTCCGAGCGTTTCCAGACTACCCGTCCAAACTGGACTTTGCCCCGATCAGCTCCTGCCTACCCACCCATCCAAGTTCCTACAGCATCTTCTCCTCCCGAGCCTGAACCCATGCAGCTTGGTCTGGTTCGTCCTCCCCTTTCTCCTGAGGAAAAACAGCGCAGACGTCAGGCCAATCTGTGCCTTTACTGCGGGGGTACTGGCCATTTCCTTCGGAGCTGCCCAGTGAGACCTAGTAAGTGTACCCTCAAAGACACTTTGAACTACCAAGTTTCTGGCTTACCACAGACTTATGTTGTTCTTTCCATTTCTCTACAGCTACCAACAGGAGCAACCCGCCTACCGGCGATTATTGATTCAGGAGCCTGCAGCTGCTTTCTGGACTCTTCACTTGCTTCCCAACTTCACTTTCCTCTGCAAACCAAGGACCGTTATCTTCAGGTTCGTCTGGCGGATGGATCCCTGCCTCGTTCAGGGGTAATTACGCAAGAAACAAAACCCATCCTTGCTATCACGGATTCAGGCCACCAAGAATACCTTCGATTTGACCTCATCCCATCTCCCATGTTTCCCATCATCCTGGGCCTCCCCTGGTTACAAGCACATGAGCCTCATATAAACTGGGCCAAAAGGGAAGTTAACTTCACTTCTTCATATTGTTCCCAACACTGTCTTCCCGCACTTCCCACTGTCTGTGCTACTTTAACCCCTCAACCGGATAACCTACCACATGTTCCATCAGCATACTTAGAATTCCAGGACGTCTTCGACAAACAGCAGGCCGACCGCCTACCTCCACATCGTCCCTACGATTGTCCCATTGACCTTCTGCCTGGCTCCAAAATTCCATTCGGCCGCATCTTTCCCTTGTCCGAATCTGAGTTGAAGGCCCTCAAGTCTTACATTGAGGAAAATCTGGAAAAGAAATTCATTCGCCCCTCTTCTTCCCCAGCCGGTGCCGGTATCTTTTTCGTTGAAAAAAAAGACGGGACTCTGAGGCCCTGCATTGACTATAGGGAATTAAATAAAATTACTATTAAAAATAGATACCCGCTTCCTCTCATCCCGGAGTTGTTCCAACGATTCCGATCAGCTCGGATCTTCTCTAAACTGGACCTTCGAGGGGCCTACAACCTCATCCGGATCAGGGCTGGAGACGAATGGAAGACGGCTTTTAGATCTAGGTTCGGTCATTTTGAATACTTGGTCATGCCATTCGGGCTTTGCAACGCCCCAGCTACTTTCCAGCACCTGGTCAATGACATTTTCCGTGAACACTTGGACGACTTCCTAGTAGTCTACTTAGATGATATTCTTATTTTTTCGTCCTCCCTTGAACTGCACCGAATCCATGTCATCAAGGTCCTCACTATTCTCCGAGAACATAGACTTTACCTCAAGGCCGAGAAATGTGACTTTGAGAAAACCACTGTGCAATTTTTGGGATTTATTATTTCTACCAATGGGGTCGCAATGGACCCGCAGAAAGTCAAAGCTATCCAGGAATGGCCAGCCCCAACAGACAAGAAAGGGGTACAACGGTTTATAGGTTTCGCCAACTTCTACAGGAGGTTCATTGTGGGGTTCTCCTCTATTGTGGCACCTATAACCCAACTGACACGCCAGGGCTACCGCTTTCACTGGTCACCGGAAGCTCAGGATGCCTTCGATAAACTAAAAAATGCATTCACATCGGCACCTGTATTGAAGCATCCAGATCCGCTACTGCCATTTACTCTGGAAGTAGATGCTTCAGAGTCAGCCACTGGGGCCATCCTCTCTCAAAGGCAGGGCCCCAAATCCCTTCTTCATCCAGTAGCCTTTGCCTCTCGTAAATTAACTTCTCCAGAACGTAATTATGACGTCGGAGACCGGGAACTATTAGCTATCAAATTCGCCCTGGAAGAATGGCGATACCTTCTGGAGGGAGCCCCTCACCCTGTCATGATATTCACGGATCATAAGAATCTAGAATATCTGAGAACAGCAAAACGTCTTCGACCCAGACAAGCCCGATGGGCCCTCTTCTTCACCAGGTTTAACTTTCATATCTCTTATAGGCCCGGTTCCAAGAACGTGAAGGCGGATGCACTCTCTAGGATGTTTCCCGAGACCCCTCAAGCAGAGGAACCAAGTACCATCCTATCAGCACAAAACTTTCTGCTCATTCCACAGGCTGATCTACTAACTTCCATAAAAGCCGCCTCTAAGCATTGTCCTGACCAAGTAACCTCTTCCCTAGAGAAGCATAATGACTTGCTCTGGTCCCAAGGTAAAGTCTTCGTCCCTCTGGAAACAAGGCAACTGATTCTGAAAACTTTCCACGACCACAAACTAGCTGGTCACTTTGGAACCAAAAAAACCATGGAACTAATCTCTCGCTCCTTCTGGTGGCCTGGTTGGAGACAAGATTGCAAGTCCTATGTTGCCTCCTGTACCCGTTGCCAACGGTATAAGGGACCCAAAACCAAGAGTTGGGGACTACTCAAACCTTTGCCTATCCCTGAACGTCCGTGGGCAGATGTGTCCATGGACTTCATTGTAGATCTACCGCCCTCTGGAGGTTTTACCACGATTCTGGTCGTAATTGACCGCCTCTCCAAAATGGCACACTTCGTGCCCATGATCGGTACCCCCTCTGCTGCAGATACAGCCAAAGCCTTCTTTCAGGAGATAATCAGGCTCCATGGGGTGCCTAAGAGCATCACCTCTGACAGAGGCGTTCAATTCACGTCGAAATTCTGGAAGGAACTTTGCAAATCTTTAGAAGTCAAGATTTGCCTATCATCGGCATATCACCCCCAGAGCAACGGACAGACAGAGAGAACCAATCAAACCCTAGAACAATATCTCCGTTGTTTTTGCTCAGCCTCACAAGACGATTGGTCCTCCCTATTATCCTACGCTGAATTTGCATATAACAACTCGGTGCATTCAGCCACCAGTCAAACTCCTTTTTGGGCCAACTTTGGCTTCCATCCTTCCTTCCTCCCTGATGACATTCCGGAGAGCTCTGTTCCTGCTGTTCAAGATCGGATAGCCTTTGTTCAATCTAATTTTCTGAGACTCCAGGAAATGATGCAAAACGCCCAGGAGTCTTACAAGAGATACTATGACAAGGGTAGGAAGGAAAATCCAGTCTTCAAAGTTGGGGAGGAAGTATGGCTCTCCGCCACCAACCTCAAATTACCGATCCCTTCACGGAAATTGGGACCAAGATTTATAGGCCCTTTTAAAATCAAGCGAGTAATCAACCCTGTGGCCTTTGAATTGGCACTGCCCGACTCCTACAGGATACACCCGGTCTTCCACACGTCTCTGTTGAAACCAGTAGTCTCCAGCTCCTTCCCGGGAAGGGATGAGCCACCTCCTCCACCTGTGGAGGTTGATGGTGAAGATGAGTATGTGGTGGAATCTATCTTGGGCTGCAGGAAAAGAGGCAGGCAGTTGCAGTATTTAATCAAATGGAAGGGGTATCCCCCAGAGGACAACTCTTGGGAACCATCTAGGAACCTACATGCTCCCCGCCTAATTAGAGTCTTTCACCAGGAACATCCCGAGTTGATGTCTAGTCTGGGCGTCCGGAGTCCGCCCCTAGGAGGGGGGCACTGTCAGGGAAATCCGTCCAACGGCGCCAATCAGCGCCCAATGCGCACGCGCGGCGGAATGATGCTTCGGCGCATGCGCGTGCGCGGGACGGCGCTTCTACGTCCTCGGGTGCGCGCGCCGACGCAGCGGCGCGCGCGCATGCGCGGCGGCGCACCAATAGGAATCCAGGCGGGCCTATTTAAAGAGATCCAGTTGCACTGACAAGTTGCTGGTTTGTCAGCTTTCCTGTATACCCAAGACTCTGGAAAACTATCTTGAAAATCTCCTTGTGACCCGGACTGGCTTGACTCCTCTGATCTCTCTCCTGGACCTGACCCTCGGCTTGCTATACGGACTTCTGCCTTCTCCTGTGTTTGACCCTCGGCCTGTGACTCGGATCCGCTGCTTGTCTACAATCCTTGACCTCCTGTTTGTACCTTTTGGACTTCCGCGTTTCCTTTGAACTCCTGCCTGGTTCCCGGTATTCTCTGGACTTGTTGCCTTTTACTGTGCTAGACCCCCAGCCGGGACTGTTACCTTGCAATTGCAACCCGGACTCAACCTGCACCGGCTTCCATTATCTCCTGCTGTTTGAACTTTACCAATCCGACTAGTTCCCGCTTGAAGCCTGTTTCTTCAGTCTACTCAACACTACCGGACCGTCTAAAAGTACCCACCACCTGCCGGTAGCCGGTGCCGCTTCTCGCCATCCACTCCCTGTCTCAACTCCAGGGGGTGGAGTGCGTCAAGTCGCAAAGGTGAACCACTCTCGGCATCTCGGCCTCGGTAAGTACATACCTTTACAGTTCGGTAGGTTGCAGAGGAGTTCGGTAGGTTGCAGAGGAGTTCGGTAGGTTGCAGAGGAGTTCGATAGGTTGCAGAGGAGTTCGGTAGACTCCAGAGGAGTTGGATAGACTCCAGAGGAGTTCGATAGGTTGCAGAGGAGTTCGGTAGGTTGCAGAGGAGTTCGGTAGGTTGCAGAGGAGTTCGGTAGGTTGCAGAGGAGTTCGGTAGGTTGCAGAGGAGTTCGGTAGGTTGCAGAGGAGTTTGGTAGGTTGCAGAGAAGTTCGGTAGGTTGCAGAGAAGTTCGGTAGGTTGCAGAGGTAGGTTGCAGAGGAGTTCGGTAGGTTGCAGAGGAGTTCGGTAGGTTGCAGAGGAGTTCGGTAGGTTGCAGAGAAGTTCGGTAGGTTGCAGAGGTAGGTTGCAGAGGAGTTCGGTAGGTTGCAGAGAAGTTCGGTAGGTTGCAGAGAAGTTCGGTAGGTTGCAGAGGAGTTCGATAGGTTGCAGAGAAGTTCGGTAGACTCCAGAGGAGTTCGATAGGTTGCAGAGGAGTTCGATAGGTTGCAGAGGAGTTCGATAGGTTGCAGAGGAGTTCGATAGGTTGCAGAGGAGTTAGGTAGGTTGCAGAGGAGTTCGGTAGGTTGCAGAGGAGTTCGGTAGGTTGCAGAGGAGTTCGGTAGGTTGCAGAGTAGTTCGGTAGGTTGCAGAGTAGGTTGCAGAGGAGTTTGATAGGTTGCAGAGGAGTTTGATAGGTTGCAGAGAAGTTCGGTAGGTTGCAGAGGAGTTCGGTAGGTTGCAGAGGAGTTCGGTAGGTTGCAGAGGAGTTCGGTAGGTTGCAGAGGAGTTCGGTAGGTTGCAGAGAAGTTCGGTAGGTTGCAGAGAAGTTCGGTAGGTTGCAGAGGAGTTCGGTAGGTTGCAGAGGAGTTCGGTAGGTTGCAGAGGAGTTCGGTAGGTTGCAGAGGAGTTCGGTAGGTTGCAGAGAAGTTCGGTAGGTTGCAGAGGAGTTCGGTAGGTTGCAGAGGTAGGTTGCAGAGGAGTTCGATAGGTTACAGAGGAGTTTGGTAGGTTGCAGAGAAGTTTGGTAGGTTGCAGAGAAGTTTGGTAGGTTGCAGAGAAGTTTGGTAGGTTGCAGAGAAGTTCGGTAGGTTGCAGAGGAGTTCGGTAGGTTGCAGAGGAGTTCGGTAGGTTGCAGAGTAGGTTGCAGAGGAGTTCGGTAGGTTGCAGAGTAGGTTGCAGAGGAGTTTGATAGGTTGCAGAGAAGTTCGGTAGGTTGCAGAGGAGTTCGGTAGGTTGCAGAGGAGTTCGGTAGGTTGCAGAGAAGTTCGGTAGGTTGCAGCGGAGTTCGGTAGGTTGCAGAGAAGTTCGGTAGGTTGCAGAGGAGTTCGGTAGGTTGCAGAGGTAGGTTGCAGAGGAGTTCGGTAGGTTGCAGAGGAGTTCGGTAGGTTGCAGAGGAGTTCGGTAGGTTGCAGAGTAGGTTGCAGAGGAGTTCGATAGGTTGCAGAGAAGTTCGGTAGGTTGCAGAGGTAGGTTGCAGAGGAGTTCGGTAGACTCCAGAGGAGTTCGATAGGTTGCAGAGGAGTTTGGTAGGTTGCAGAGAAGTTCGGTAGGTTGCAGAGAAGTTCGGAAGGTTGCAGAGGAGTTCGGTAGGTTGCAGAGGAGTTCGGTAGGTTGCAGAGGAGTTCGGTAGGTTGCAGAGGAGTTCGGTAGGTTGCAGAGGAGTTCGGTAGGTTGCAGAGGAGTTCGGTAGGTTGCAGAGAAGTTCGGTAGGTTGCAGAGAAGTTCGGTAGGTTGCAGAGGAGTTCGATAGGTTGCAGAGAAGTTCGGTAGGTTGCAGAGGTAGGTTGCAGAGAAGTTCGGTAGACTCCAGAGGAGTTTGATAGGTTGCAGAGGAGTTTGGTAGGTTGCAGAGGAGTTTGATAGGTTGCAAAGGGGTTCGGTAGGTTGCATAGGAGTTCGGTAGGTTGCAGAGGAGTTCGGTAGGTTGCAGAGAAGTTCGGTAGGTTGCAGAGGAGTTCGATAGGTTGCAGAGAAGTTCGGTAGGTTGCAGAGGTAGGTTGCAGAGAAGTTCGGTAGACTCCAGAGGAGTTTGATAGGTTGCAGAGGAGTTTGGTAGGTTGCAGAGGAGTTTGATAGGTTGCAGAGGAGTTTGGTAGGTTGCAGAGGAGTTCGGTAGGTTGCAGAGTAGGTTGCAGAGGAGTTCGATAGGTTGCAGAGGAGTTCGATAGGTTGCAGAGAAGTTCGGTAGGTTGCAGAGAAGTTCGGTAGGTTGCAGAGAAGTTCGGTAGGTTGCAGAGAAGTTCGGTAGGTTGCAGAGGAGTTCGGTAGGTTGCAGAGGAGTTCGGTAGGTTGCAGAGGAGTTCGGTAGGTTGCAGAGGAGTTCGGTAGGTTGCAGAGGAGTTCGGTAGGTTGCAGAGGAGTTCGATAGGTTGCAGAGAAGTTTGGTAGGTTGCAGAGGAGTTTGGTAGGTTGCAGAGGAGTTCGGTAGACTCCAGAGGAGTTCGATAGGTTTCAGAGAAGTTCGGTAGGTTGCAGAGGCGTTCGGTAGACTCCAGAGAAGTTCGGTAGGTTGCAGAGAAGTTCGGTAGGTTGCAGAGGAGTTCGGTAGGTTGCAGAGGAGTTCGGTAGGTTGCAGAGGAGTTCGGTAGGTTGCAGAGGAGTTTTGTAGACTCCAGAGGAGTTTGGTAGACTCCAGAGGAGTTCGGTAGGTTGCAGAGGAGTTCGGTAGGTTGCAGAGGAGTTCGGTAGGTTGCAGAGAAGTTTGGTAGGTTGCAGAGGAGTTTGGTAGGTTGCAGAGAAGTTTGGTAGGTTGCAGAGGAGTTTGGTAGGTTGCAGAGGAGTTCGGTAGACTCCAGAGGAGTTTGGTAGGTTGCAGAGGAGTTCGGTAGGTTGCAGAGAAGTTCGGTAGGTTGCAGAGAAGTTCGGTAGGTTGCAGAGGAGTTCGGTAGGTTGCAGAGGAGTTCGGTAGGTTGCAGAGGAGTTCGGTAGGTTGCAGAGGAGTTCGGTAGGTTGCAGAGGAGTTCGGTAGGTTGCAGAGGAGTTCGGTAGGTTGCAGAGGAGTTTTGTAGACTCCAGAGGAGTTCGGTAGGTTGCAGAGGAGTTTTGTAGACTCCAGAGGAGTTTGGTAGGTTGCAGAGGAGTTTGGTAGGTTGCAGAGGAGTTTGGTAGGTTGCAGAGGAGTTTTGTAGACTCCAGAGGAGTTCGGTAGGTTGCAGAGGAGTTTTGTAGACTCCAGAGGAGTTTGGTAGGTTGCAGAGGAGTTTGGTAGGTTGCAGAGGAGTTTGGTAGGTTGCAGAGGAGTTCGGTAGGTTGCAGAGGAGTTCGGTAGGTTGCAGAGGAGTTCGGTAGGTTGCAGAGGAGTTCGGTAGGTTGCAGAGAAGTTCGGTAGGTTGCAGAGAAGTTCGGTAGGTTGCAGAGGAGTTTGGTAGGTTGCAGAGGAGTTTGGTAGACTCCAGAGGAGTTTGGTAGACTCCAGAGTAGTTCGGTAGGTTGCAGAGAAGTTCGGTAGGTTGCAGAGGAGTTCGGTAGGTTGCAGAGGAGTTCGGTAGGTTGCAGAGGAGTTCGGTAGGTTGCAGAGGAGTTCGGTAGGTTGCAGAGAAGTTCGGTAGGTTGCAGAGAAGTTCGGTAGGTTGCAGAGGAGTTCGGTAGGTTGCAGAGGAGTTCGGTAGGTTGCAGAGGAGTTCGGTAGGTTGCAGAGGAGTTCGGTAGGTTGCAGAGGAGTTCGATAGGTTGCAGAGAAGTTTGGTAGGTTGCAGAGGAGTTTGGTAGGTTGCAGAGGAGTTCGGTAGACTCCAGAGGAGTTCGATAGGTTTCAGAGAAGTTCGGTAGGTTGCAGAGGCGTTCGGTAGACTCCAGAGGAGTTCGGTAGACTCCAGAGAAGTTCGGTAGGTTGCAGAGAAGTTCGGTAGGTTGCAGAGGAGTTCGGTAGGTTGCAGAGGAGTTCGGTAGGTTGCAGAGGAGTTTTGTAGACTCCAGAGGAGTTTGGTAGACTCCAGAGGAGTTCGGTAGGTTGCAGAGGAGTTCGGTAGGTTGCAGAGGAGTTCGGTAGGTTGCAGAGAAGTTTGGTAGGTTGCAGAGGAGTTTGGTAGGTTGCAGAGGAGTTTGGTAGGTTGCAGAGGAGTTTGGTAGGTTGCAGAGGAGTTTGGTAGGTTGCAGAGGAGTTCGGTAGACTCCAGAGGAGTTTGGTAGGTTGCAGAGGAGTTCGGTAGGTTGCAGAGAAGTTCGGTAGGTTGCAGAGAAGTTCGGTAGGTTGCAGAGGAGTTCGGTAGGTTGCAGAGGAGTTCGGTAGGTTGCAGAGGAGTTCGGTAGGTTGCAGAGGAGTTCGGTAGGTTGCAGAGAAGTTCGGTAGGTTGCAGAGGAGTTCGGTAGGTTGCAGAGGAGTTCGGTAGGTTGCAGAGGAGTTCGGTAGGTTGCAGAGGAGTTCGGTAGGTTGCAGAGGAGTTCGGTAGGTTGCAGAGGAGTTCGGTAGGTTGCAGAGGAGTTCGATAGGTTGCAGAGAAGTTTGGTAGGTTGCAGAGGAGTTTGGTAGGTTGCAGAGGAGTTCGGTAGACTCCAGAGGAGTTCGATAGGTTTCAGAGAAGTTCGGTAGGTTGCAGAGGCGTTCGGTAGACTCCAGAGGAGTTCGGTAGACTCCAGAGAAGTTCGGTAGGTTGCAGAGAAGTTCGGTAGGTTGCAGAGGAGTTCGGTAGGTTGCAGAGGAGTTCGGTAGGTTGCAGAGGAGTTTTGTAGACTCCAGAGGAGTTTGGTAGACTCCAGAGGAGTTCGGTAGGTTGCAGAGGAGTTCGGTAGGTTGCAGAGGAGTTCGGTAGGTTGCAGAGAAGTTTGGTAGGTTGCAGAGGAGTTTGGTAGGTTGCAGAGGAGTTTGGTAGGTGCAGAGGAGTTTGGTAGGTTGCAGAGGAGTTCGGTAGACTCCAGAGGAGTTTGGTAGGTTGCAGAGGAGTTCGGTAGGTTGCAGAGAAGTTCGGTAGGTTGCAGAGGAGTTCGGTAGGTTGCAGAGGAGTTCGGTAGGTTGCAGAGGAGTTCGGTAGGTTGCAGAGGAGTTCGGTAGGTTGCAGAGGAGTTCGGTAGGTTGCAGAGGAGTTCGGTAGGTTGCAGAGGAGTTCGGTAGGTTGCAGAGGAGTTTTGTAGACTCCAGAGGAGTTCGGTAGGTTGCAGAGGAGTTTTGTAGACTCCAGAGGAGTTTGGTAGGTTGCAGAGGAGTTCGGTAGGTTGCAGAGAAGTTCGGTAGGTTGCAGAGAAGTTCGGTAGGTTGCAGAGGAGTTTGGTAGGTTGCAGAGGAGTTTGGTAGACTCCAGAGGAGTTTGGTAGACTCCAGAGTAGTTCGGTAGGTTGCAGAGGAGTTCGGTAGGTTGCAGAGGAGTTCGGTAGGTTGCAGAGAAGTTTGGTAGGTTGCAGAGTAGTTTGGTAGACTCCAGAGGAGTTTGGTAGGTTGCAGAGAAGTTCGGTAGGTTGCAGAGGAGTTCGGTAGGTTGCAGAGGGGTTCGGTGGGTTGCAGAGGGGTTCGGTGGGTTGCAGAGGAGTTTGGTAGACTCCATAGGAAAGCTTTAATTAGTGGAAATAGGAAGTATTTTGTGTGATGAACTAACAAAAGAATTAGTGAGTCACAAAGTATTCCCGGGAAC
>CM055119.1:296879755-297165541 GCA_029206835.1 Rana muscosa
CTTCTCTCCTTCTCTTCTTCTCTTCTTCTCTTCTTCTCTTCTCTTCTCTCTCTCTCTCTCGTCACTATTGTGTCCATCATCAGGGGCCCCCCCCTACTTCATTTATTTTACTTATTTATGATGATTTTTAGGTATATTTGTATTTATTTTACATTTATTTATTCATATAAATCGCACAAAAACGCGATTCCACCCGGGGAAATCCATTATTAAAGGAAACAGAAAGAAAAAAAAAAAAAAAGAACGCAGTGAAGAAGGAAAGTGTAAAAGAAAATAAACCGAATCATTCATCTAGAACACAGGCAGGGCCGCCATCAGGGGTACAGGCAGTACACATGTAAGGGGCCCGGAGCTCCCCAGGGGCACGGATGGCAACCCCCCTTTTTTTTTCTGTTTGTCAGCACCCAAAGCCCCCCTCCCCCTGACCTTAATTCTCGGGGGGGGGACATACGGCAGCACCTCCTGCTTCTCAATTTGAGGTGACCGCCCCCCCCCCCTTTCTCAACTAGCGTAACCCCCCCCCCCCGGTTCTCAATTTGCGGCGGCAGCACCTCCTCCCGTTTCTCTGCTCCAGGGGGCCCATGCCTGAAGCTGTGTAAGGGGCCCCAAAGTATTCCTGATGGCGGCCCTGAACACAGGTGTCAAACACAAGGCCCGTGGGCAGAATCCGGCCCTCCAGGCCATTTCATGTGGCCCTCGCACCTCTCCAGCCCTCTTCTGGTCCTCCTCCAGACCCTGTATTTTCTGCTTTTAAGCAATGTATCCAGCTTCTTCCCAGCAGCAACATAAAGAAAGGAGGGTGCATTGTGATGTAAGGGAGAGGGGGGGGACTCAACTTCTGATGGGGGGGGGGGATGTGCTGGACATCTAATCTTACAGATACAACCGACCCTTTTGAGGACAATCATAATGCTGATGCCGCCCCGCCATGAAATTGAGTGTGACGCCCCTGTGATAGAAGAAACCGTTTGGATGAATATTTCTCTATAGACGAGGAAAACTCTGACTACCGACTCCGCCCAGAATAAAGAAAATCGCAGGTAGACTTCAATTCTTGGGAAATTCTTCCCAGGCCGGGGGAGGGGCAGGAAGTGCGCACCTTATAAGGAATCCTCTCATTGGTGGAACAGAAACCCGACTGATACCTGTGAAGGTGACATGACTCAGCTTGTGATCAGGAATCCAGGTGGGGGGGGAGGGGAGGGGACATTTCTCGCCCTCCAGCTGTTTATTTATCATTAGAAGTCACAATTACAGAGATAATAGAGAATGTCGGAGCCAATCAGGGAACAAACAGACCTACTTCATTTATTTATTACAGATATATATACAGTCCCTGACAAAAGTCTTGTCTTGTGTACAAATTGACCTGAAGTGCTGCTAAAATATATTTCTAATCAAGATTTTGTTACAAGAAATGGGTCATTTTAATCCCAACAGCTTTTGTAATAATGTTTCAGTGCAAAATGAAACTGACAAAAAGTATTCTAATATTCACAGCTTGGTAAAGCCCATTGAGTAAATTTTTGCCAAGACATAAGTGTTGTCGCCTTGTTATATGAGCTTCACCTGTGACTAATAATGGATCAATTAGGTCTCAGGTGTGTATAAAAAGAACACCAGTACACTAGACCTTCTCAACTGCAACTAGACCTCTGCAAACATGCCTAAGATTCATCCGGAGACTAAAGTGTTGATTATCAAGAGGCTGAAGACCAGATCCACTGCTGATGTGGCCGACACCTTCAATGTGTCTCAGTGTCAAGTTCAGAGGATAAAAAAAAGATTTGAAGAGACTGGAGACGTTTTGGACAAGGCCAGGTCAGGCCGACCCCGCAAGACAACTGCTCCAGAGGACCGTTTGTTGGCTCGAAAATCCAAGACCAGCCCATTTTCCACTGCAGCAGAGCTCCACGAGACCCGGTCACCTGAAGTCCCTGTGTCAACCAGAACAGTTTGTCGGATTCTGTCTCGAAATGGCCTCCATGGTCGAATCAGTGCCCATAAGCCAGCACTAAACAAAAGACAATTGAAAAACCGTGTGGCATTTGCCAAGGGCCACAACCTGCTAAAAGGATGGACTCTGGAAAAGTGGCAGATGGTGGATTTTTCAGATGAATCTTCTGTTGAATTACACCACAAGTCGCCGCAAATATTGCAGGAGACCAACTGGAACCCGCATGGAGCCGAGATTTACCCAGAAAACAGTGAAGTTTGGTGGAGGCAAAATCATGGTCTGGGGTTACATCCAGTATGGGGGTGTGCGAGGGATCTGCAGGGTGGAAGGCAACATCAATAGTCTAAAATACCAAGAAATCTTAGCTACCTCTTATATTCCCAACCATAAAAAGGGGCAAATTTTGCAGCAGGATGGTGCTCCATCGCATACTGCCATCTCCACATCAAAGTTCCTTAAGGCAAAGAAGATCAAGATGCTCCAGGATTGGCCAGCCCAGTCACCAGACATGAACATCATTGAGCATATGTGGTGTAGGATGAAAGATGAAGCATGGAAGACGAAACCAAAGATTATTGATGAACTCTGGGAGGCATGCAAGACTGTTTTCTTTGCTATTCCTGATGACTTCACCAATAAATTGTATGAATCCTCGCCAAACCGCATGGATGCTGTCCTTCAAGCTCATGGAAGTCATACAAGATATTACATTTGGATCTCACAGCACCACTACTTAATTTGCTGACATATTTTTGGATTTTCAGTAAAGTTGTTCAATTTCTGTATAGGCGACAAAACTTTTGTCTTGCCAAAATTTGACCTGTCTGTCTTGATTAAATGATAAATCTTTTTTCAGTGAAACTAATTTATTTCAGTGCATTAAACATCATTTGGGAGGGCTTTAGCTTTTCATAGGAGCTATTTCTAACACCAATTGATTAATTAAAAGTCAGGTTAATAGCAGGAGTTTCTACAAAATAGAGAAGCCACAAGACTTTTGTCAGGGACTGTATATATATATATATATAGATACACTCACTGGCCACTTTATTAGGTACTTGGAAGGTGGGATGGTTGTTGGTGGCAGACGGGCCGGTCGGAGTATTTCTGGGATTTCACACCCAACCATCTCTCAGGATTACAGAGAATGGTGGGAAAAAGAGAAAATATCCCATGAGAGGCAGTTGTGTGGAGGAAAATGCCTTGTTGTGTCTCTGCCACCAAGATGAAGCAAAAGGGGGTCCAACCCGCTACTAGCAAGGGGGACCTAATAAAGGGGTCCAACCCGCTACTAGCAAGGGGGACCTAATAAAGAGGGTCCAACCCACTACTAGCAAGGGGGACCTAATAAAGGGGGTCCAACCCGCTACTAGCAAGGGGGACCTAATAAAGGGGGTCCAACCCACTACTAGCACAGGAGACCTCATAAAGGGGGTTCAACCCGCTACTAGTAAGGGGGACCTAATGAAGGGGGTTCAACCCGCTACTAACAAGGGGGACCTAATAAAGGGGGTCCAACCCGCTACTAGCACAGGAGACCTCATAAAGGGGGTCCAACCCGCTACTAGTAAGGGGGACCTAATGAAGGGGGTTCAACCCGCTACTAACAAGGGGGACCTAATAAAGGGGGTCCAACCCACTTCTAGCACAGGAGACCTCATAAAGGGGGTCCAACCCGCTACTAGTAAGGGGGACCTAATGAAGGGGGTTCAACCCGCTACTAACAAGGGGGACCTAATAAAGGGGTCCAACCCACTACTAGCACAGGAGACCTCATAAAGGGGGTCCAACCCGCTACTAGTAAGAGGGACCTAATAAAGGGGGTCCAACCCGCTACTAGCTACTAGCAAGGGGACCTAATAAAGAGGGTCCAACCCGCTACTAACAAGGGGGACCTAATAAAGGGGGTCCAAGCCGCTACTAGCAAGGAGGACCTAATAAAGGGGGTAAATAATAATAGGACAGCCCCAGCAACGCATGCAAGGATCATATACACCTCTCAAGTGAATCAGTTAAGAGCTCTAGCCTCACCTGTTTGAAGCTAATATAAACTAATAAAAAGTGCAACATATATGTCACATTGAAATTGATTATGATTACAAACTCTAGGTGCTCGGCACAGGGTACACAGCTACCCACTCACCCAACCTGCTTTTTTGCCCTCAATTGGGGCGCCCATCCTAAGTGCGTGACCCCCTGTGAGCAGAGTTGCCTGTGGGGCGGACCCACCTTGGAGCGGGGAGGCGGACGCTTTGGCGACATGGACCTCTCTTGGAAAACTTGGGGAGACCATACGGAATCTAGCTTTTTAAATCTCCGGTTCAGCCATACTATGTGGCAAGGAAGGTAAACAGGCAAATTTCTCTAGAAATAGATATATATATAGCATTCCTTTTTTTCGGCTGTCTCTCCATTAACTGATATTGACTACTATGAAAGATATTCTGTATTAACCTTATGACTTGCTGTAACCAATGGGAGACGCTTAAAGTATGCTTTAATCCTAATATATTGTTTTTTGACATTCCATAGAATATAAGACCCCCTTGAGGAAGACCTTAATGGGTCGAAATGCATCGGGGCTCTCTTCTGTTCACCATACGCATTCAAGACGTATGATCTTATTATTCATCTTGTCCACCTTTGTACATGACTTGAACCGTCTTTGTATACACTGTGTCTGGCTTTGTAAATACCGGAGCTCATAAATTTATGTACTAATTTGTAATCTACGAGGGCCAAGCGCCTTTTCATCAAATAAAACTTTTTTACTAAATAATGATTCCAATTATTTCTTGCTGCTAAAAAGTCCCACGGAAAACTTTTTCTCTCCATGTCCATAATAAAGGGGGTCCAACCCGCTACTAGCAAGGGGGACCTAATAAAGGGGGTGCAACCCGCTACTGGTAAGGGGGGCCTAAAAAGGGGGTCCAACCCGGTACTAGCAAGGGGGACCTAAAAAGGGGGTCCACCCCGGTACTAGCAAGGGGGACCTAATAAAGGGGGTCCAACCCGGTACTAGCAAGGGGGACCTAATAAAGTGGGTCCAACCTGGTACTAGCAAGGGGGACCTAATAAAGGGGGTCCAACCCGGTACTAGCAAGGGGGACCTAATAAAGTGGGTCCAACCTGGTACTAGCAAGGGGGACCTAATAAAGGGGGTCCAACCCGGTACTAGCAAGGGGGACCTAATAAAGGGGGTCCAACCCGCTACTAGCAAGGGGGACCTAATAAAGGGGGGCCAAAACCGCTACTAGCAAGGGGGACCTAATAAAGTGGGTCCAACCCGGTACTAGCAAGGGGGACCTAAAAAGGGGGTCCAACCCGCTACTAGCAAGGGGGACCTAATAAAGGGGGTCCAACCTGGTACTAGCAAGGGGGACCTAATAAAGGGGGTCCAACCCGGTACTAGCAAGGGGGACCTAATAAAGGGGGTCCAACCCGCTACTAGCAAGGAGGACCTAATAAAGTGGCTGTTGAATGTGGGTGTCCATGTCAGACCGGTGGTCCTGTCACCGGTAACATTGGAGAACAGCAGAAAGCTCCCCTCTTTGTATGTGTCGCCCCCTTGCTGGCTGGATGAGTAATGCATTGCTCTCTTGTTGGCAGCATGTTGGTTCATCCAGCCATCGGGGGAGCGACACCTCCAGACAGGTGAGCAGAACATTTGATTGGTTCAGTCATTGCTGGGCTCCTACTATTGGCAAACTCACTGGGGAGACCTGGGCCAGAACGATCCAATACATTGTATGAGGGGTCTACTGACACCACTCACACCTCCGTCAGTACATACAATGGTCTGTCACCCCAACACTCAACATTCACCCCAACATTCAACATTCACCCCGGGGATCGGGGGGGGGAGGTGTCTGGTGTTAGTTCACCTTTCCATTTTTTTTCTGTAAAAGTGAACTTACAATTTAAAGTGTTAAAGAGATGAGACCCCCTGTCAGTGTTTATTGCTGTCTGTGTCCCCGTTAGGGAGATTCCCCTCCCCCTCTCTATTTGTCCTGTTTACCATTATCACCGAAAGTGAAAGAAAATCACAAATTTTGGGTTGTCACCAGAACAGGAAGAGAGGGGAAATCCTCCAATGGGGACACAGAGATCTTTCTTCCAGTCTCATAGATGAGACAAAGTCATGGGGGAAGGGAAGGTGTCACCTGTCCAAACCTGAAACTCATGTCTTGTATTGCTTCCTGGTGGACTTCCCACCTCCTCCTCCTCCTCTTCTCTCTACACACAATGAGGATGGAATTCTCTTCTACACCATCCCCCATCTCCTATCTCCCCCCCCCCCTCCCTCCAGGCTCTTTCAGCTCTTATTGCCTCAGTTCCCCAAATGTGAGTCAAAATGACTAAACTCCAATTATTTACAATATCAATAAAACCGCGCAATATCTCCGAGACCTCTGAAGACCGCGCAATATCTCCGAGACCTCTGAAGACCGCGCAATATCTCCGAGACCTCTGAAGACCGCGCAATATCTCTGAGACATCTGAAGACCGCGCAATATCTCCGAGACATCTGAAGACCGCGCAATATCTCCGAGACCTCTGAAGACCGCGCAATATCTCCGAGACATCTGAAGACCGCGCAATATCTCCGAGACATCTGAAGACCGCGCAATATCTCCGAGACATCTGAAGACCGCGCAATATCTCCGAGGCGTCTGAACACCGCGCAATATCTCCAAGACATCTGAAGACCGCGCAATATCTCCGAGACATCTGAAGACCGCGCAATATCTCCGAGGCGTCTGAACACCGCGCAATATCTCCAAGACATCTGAAGACCGCGCAATATCTCCGAGACATCTGAAGACCGCGCAATATCTCCAAGGTGTATGAAGGCCGCGCAATATCTCTGAGACGTCTGAAGACCGCGCAATATCTCCGAGACGTCTGAAGACCGCACAATATCTCCAAGGTGTATGAAGACTGCGCAATATCTCCGAGGCATCTGAAGAGTGCGCAATATCTCCGAGACATCTGAAGACCGCGCAATATCTCCGAGGCGTCTGAACACCGCGCAATATCTCCAAGACATCTGAAGACCGCGCAATATCTCCGAGACATCTGAAGACCGCGCAATATCTCCGAGACGTCTGAAGACCGCACAATATCTCCAAGGTGTATGAAGACTGCGCAATATCTCCGAGGCATCTGAAGAACGCGCAATATCTCCGAGGCGTCTGAACACCGCGTAATATCTCTGAGACGTCTGAAGACCGCACAATATCCCTGAGACGTCTGAAGACCGCGCAATATCTCCGAGGCGTCTGAAGACCGCGCAATATCTCCGAGGTGTATGAAGACCGCGCAGCCATCCGCCAAGATTCAAAGTATTCACATTTGTGCATTCACTCCAAAATCGCACCATTTCCATGGCAATGTTGATGTGACCTTGAATGTGATTTTGATCTGACTTTACACTGTCTGGACTCAAATCGCATCAAAGTAGCGCCGACACCTTTTTAAAGTGTGAATGGAGTCTAAACCAAAATATTATACGTTACAGCGCACCGGTCCTTAGATGTGGGGGCACCAGTCTTTGTTTTTGTTTTATATTTCGTTCCTGGTGATCCCGCCTATAACAAAGTACCTTCCTAGGGTGACAACACAAAAAACCTCTGCGCCTTCCGCCTAGTGCGCCAAAAACTAACCAAAATATGAGAGACATGTGACCCTGATTTATGGGAAAGCTGCATTCTCATTGAATACACCAATGCCCAACCCCCACCCAGAGATCTAATTAGGTGCGCCCCCCCCCCCCCATAATTATCTCACTCTTCCGCCTTCTCTCTCTATTCCTCTCCTCTCTCCTCCTCTTCCACATTCTCTCTATTCCTCTCCTCTCTCTCCTCCTCTTCCATCTTCTCTCTATTCCTCTCCTCTCTCCTCCTCTTCCACATTCTCTCTATTCCTCTCTCTCTCTCCTCCTCTTCATCCTCCTATCTCTCTTCTCTCTCTCTCCTCCCTTCATCTCTCTCTATTCCTCTCCTCTCTCTCCTCTTCCACCTTCTCTCTCTATTCCTCTCCTCTCTCTCCTCCTCTTCCATCTTCTCTCTATTCCTCTCCTCTCTCTCCTCCTCTTCCATCTTCTCTCTCTATTCCTCTCCTCTCTCTCTCTCCTCTTCCATCTCTCTATTCCTCTCCTCTCTCTCCCTTCCATCTTCTCTCTCTATTCCTCTCCTCTCTCTCCTCCTTTCCATCTTCTCTCTCTATTCCTCTCCTCTCTCCTCCTCTTCCATCTTCTCTCTATTCCTCTCCTCTCTCTCCTCCTTTCCACCTTCTCTCTCTTATCCTCTCCTCTCTCTCCTCCTCTTCCATCTTCTCTCTCTATTCCTCTCCTCTCTCTCCTCCTCTTCCATCTTCTCTCTATTCCTCTCCTCTCTCTCCTCCTCTTCCATCTTCTCTCTATTCCTCTCCTCTCTCTCCTCCTTTTCATCTTCTCTCTCTATTCCTCTCCTCTCTCTCCTCCTCTTCCATCTTCTCTCTCTATTCCTCTCCTCTCTCTCCTCCGCTTCCATCTTCTCTCTCTATTTCTCTCCTCTCTCTCCTCCTCTTCCATCTTCTCTCTATTCCTCTCCTCTCTCTCCTCCTCTTCCACCTTCTCTCTCTATTCATCTCCTCTCTCCTCCTCTTCCGCCTTCTCTCTCTATTCCTCTCCTCTCTCCTCCTCTTCCACCTTCTCTCTCTATTACTCTCCTCTCTCCTCTTCTTCCCTCTTCTCTCTATTCCTCTCCTCTCTCTCCTCCTCTTCCATCTTCTCTCTCTATTCCTCTCCTCTCTCTCCTCCTCTTCCATCTTCTCTCTCTATTCCTCTCCTCTCTCTCCTCCTCTTCCATCTTCTCTCTCTATTTCTCTCCTCTCTCTCCTCCTCTTCCATCTTCTCTCTATTCCTCTCCTCTCTCTCCTCCTCTTCCGCCTTCTCTCTCTATTCCTCTCCTCTCTCCTCCTCTTCCACCTTCTCTCTCTATTCCTCTCCTCTCTCCTCCTCTTCCATCTTCTCTCTATTCCTCTCCTCTCTCTCCTCCTCTTCCATCTTCTCTCTATTCCTCTCCTCTCTCTCCTCCTCTTCCATCTTCTCTCTCTATTCCTCTCCTCTCTCTCCTCCTCTTCCATCTTCTCTCTCTATTCCTCTCCTCTCTCCTCCTCTTCCATCTTCTCTCTATTCCTCTCCTCTCTCTCCTCCTCTTCCATCTTCTCTCTATTCCTCTCCTCTCTCTCCTCCTCTTCCATCTTCTCTCTCTATTCCTCTCCTCTCTCTCCTCCTTTCCATCTTCTCTCTCTATTCCTCTCCTCTCTCTCCTCCTCTTCCATCTTCTCTCTCTATTCCTCTCCTCTCTCCTCCTCTTCCATCTTCTCTCTATTCCTCTCCTCTCTCCTCCTCTTCCATCTTCTCTCTCTATTCCTCTCCTCTCTCCTCCTCTTCCATCTTCTCTCTCTATTCCTCTCCTCTCTCTCCTCCTCTTCCATCTTCTCTCTATTCCTCTTCTCTCTCTCCTCCTCTTCCGCCTTCTCTCTCTATTCCTCTCCTCTCTCCTCTTCCATCTTCTCTCTATTCCTCTCCTCTTTCTCCTCCTCTTCCACCTTCTCTCTCTATTCCTCTCCTCTCTCTCCTCCTCTTCCATCTTCTCTCTATTCCTCTCCTCTCTCCTCCTCTTCCATCCTCTCTCTATTCCTCTCCTCTCTCCTCCTCTTCCATCCTCTCTCTATTCCTCTCCTCTCTCCTCCTCTTCCATCTTCTCTCTCTATTCCTCTCCTCTCTCTCCTCCTCTTTCATCTTCTCTCTCTATTCCTCTCCTCTCTCCTCCTCTTCCACCCTCTCTCTATTCCTCTCCTCCTCTTCCATCCTCTCTCTATTCCTCTCCTCTCTCCTCCTCTTCCACCCTCTCTCTATTCCTCTCCTCTCTCCTCCTCTTCCATCCTCTCTCTATTCCTCTCCTCTCGTCCTCCTCTTCCATCCTCTCTCTATTCCTCTCCTCTCTCCTCCTCTTCCATCTTCTCTCTATTCCTCTCCTCTCTCCTCCTCTTCCATCCTCTCTCTATTTCTCTCCTCTCTCCTCCTCTTCCATCCTCTCTCTATTCCTCTCCTCTCTCCTCCTCTTCCATCTTCTCTCTATTCCTCTCCTCTCTCTCCTCCTCTTCCATCTTCTCTCTCTATTCCTCTCCTCTCTCTCCTCCGCTTCCATCTTCTCTCTCTATTTCTCTCCTCTCTCCTCCTCTTCCATCTTCTCTCTATTCCTCTCCTCTCTCCTCCTCTTCCGCCTTCTCTCTCTATTCCTCTCCTCTCTCCTCCTCTTCCACCTTCTCTCTATTCCTCTCCTCTCTCCTCTTCTTCCATCTTCTCTCTATTCCTCTCCTCTCTCTCCTCCTTTCCATCTTCTCTCTCTATTCCTCTCCTCTCTCTCCTCCTCTTCCATCTTCTCTCTCTATTCCTCTCCTCTCTCTCCTCTTCTTCCATCTTCTCTCTCTATTTCTCTCCTCTCTCTCCTCCTCTTCCATCTTCTCTCTATTCCTCTCCTCTCTCTCCTCCTCTTCCGCCTTCTCTCTATTCCTCTCCTCTCTCCTCCTCTTCCACCTTCTCTCTCTATTCCTCTTCTCTCTCCTCCTCTTCCATCTTCTCTCTATTCCTCTCCTCTCTCTCCTCCTCTTCCATCTTCTCTCTATTCCTCTCCTCTCTCTCCTCCTCTTCCATCTTCTCTCTCTATTCCTCTCCTCTCTCTCCTCCTCTTCCATCTTCTCTCTATTCCTCTCCTCTCTCTCCTCCTCCGCTCTCTCCTCCTCTTCCATCTCTCTCTCTATTCCTCTCCTCTCTCTCCTCCTCTTCCATCTTCTCTCTATTCCTCTCCTCTCTCTCCTCCTCTTCCATCTTCTCTCTATTCCTCTCCTCTCTCTCCTCCTCTTCCGCCTTCTCTCTCTATTCCTCTCCTCTCTCCTCCTCTTCCATCTTCTCTCTATTCCTCTCCTCTCTCCTCCTCTTCCATTTCCTCTCCTCTCTCTCTCCTCTTTCACCTTCTCTCTCTATTCCTCTCCTCTCTCTCCTCCTCTTCCATCTTCTCTCTATTCCTCTCCTCTCTCCTCCTCTTCCATCCTCTCTCTATTCCTCTCCTCTCTCCTCCTCTTCCATCCTCTCTCTATCTTCTCCTCTCTCCTCTTCTTCCATCTTCTCTCTCTATTCCTCTCCTCTCTCCTCCTCTTCCATCTTCTCTCTATTCCTCTCCTCTCTCTCCTCCTCTTCCATCTTCTCTCTATTCCTCTCCTCTCTCTCCTCCTCTTCCATCTTCTCTCTCTATTCCTCTCCTCTCTCTCCTCCTTTCCATCTTCTCTCTCTATTCCTCTCCTCTCTCTCCTCCTCTTCCATCTTCTCTCTCTATTGCTCTCCTCTCTCCTCCTCTTCCATCCTCTCTCTATTCCTCTCCTCTCTCCTCCTCTTCCATCTTCTCTCTCTATTCCTCTCCTCTCTCTCCTCCTCTTCCATCTTCTCTCTCTATTCCTCTCCCCTCTCTCCTCCTCTTCCATCTTCTCTCTATTCCTCTTCTCTCTCTCCTCCTCTTCCGCCTTCTCTCTCTATTCCTCTCCTCTCTCCTCTTCCATCTTCTCTCTATTCCTCTCCTCTCTCCTCCTCTTCCATCTTCTCTCTATTCCTCTCCTCTTTCTCCTCCTCTTCCACCTTCTCTCTCTATTCCTCTCCTCTCTCTCCTCCTCTTCCATCTTCTCTCTATTCCTCTCCTCTCTCCTCCTCTTCCATCCTCTCTCTATTCCTCTCCTCTCTCCTCCTCTTCCATCCTCTCTCTATTCCTCTCCTCTCTCCTCCTCTTCCATCTTCTCTCTCTATTCCTCTCCTCTCTCCTCCTCCTCTTTCATCTTCTCTCTCTATTCCTCTCCTCTCTCCTCCTCTTCCACCCTCTCTCTATTCCTCTCCTCCTCTTCCATCCTCTCTCTATTCCTCTCCTCTCTCCTCCTCTTCCACCCTCTCTCTATTCCTCTCCTCTCTCCTCCTCTTCCATCCTCTCTCTATTCCTCTCCTCTCTCCTCCTCTTCCATCCTCTCTCTATTCCTCTCCTCTCTCCTCCTCTTCCATCTTCTCTCTTTTCCTCTCCTCTCTCTCCTCCTCTTCCATCTTCTCTCTCTATTCCTCTCCTCTCTCCTCCTCTTCCATCCTCTCTCTATTCCTCTCCTCTCTCCTCCTCTTAAATCCTCTCTCTATTCCTCTCCTCTCTCCTCCTTTTCCATCTTCTCTCTATTCCTCTCCTCTCTCTCCTCCTCTTCCATCTTCTCTCTCTATTCCTCTCCTCTCTCTCCTCCGCTTCCATCTTCTCTCTCTATTTCTCTCCTCTCTCTCCTCCTCTTCCATCTTCTCTCTATTCCTCTCCTCTCTCCTCCTCTTCCGCCTTCTCTCTCTATTCCTCTCCTCTCTCCTCCTCTTCCACCTTCTCTCTATTCCTCTCCTCTCTCCTCTTCTTCCATCTTCTCTCTATTCCTCTCCTCTCTCTCCTCCTTTCCATCTTCTCTCTCTATTCCTCTCCTCTCTCTCCTCCTCTTCCATCTTCTCTCTCTATTCCTCTCCTCTCTCTCCTCCTCTTCCATCTTCTCTCTCTATTTCTCTCCTCTCTCTCCTCCTCTTCCATCTTCTCTCTATTCCTCTCCTCTCTCTCCTCCTCTTCCGCCTTCTCTCTCTATTCCTCTCCTCTCTCCTCCTCTTCCACCTTCTCTCTCTATTCCTCTCTTCTCTCCTCCTCTTCCATCTTTTCTCTATTCCTCTCCTCTCTCTCCTCCTCTTCCATCTTCTCTCTATTCCTCTCCTCTCTCTCCTCCTCTTCCATCTTCTCTCTCTATTCCTCTCCTCTCTCTCCTCCTCTTCCATCTTCTCTCTATTCCTCTCCTCTCTCTCCTCCTCCGCTCTCTCCTCCTCTTCCATCTTCTCTCTCTATTCCTCTCCTCTCTCTCCTCCTCTTCCATCTTCTCTCTATTCCTCTCCTCTCTCTCCTCCTCTTCCATCTTCTCTCTATTCCTCTCCTCTCTCTCCTCCTCTTCCGCCTTCTCTCTCTATTCCTCTCCTCTCTCCTCCTCTTCCATCTTCTCTCTATTCCTCTCCTCTCTCCTCCTCTTCCATCTTCTCTCTATTCCTCTCCTCTCTCTCCTCCTCTTTCACCTTCTCTCTCTATTCCTCTCCTCTCTCTCCTCCTCTTCCATCTTCTCTCTATTCCTCTCCTCTCTCCTCCTCTTCCATCCTCTCTCTATTCCTCTCCTCTCTCCTCCTCTTCCATCCTCTCTCTATTCCTCTCCTCTCTCCTCCTCTTCCATCTTCTCTCTCTATTCCTCTCCTCTCTCCTCCTCTTCCATCTTCTCTCTATTCCTCTCCTCTCTCTCCTCCTCTTCCATCTTCTCTCTATTCCTCTCCTCTCTCTCCTCCTCTTCCATCTTCTCTCTCTATTCCTCTCCTCTCTCTCCTCCTTTCCATCTTCTCTCTCTATTCCTCTCCTCTCTCTCCTCCTCTTCCATCTTCTCTCTCTATTCCTCTCCTCTCTCCTCCTCTTCCATCTTCTCTCTATTCCTCTCCTCTCTCCTCCTCTTCCATCTTCTCTCTCTATTCCTCTCCTCTCTCTCCTCCTCTTCCATCTTCTCTCTATTCCTCTTCTCTCTCTCCTCCTCTTCCGCCTTCTCTCTCTATTCCTCTCCTCTCTCCTCTTCCATCTTCTCTCTATTCCTCTCCTCTCTCCTCCTCTTCCATCTTCTCTCTATTCCTCTCCTCTTTCTCCTCCTCTTCCACCTTCTCTCTCTATTCCTCTCCTCTCTCTCCTCCTCTTCCATCTTCTCTCTATTCCTCTCCTCTCTCCTCCTCTTCCATCCTCTCTCTATTCCTCTCCTCTCTCCTCCTCTTCCATCCTCTCTCTATTCCTCTCCTCTCTCCTCCTCTTCCATCTTCTCTCTCTATTCCTCTCCTCTCTCTCCTCCTCTTTCATCTTCTCTCTCTATTCCTCTCCTCTCTCCTCCTCTTCCACCCTCTCTCTATTCCTCTCCTCCTCTTCCATCCTCTCTCTATTCCTCTCCTCTCTCCTCCTCTTCCACCCTCTCTCTATTCCTCTGCTCTCTCCTCCTCTTCCATCCTCTCTCTATTCCTCTCCTCTCTCCTCCTCTTCCATCCTCTCTCTATTCCTCTCCTCTCGCCTCCTCTTCCATCTTCTCTCTTTTCCTCTCCTCTCTCTCCTCCTCTTCCATCTTCTCTCTCTATTCCTCTCCTCTCTCTCCTCCTCTTCCATCTTCTCTCTCTATTCCTCTCCTCTCTCTCCTCCTCTTCCATCTTCTCTCTCTAGTCCTCTCCTCTCTCCTCCTCTTCCATCTTCTCTCTCTATTCCTCTCCTCTCTCTCCTCCTCTTCCATCTTCTCTCTCTAGTCCTCTCCTCTCTCCTCCTCTTCCATCTTCTCTCTCTATTCCTCTCCTCTCTCTCCTCCTCTTCCACATTCTCTCTCTATTCCTCTCCTCTCTCTCCTTCTCTTCCATCTTCTCTCTATTCCTCTTCTCTCTCTCCTCCTCTTCCATCTTCTCTCTATTCCTCTCCTCTCTCTCCTCCTCTTCCATCTTCTCTCTCTATTCCTCTCCTCTCTCTCCTCATCTTCCATCTTCTCTCTATTCCTCTCCTCTCTCTCCTCCTCTTCCATCTTCTCTCTATTCCTCTCCTCTCTCTCCTCCTCTTCCATCTTCTCTCTATTCCTCTCCTCTCTCTCCTCCTCTTCCATCTTCTCTCTATTCCTCTCCTCTCTCTCCTCCTCTTCCATCTTCTATCTCTATTCCTCTCCTCTCTCTCCTCCTCTTCCATCTTCTCTCTATTCCTCTCCTCTCTCTCCTCCTCTTCCATCTTCTCTCTATTCCTCTCCTCTCTCTCCTTCTCTTCCATCTTCTCTCTATTCCTCTTCTCTCTCTCCTCATCTTCCATCTTCTCTCTATTCCTCTCCTCTCTCTCCTCCTCTTCCATCTTCTCTCTCTATTCCTCTCCTTTCTCTCCTCCTCTTCCATCTTCTCTCTATTCCTCTCCTCTCTCTCCTCCTCTTCCATCTTCTCTCTATTCCTCTCCTCTCTCTCCTCCTCTTCCATCTTCTCTCTATTCCTCTCCTCTCTCCTCCTCTTCCGCCTTCTCTCTCTATTCCTTTCCTCTCTCCTCCTCTTCCACCTTCTCTCTATTCCTCTCCTCTCTCCTCTTCTTCCATCTTCTCTCTATTCCTCTCCTCTCTCTCCTCCTTTCCATCTTCTCTCTCTATTCCTCTCCTCTCTCTCCTCCTCTTCCATCTTCTCTCTCTATTCCTCTCCTCTCTCTCCTCCTCTTCCATCTTCTCTCTCTATTTCTCTCCTCTCTCTCCTCCTCTTCCATCTTCTCTCTATTCCTCTCCTCTCTCTCCTCCTCTTCCGCCTTCTCTCTCTATTCCTCTCCTCTCTCCTCCTCTTCCACCTTCTCTCTCTATTCCTCTCCTCTCTCCTCCTCTTCCATCTTCTCTCTATTCCTCTCCTCTCTCTCCTCCTCTTCCATCTTCTCTCTATTCCTCTCCTCTCTCTCCTCCTCTTCCATCTTCTCTCTCTATTCCTCTCCTCTCTCTCCTCCTCTTCCATCTTCTCTCTATTCCTCTCCTCTCTCTCCTCCTCCGCTCTCTCCTCCTCTTCCATCTTCTCTCTCTATTCCTCTCCTCTCTCTCCTCCTCTTCCATCTTCTCTCTATTCCTCTCCTCTCTCTCCTCCTCTTCCATCTTCTCTCTATTCCTCTCCTCTCTCTCCTCCTCTTCCGCCTTCTCTCTCTATTCCTCTCCTCTCTCCTCCTCTTCCATCTTCTCTCTATTCCTCTCCTCTCTCCTCCTCTTCCATCTTCTCTCTATTCCTCTCCTCTCTCTCCTCCTCTTTCACCTTCTCTCTCTATTCCTCTCCTCTCTCTCCTCCTCTTCCATCTTCTCTCTATTCCTCTCCTCTCTCCTCCTCTTCCATCCTCTCTCTATTCCTCTCCTCTCTCCTCCTCTTCCATCCTCTCTCTATTCCTCTCCTCTCTCCTCCTCTTCCATCTTCTCTCTCTATTCCTCTCCTCTCTCCTCCTCTTCCATCTTCTCTCTATTCCTCTCTCTCTCCCCCTCTTCCATCTTCTCTCGATTCCTCTCCTCTCTCTCCTCCTCTTCCATCTTCTCTCTCTATTCCTCTCCTCTCTCTCCTCCTTTCCATCTTCTCTCTCTATTCCTCTCCTCTCTCTCCTCCTCTTCCATCTTCTCTCTCTATTCCTCTCCTCTCTCCTCCTCTTCCATCTTCTCTCTATTCCTCTCCTCTCTCCTCCTCTTCCATCTTCTCTCTATTCCTCTCCTCTCTCTCCTCCTCTTCCATCTTCTCTCTATTCCTCTTCTCTCTCTCCTCCTCTTCCGCCTTCTCTCTCTATTCCTCTCCTCTCTCCTCTTCCATCTTCTCTCTATTCCTCTCCTCTCTCCTCCTCTTCCATCTTCTCTCTATTCCTCTCCTCTTTCTCCTCCTCTTCCACCTTCTCTCTCTATTCCTCTCCTCTCTCTCCTCCTCTTCCATCTTCTCTCTATTCCTCTCCTCTCTCCTCCTCTTCCATCCTCTCTCTATTCCTCTCCTCTCTCCTCCTCTTCCATCCTCTCTCTATTCCTCTCCTCTCTCCTCCTCTTCCATCTTCTCTCTCTATTCCTCTCCTCTCTCTCCTCCTCTTTCATCTTCTCTCTCTATTCCTCTCCTCTCTCCTCCTCTTCCACCCTCTCTCTATTCCTCTCCTCCTCTTCCATCCTCTCTCTATTCCTCTCCTCTCTCCTCCTCTTCCACCCTCTCTCTATTCCTCTCCTCTCTCCTCCTCTTCCATCCTCTCTCTATTCCTCTCCTCTCTCCTCCTCTTCCATCCTCTCTCTATTCCTCTCCTCTCTCCTCCTCTTCCATCTTCTCTCTTTTCCTCTCCTCTCTCTCCTCCTCTTCCATCTTCTCTCTCTATTCCTCTCCTCTCTCTCCTCCTCTTCCATCTTCTCTCTCTATTCCTCTCCTCTCTCTCCTCCTCTTCCATCTTCTCTCTCTAGTCCTCTCCTCTCTCCTCCTCTTCCATCTTCTCTCTCTATTCCTCTCCTCTCTCTCCTCCTCTTCCACATTCTCTCTCTATTCCTCTCCTCTCTCTCCTTCTCTTCCATCTTCTCTCTATTCCTCTTCTCTCTCTCCTCCTCTTCCATCTTCTCTCTATTCCTCTCCTCTCTCTCCTCCTCTTCCATCTTCTCTCTCTATTCCTCTCCTCTCTCTCCTCATCTTCCATCTTCTCTCTATTCCTCTCCTCTCTCTCCTCCTCTTCCATCTTCTCTCTATTCCTCTCCTCTCTCTCCTCCTCTTCCATCTTCTCTCTATTCCTCTCCTCTCTCTCCTCCTCTTCCATCTTCTATCTCTATTCCTCTCCTCTCTCTCCTCCTCTTCCATCTTCTCTCTATTCCTCTTCTCTCTCTCCTCATCTTCCATCTTCTCTCTATTCCTCTCCTCTCTCTCCTCCTCTTCCATCTTCTCTCTCTATTCCTCTCCTTTCTCTCCTCCTCTTCCATCTTCTCTCTATTCCTCTCCTCTCTCTCCTCCTCTTCCATCTTCTCTCTATTCCTCTCCTCTCTCTCCTCCTCTTCCATCTTCTCTCTATTCCTCTCCTCTCTCCTCCTCTTCCATCTTCTCTCTATTCCTCTCCTCTCTCTCCTCCTCTTCCATCTTCTCTCTATTCCTCTCCTCTCTCTCCTCCTCTTCCATCTTCTCTCTATTCCTC
Organism: Rana muscosa; assembly: GCA_029206835.1. Classification (NCBI taxonomy): domain Eukaryota; kingdom Metazoa; phylum Chordata; class Amphibia; order Anura; family Ranidae; genus Rana; species Rana muscosa. The sequence goes on from CM055119.1 coordinate 296,897,483, forward strand.
TCCTCTCTCCTCCTCTTCCATCTTCTCTCTATTCCTCTCCTCTCTCCTCCTCTTCCATCTTCTCTCTCTATTCCTCTCCTCTCTCCTCCTCTTCCATCTTCTCTCTCTATTCCTCTCCTCTCTCTCCTCCTCTTCCATCTTCTCTCTCTATTCCTCTCCTCTCTCTCCTCCTCTTCCATCTTCTCTCTCTATTCCTCTCATCTCTCTCCTCCTCTTCCATCTTCTCTCTCTATTCCTCTCCTCTCTCTCCTCCTCTTCCATCTTCTCTCTCTATTTCTCTCCTCTCTCTCCTCCTCTTCCATCTTCTCTCTATTCCTCTCCTCTCTCTCCTCCTCTTCCATCTTCTCTCTATTCCTCTCCTCTCTCTCCTCCTCTTCCGCCTTCTCTCTCTATTCCTCTCCTCTCTCCTCCTCTTCCACCTTCTCTCTCTATTCCTCTCCTCTCTCCTCCTCTTCCATCTTCTCTCTATTCCTCTCCTCTCTCTCCTCCTCTTCCATCTTCTCTCTATTCCTCTCCTCTCTCTCCTCCTTTTCCATCTTCTCTCTCTATTCCTCTCCTCTCTCTCCTCCTCTTCCATCTTCTCTCTCTATTCCTCTCCTCTCTCTCCTCCTCTTCCATCTTCTCTCTATTCCTCTCCTCTCTCTCCTCCTCTTCCATCTTCTCTCTATTCCTCTCCTCTCTCTCCTCCTCTTCCGCCTTCTCTCTCTATTCCTCTCCTCTCTCCTCCTCTTCCATCTTCTCTCTCTATTCCTCTCCTCTCTCTCCTCCTCTTTCATCTTCTCTCTCTATTCCTCTCCTCTCTCTCCTCCTCTTCCATCTTCTCTCTCTATTCCTCTCCTCTCTCTCCTCCTCTTCCATCTTCTCTCTCTAGTCCTCTCCTCTCTCCTCCTCTTCCATCTTCTCTCTCTATTCCTCTCCTCTCTCTCCTCCATCTTCTCTCTCTATTCCTCTCCTCTCTCTCCTTCTCTTCCATCTTCTCTCTCTATTCCTCTTCTCTCTCTCCTCCTCTTCCATCTTCTCTCTATTCCTCTCCTCTCTCTCCTCCTCTTCCATCTTCTCTCTATTCCTCTCCTCTCTCTCCTCCTCTTCCATCTTCTCTCTATTCCTCTCCTCTCTCCTCCTCTTCCATCTTCTCTCTATTCCTCTCCTCTCTCCTCCTCTTCCATCTTCTCTCTCTATTCCTCTCCTCTCTCCTCCTCTTCCATCTTCTCTCTCTATTCCTCTCCTCTCTCTCCTCCTCTTCCATCTTCTCTCTCTATTCCTCTCCTCTCTCTCCTTCTCTTCCATCTTCTCTCTATTCCTCTTCTCTCTCTCCTCATCTTCCATCTTCTCTCTATTCCTCTCCTCTCTCTCCTCCTCTTCCATCTTCTCTCTCTATTCCTCTCCTCTCTCTCCTCCTCTTCCATCTTCTCTCTCTATTCCTCTCCTCTCTCTCCTCCTCTTCCATCTTCTCTCTATTCCTCTCCTCTCTCTCCTCCTCTTCCATCTTCTCTCTCTATTCCTCTCCTTTCTCTCCTCCTCTTCCATCTTCTCTCTATTCCTCTCCTCTCTCTCCTCCTTTTCCATCTTCTCTCTATTCCTCTCCTCCTCTTCCGCCCTTTCACTATCTTCCTCTTCTATCTCTCTCAGCCTCTTCAGCTGTTTCTATATTATGTGGCTATTTTGGCTCATGTATATCTCCCAACTGTCCCTGATTTGGATCAAAGTCCCTCTCTCCCTCTTTCCTCCTCATTTGTCCCTCATGTTGGTCTGATCTATAGAGTTGTATTTGTAGCACTACCCCGTAGGAGCTGTTGGTTTAGATTTGGGCCGTTACCTTACTGTTCCGTGCGCTCGTCTCAGGGGTTCTCCTCTCAGGGGTTCTCCTCTCAGGGGTTCTCCTCTCAGGGGTTCTCCTCTCAGGGGTTCTCCTCTCCGGGGTTCTCCTCTCAGGGATTCTCCTCTCAGGGGTTCTCCTCTCAGGGGTTCTCCTCTCCGGGGTTCTCCTCTCAGGGGTTCTCCTCTCAGGGGTTCTCCTCTCAGGGGTTCTCCTCTCCGGGGTTCTCCTCTCAGGGGTTCTCCTCTCCGGGGTTCTCCTCTCAGGGGTTCTCCTCTCAGGGGTTCTCCTCTCCGGGGTTCTCCTCTCCAGGGTTCTCCCTCAGGGGTTCTCCTCTCCGGGTTTCTCCTCTCTGGGGTTCTCCTCTCCGGGGTTCTCCTTGAAGAGTTGTCCAGAAGAAGTTCAAAACACAAAGTCTCTTTCAAGGGTTTTATTGAATAAAGTTTCCAACAGAGGGGGATGAAGGGATGGGGAGGTCTCAGGTACCTTAATTGCGGATCACAGGAATTCTCCTAGATCCAGAGGAACAACTGTCTCCACACTGGTCTCCACCAACACCGGATAGGTCCAATATCACCGGCATAGTAACCGATGCACAGCTCCATCACATATAGTCTCTGCCACAGACTTGGTGTGAATAGAACAGTCTCTGCCACAGACTTGGTGTGAATAGAACAGTCTCTGCCACAGACTTGGTGTAAATAGAACAGTCTCTGCCACAGAATTGGTGTAAATAGAACAGTCTCTGCCACAGACTTGGTGAATTATAGAACAGTCTCTGCCACAGACTTGGTGTGAATAGAACAGTCTCTGCCACAGACTTGGTGTAAATAGAACAGTCTCTGCCACAGACTTGGTGTAAATAGAACAGTCTCTGCCACAGACTTGGTGTAAATAGAACAGTCTCTGCCACAGACTTGGTGTAAATAGAACCGTCTCTGCCACAGACTTGGTGTAAATAGAACAGTCTCTGCCACAGACTTGGTGAAAATAGAACAGTCTCTGCCACAGACTTGGTGTGAATAGAACAGTCTCTGCCACAGACTTGGTGTAAATAGAACAGTCTCTGCCACAGACTTGGTGTAAATAGAACAGTCTCTGCCACAGACTTGGTGTAAATAGAACAGTCTCTGCCACAGACTTGGTGCAAATAGAACCGTCTCTGCCACAGACTTGGTGTAAATAGAACAGTCTCTGCCACAGACTTGGTGAATTATAGAACAGTCTCTGCCACAGACTTGGTGAATTATAGAACAGTCTCTGCCACAGACTTGGTGAAAATAGAACAGTCTCTGCTACAGACTTGGTGTAAATAGAACAGTCTCTGCCACAGACTTGGTGTGAATAGAACAGTCTCTGCCACAGACTTGGTGTAAATAGAACAGTCTCTGCCACAGACTTGGTGTAAATAGAACAGTCTCTGCCACAGACTTGGTGAAAATAGAACAGTCTCTGCCACAGACTTGGTGAAAATAGGACCGTCTCTGCCACAGACTTGGTGAAAATAGAACAGTCTCTGCCACAGACTTGGTGAAAATAGAACAGTCTCTGCCACAGACTTGGTGAAAATAGAACAGTCTCTGCCACAGACTTGGTGTGAATAGAACAGTCTCTGCCACAGACTTGGTGTGAATAGAACAGTCTCTGCCACAGACTTGGTGTGAATAGAACAGTCTCTGCCACAGACTTGGTGTGAATAGAACAGTCTCTGCCACAGACTTGGTGTGAATAGAACAGTCTCTGCCACAGACTTGGTGTGAATAGAACAGTCTCTGCCACAGACTTGGAGTAAATAGAACAGTCTCTGCCACAGACTTGGTGTGAATAGAACAGTCTCTGCCACAGACTTGGTGTGAATAGAACAGTCTCTGCCACAGACTTGGTGTGAATAGAACAGTCTCTGCCACAGACTTGGTGTAAATAGAACAGTCTCTGCCACAGACTTGGTGTAAATAGAACAGTCTCTGCCACAGACTTGGTGTGAATAGAACAGTCTCTGCCACAGAATTGGTGTGAATAGAACAGTCTCTGCCACAGACTTGGTGTAAATAGAACAGTCTCTGCCACAGACTTGGTGTAAATAGAACAGTCTCTGCCACAGACTTGGTGAAAATAGAACAGTCTCTGCCACAGACTTGGTGAAAATAGAACAGTCTCTGCCACAGACTTGGTGAAAATAGGACCGTCTCTGCCACAGACTTGGTGAAAATAGAACAGTCTCTGCCACAGACTTGGTGAAAATAGAACAGTCTCTGCCACAGACTTGGTGAAAATAGAACAGTCTCTGCCACAGACTTGGTGTGAATAGAACAGTCTCTGCCACAGACTTGGTGTGAATAGAACAGTCTCTGCCACAGACTTGGAGTGAATAGAACAGTCTCTGCCACAGACTTGGTGTGAATAGAACAGTCTCTGCCACAGACTTGGTGTGAATAGAACAGTCTCTGCCACAGACTTGGTGTGAATAGAACAGTCTCTGCCACAGACTTGGAGTAAATAGAACAGTCTCTGCCACAGACTTGGTGTGAATAGAACAGTCTCTGCCACAGACTTGGTGTGAATAGAACAGTCTCTGCCACAGACTTGGTGTGAATAGAACAGTCTCTGCCACAGACTTGGTGTGAATAGAACAGTCTCTGCCACAGACTTGGTGTGAATTGTACAGTCTCTGCCACAGACTTGGTGTGAATAGAACAGTCTCTGCCACAGACTTGGAGTGAATTGTACATTCTCTGCCACAGACTTGGTGTGAATAGAACAGTCTCTGCCACAGACTTGGTGTGAATTGTACAGTCTCTGCCACAGACTTGGTGTGAATAGAACAGTCTCTGCCACAGACTTGGAGTAAATAGAACAGTCTCTGCCACAGACTTGGTGTGAATAGAACAGTCTCTGCCACAGACTTGGTGTAAATAGAACAGTCTCAGCCACAGACTTGGAGTGAATAGAAGTCTCTGCCACAGACTTGGTGTAAATAGAACAGTCTCTGCCACAGACTTGGCGTAAATAGAAGCGTCTCTGCCACAGACTTGGTGTAAATAGAACAGTCTCTGCCACAGACTTGGTGAAAATAGAACAGTCTCTGCCACAGACTTGGTGTGAATAGAACAGTCTCTGCCACAGACTTGGAGTGAATTGTACATTCTCTGCCACAGACTTGGTGTGAATAGAAGTCTCTGCCACAGACTTGGTGTAAATAGAACAGTCTCTGCCACAGACTTGGTGTAAATAGAACAGTCTCTGCCACAGACTTGGAGTGAATTGTACATTCTCTGCCACAGACTTGGAGTGAATAGAAGTCTCTGCCACAGACTTGGTGTAAATAGAACAGTCTCAGCCACAGACTTGGAGTGAATAGAAGTCTCTGCCACAGACTTGGTGTAAATAGAACAGTCTCTGCCACAGACTTGGAGTGAATAGAACAGTCTCTGCCACAGACTTGGTGTAAATAGAACAGTCTCTGCCACAGACTTGGTGAATTATAGAACAGTCTCTGCCACAGACTTGGTGTGAATAGAACAGTCTCTGCCACAGACTTGGTGTAAATAGAACAGTCTCTGCCACAGACTTGGTGTAAATAGAACAGTCTCTGCCACAGACTTGGTGTAAATAGAACAGTCTCTGCCACAGACTTGGTGTAAATAGAACAGTCTCTGCCACAGACTTGGTGAAAATAGAACAGTCTCTGCCACAGACTTGGTGTGAATAGAACAGTCTCTGCCACAGACTTGGTGTAAATAGAACAGTCTCTGCCACAGACTTGGTGTAAATAGAACAGTCTCTGCCACAGACTTGGTGTAAATAGAACCGTCTCTGCCACAGACTTGGTGCAAATAGAACCGTCTCTGCCACAGACTTGGTGTAAATAGAACAGTCTCTGCCACAGACTTGGTGAATTATAGAACAGTCTCTGCCACAGACTTGGTGAATTATAGAACAGTCTCTGCCACAGACTTGGTGAAAATAGAACAGTCTCTGCTACAGACTTGGTGTAAATAGAACAGTCTCTGCCACAGACTTGGTGTAAATAGAACAGTCTCTGCCACAGATTTGGTGTAAATAGAACAGTCTCTGCCACAGACTTGGTGTAAATAGAACTGTCTCTGCCACAGACTTGGTGAAAATAGAACAGTCTCTGCCACAGATTTGGTGTAAATAGAACAGTCTCTGCCACAGACTTGGTGAAAATAGAACAGTCTCTGCCACAGACTTGGTGAAAATAGGACCGTCTCTGCCACAGACTTGGTGAAAATAGAACAGTCTCTGCCACAGACTTGGTGAAAATAGAACAGTCTCTGCCACAGACTTGGTGAAAATAGAACAGTCTCTGCCACAGACTTGGTGAAAATAGAACAGTCTCTGCCACAGACTTGGTGAAAATAGAACAGTCTCTGCCACAGACTTGGTGAAAATAGAACAGTCTCTGCCACAGACTTGGTGAAAATAGAACAGTCTCTGCCACAGACTTGGTGTGAATAGAACAGTCTCTGCCACAGACTTGGTGTGAATAGAACAGTCTCTGCCACAGACTTGGTGTGAATTGTACAGTCTCTGCCACAGACTTGGTGTGAATAGAACAGTCTCTGCCACAGACTTGGAGTGAATAGAACAGTCTCTGCCACAGACTTGGTGTGAATAGAACAGTCTCTGCCACAGACTTGGTGTGAATAGAACAGTCTCTGCCACAGACTTGGTGTGAATAGAACAGTCTCTGCCACAGACTTGGTGTGAATAGAACAGTCTCTGCCACAGACTTGGTGTGAATTGTACAGTCTCTGCCACAGACTTGGTGTGAATAGAACAGTCTCTGCCACAGACTTGGTGTGAATAGAACAGTCTCTGCCACAGACTTGGTGTGAATAGAACAGTCTCTGCCACAGACTTGGTGTGAATTGTACAGTCTCTGCCACAGACTTGGTGTGAATAGAACAGTCTCTGCCACAGACTTGGAGTGAATTGTACATTCTCTGCCACAGACTTGGTGTGAATAGAACAGTCTCTGCCACAGACTTGGTGTGAATTGTACAGTCTCTGCCACAGACTTGGTGTGAATAGAACAGTCTCTGCCACAGACTTGGAGTAAATAGAACAGTCTCTGCCACAGACTTGGTGTGAATAGAACAGTCTCTGCCACAGACTTGGTGTAAATAGAACAGTCTCAGCCACAGACTTGGAGTGAATAGAACAGTCTCTGCCACAGACTTGGTGTAAATAGAACAGTCTCTGCCACAGACTTGGTGTGAATTGTACAGTCTCTGCCACAGACTTGGTGTGAATAGAACAGTCTCTGCCACAGACTTGGAGTGAATTGTACATTCTCTGCCACAGACTTGGTGTGAATAGAACAGTCTCTGCCACAGACTTGGAGTAAATAGAACAGTCTCTGCCACAGACTTGGTGTGAATAGAACAGTCTCTGCCACAGACTTGGAGTAAATAGAACAGTCTCTGCCACAGACTTGGTGTGAATAGAACAGTCTCTGCCACAGACTTGGTGTAAATAGAACAGTCTCTGCCACAGACTTGGTGTGAATAGAACAGTCTCTGCCACAGACTTGGTGTAAATAGAACAGTCTCTGCCACAGACTTGGTGTAAATAGAAGCGTCTCTGCCACAGACTTGGTGTAAATCGAACAGTCTCTGCCACAGACTTGGTGAAAATAGAACAGTCTCTGCCACAGACTTGGTGTGAATAGAACAGTCTCTGCCACAGACTTGGAGTGAATTGTACAGTCTCTGCCACAGACTTGGTGTGAATAGAAGTCTCTGCCACAGACTTGGTGTAAATAGAACAGTCTCTGCCACAGACTTGGTGTAAATAGAACAGTCTCTGCCACAGACTTGGAGTGAATTGTACATTCTCTGCCACAGACTTGGAGTGAATAGAAGTCTCTGCCACAGACTTGGTGTAAATAGAACAGTCTCAGCCACAGACTTGGAGTGAATAGAACAGTCTCTGCCACAGACTTGGTGTAAATAGAACAGTCTCTGCCACAGACTTGGTGTAAATAGAACAGTCTCTGCCACAGACTTGGTGTAAATAGAACAGTCTCTGCCACAGACTTGGTGAATTATAGAACAGTCTCTGCCACAGACTTGGTGTGAATAGAACAGTCTCTGCCACAGACTTGGTGTAAATAGAACAGTCTCTGCCACAGACTTGGTGTAAATAGAACAGTCTCTGCCACAGACTTGGTGTAAATAGAACAGTCTCTGCCACAGACTTGGTGTAAATAGAACAGTCTCTGCCACAGACTTGGTGAAAATAGAACAGTCTCTGCCACAGACTTGGTGTGAATAGAACAGTCTCTGCCACAGACTTGGTGTAAATAGAACAGTCTCTGCCACAGACTTGGTGTAAATAGAACAGTCTCTGCCACAGACTTGGTGCAAATAGAACCGTCTCTGCCACAGACTTGGTGTAAATAGAACAGTCTCTGCCACAGACTTGGTGAATTATAGAACAGTCTCTGCCACAGACTTGGTGAATTATAGAACAGTCTCTGCCACAGACTTGGTGAAAATAGAACAGTCTCTGCTACAGACTTGGTGTAAATAGAACAGTCTCTGCCACAGACTTGGTGTAAATAGAACAGTCTCTGCCACAGATTTGGTGTAAATAGAACAGTCTCTGCCACAGACTTGGTGTAAATAGAACTGTCTCTGCCACAGACTTGGTGAAAATAGAACAGTCTCTGCCACAGATTTGGTGAAAATAGAACAGTCTCTGCCACAGACTTGGTGAAAATAGAACAGTCTCTGCCACAGACTTGGTGTGAATAGAACAGTCTCTGCCACAGACTTGGTGTGAATAGAACAGTCTCTGCCACAGACTTGGTATGAATTGTACAGTCTCTGCCACAGACTTGGTGTGAATAGAACAGTCTCTGCCACAGACTTGGAGTGAATAGAACAGTCTCTGCCACAGACTTGGTGTGAATAGAACAGTCTCTGCCACAGACTTGGTGTGAATAGAACAGTCTCTGCCACAGACTTGGTGTGAATAGAACAGTCTCTGCCACAGACTTGGTGTGAATAGAACAGTCTCTGCCACAGACTTGGAGTGAATAGAACAGTCTCTGCCACAGACTTGGTGTGAATAGAACAGTCTCTGCCACAGACTTGGTGTGAATAGAACAGTCTCTGCCACAGACTTGGTGTGAATAGAACAGTCTCTGCCACAGACTTGGTGTAAATAGAACAGTCTCTGCCACAGATTTGGTGTAAATAGAACAGTCTCTGCCACAGACTTGGTGTAAATAGAACTGTCTCTGCCACAGACTTGGTGAAAATAGAACAGTCTCTGCCACAGATTTGGTGAAAATAGAACAGTCTCTGCCACAGACTTGGTGAAAATAGAACAGTCTCTGCCACAGACTTGGTGTGAATAGAACAGTCTCTGCCACAGACTTGGTGTGAATAGAACAGTCTCTGCCACAGACTTGGTGTGAATTGTACAGTCTCTGCCACAGACTTGGTGTGAATAGAACAGTCTCTGCCACAGACTTGGAGTGAATAGAACAGTCTCTGCCACAGACTTGGTGTGAATAGAACAGTCTCTGCCACAGACTTGGTGTGAATAGAACAGTCTCTGCCACAGACTTGGTGTGAATAGAACAGTCTCTGCCACAGACTTGGTGTGAATAGAACAGTCTCTGCCACAGACTTGGAGTGAATAGAACAGTCTCTGCCACAGACTTGGTGTGAATAGAACAGTCTCTGCCACAGACTTGGTGTGAATAGAACAGTCTCTGCCACAGACTTGGTGTTGTGAATAGAACAGTCTCTGCCACAGACTTGGTGTGAATAGAACAGTCTCTGCACAGACTTGGTGTGAATTGTACAGTCTCTGCCACAGACTTGGTGTGAATAGAACAGTCTCTGCACAGACTTGGTGTGAATAGAACAGTCTCTGCCACAGACTTGGTGTGAATCACAGTACTCTGCCACAGACTTGGTGTGAATAGAACAGTCTCTGCCACAGACTTGGTGTGAATAGAACAGTCTCTGCCACAGACTTGGTGTGAATAGAACAGTCTCTGCCACAGACTTGGTGTGAATAGAACAGTCTCTGCCACAGACTTGGTGTGAATAGAACAGTCTCTGCCACAGACTTGGAGTGAATAGAACAGTCTCTGCCACAGACTTGGTGTGAATAGAACAGTCTCTGCCACAGACTTGGTGTGAATAGAACAGTCTCTGCCACAGACTTGGTGTGAATAGAACAGTCTCTGCCACAGACTTGGTGTGAATAGAACAGTCTCTGCCACAGACTTGGTGTGAATAGAACAGTCTCTGCCACAGACTTGGTGTGAATAGAACAGTCTCTGCCACAGACTTGGTGTGAATAGAACAGTCTCTGCCACAGACTTGGTGTGAATAGAACAGTCTCTGCCACAGACTTGGTGTGAATAGAACAGTCTCTGCCACAGGGAACTCAGACTTGGTGTGAATAGAACAGTCTCTGCACAGACTTGGTGTAAATAGAACAGTCTCTGCCACAGACTTGGTGTAAATAGAACAGTCTCTGCCACAGACTTGGTGTAAATAGAACAGTCTCTGCCACAGACTTGGTGTAAATTAGAACAGTCTCTGCCACAGACTTGGTGTAAATAGAACAGTCTCTGCCACAGACTTGGTGTAAATAGAACTGTCTCTGCCACAGACTTGGTGTAAATAGAAGCGTCTCTGCCACAGACTTGGTGTAAATAGAACAGTCCTCTGCCACAGACTTGGTGTAAATAGAACAGTCTCTGCCACAGACTTGGTGTAAATAGAACAGTCTCTGCCACAGACTTGGTGTAAATAGAACAGTCTCTGCCACAGACTTGGTGTAAATAGAACAGTCTCTGCCACAGACTTGGTGTAAATAGAACAGTCTCTGCCACAGACTTGGTGTAAATAGAACAGTCTCTGCCACAGACTTGGTGAAATAGAAGCGTCTCTGCCACAGACTTGGTGAATTATAGAACAGTCTCTGCCACAGACTTGGTGTGAATAGAACAGTCTCTGCCACAGACTTGGTGTGAATAGAACAGTCTCTGCCACAGACTTGGTGTAAATAGAACAGTCTCTGCCACAGACTTGGTGTAAATAGAACAGTCTCTGCCACAGACTTGGTGTAAATAGAACAGTCTCTGCCACAGACTTGGTGTAAATAGAACAGTCTCTGCCACAGACTTGGTGTAAATAGAACTGTCTCTGCCACAGACTTGGTGTAAATAGAAGCGTCTCTGCCACAGACTTGGTGTAAATAGAACAGTCTCTGCCACAGACTTGGTGTAAATAGAACAGTCTCTGCCACAGACTTGGTGTAAATAGAACAGTCTCTGCCACAGACTTGGTGTAAATAGAACAGTCTCTGCCACAGACCTTGGTGTAAATAGAACAGTCTCTGCCACAGACTTGGTGTAAATAGAAGCGTCTCTGCCACAGACTTGGTGAATTAATAGAACAGTCTCTGCCACAGACTTGGTGTGAATAGAACAGTCTCTGCCACAGACTTGGTGTGAATAGAACAGTCTCTGCCACAGACTTGGTGTAAATAGAACAGTCTCTGCCACAGACTTGGTGTGGCCCCTTCCCTGGGTTACCTTCTGAATGAAGAACACGGCTCTCAGTGCCAGGATCTTCCAGCCGCTCCGGCAGCACTGTGAGGTAGATTGTGATCCGGATACATCCTCCAATTGAGTCCTCAATTGCTCGGTCCCTTCCACAAGGCGACACAGGATCATCCCCAGATCAGTAGGCCCCAGCAATTCCTGGGCCTACATCTCAGTAACGGAGCCTCAGGCCAACGTGGCCCCGAGGCGGAAACTGCAAGTACATCCCTGAGGCCATGAGGGCGCTCAGGTCGGGATCGGGCGGGTGGTGCCCACCACCAACCAACGACGACCCCACAAAATGGCGTCTGTCTCTTAAGTACCCTCTCCCAGAATGCACAGCGGGTTGACCACGCCCCTGAGCCGCTTCTGGAAAGAGATACCCAATGAATTCAGCCTGTTGCCTTTCCTATCCTGACCAGTGGTGACAGCGACACCCACTGGTGGGAGGAAAATCCTGCAACCAGCTGAACTGAAACAGAAGTATAATTTGTAACACAATCATTCTGAGCCAAACTATCACTCAGACAATTATAATTTTAACACATAGCGCCCCTCAGTAACGTCTTGACTTCAGCACATATATTATCAGGATTGCATCCGTAGCTAATTGATTTCCCCTATTGCCTGGAGTAGCTCTGTAAATATAATCGAAATCTAGAATTGTGAAGGAAAACACAGAGGCCTCCATTTTCCTTGGTGCCCCCCCTGTCAATACTCAGTATGACGTCACGCTTTTCACTTAGACTTGGAAACAATACATGTCTGTCAGTCTGTCACATATTTGTAGTCCCACACCATGAAAAATGTGGATGGCGAAGTCCCTATATAAAAGGGAGACATTGTGTGGAGCTGAGACAGACTTTGAAGTTTGCCACATGAAAGACGGGTAATAGATGGGACCCCCCCCCTCCAAATGACCCCCCATCCACATGAAAGACGGGTAATAGATGGGACCCCCCCTCCACATGACCCCCCCCCCACATGAAAGACGGGTAATAGATGGTACCCCCCCCCCCACATGAAAGACGGGTAATAGATGGGACCCCCCCCCCCAATCTGTGATGTCCGGACTCCATCTACAACTAGGATAAACAGTCCAACAATTACATAATAATCCACCTGCTGATATCCAGAGCATAAACCTATTCCATCTCCTTCGTCCGTCCATCCGTCCGTCCGTCCGTCCATCCGTCCGTCCGTCCATGATCACCGATGACAGGAAGAGCCACGGCGCTGTACAAGTCAAGTAAGTAATCACATTATGACCATATCTGATGGCTGATTTATAACAATGGTGGAAAGGGTTATTACAGTGGGGGGGGGGGAATAATGATCGGCCCCCCTGCAAATTGTGTAAGTTTGCCCACTTACATAGAAATGAAGGGTCTGTAATTGTTATCATAATTGTATTTTATATGATAGAGACAGAATATCAACCAAAAATAAGTAAAATAAGTATTTGACCCCCTTAGTAGTTGGTGGGGAAGCCCTTGTTGGGAAGCACAGACGTCAGACGTTTCTTGTAGGTGGTGATCAGGTTTCCACACATCTCAGGAGGGATTTTGGTATGGAGATCGGGGTGGCGGTGTGGTCCGGGGGTGGGAGTGTGGTCAGGGGGTGGGAGTGTGGTCTGGGGGTGAGGGTGTGGTCCGGTGATAGCGGTGTGGTTTGGGGATGGGGGGGTGGTCTGGGGGTGGGGGTTAGGGTTGGTGATCAGGTTTCCACACATCTCAGGAGGGATTTTGGTATGGAGATCGGGGTGGCGGTCAGTGGCGTCACTAGGGTTGGTGTCACCTGGTGCGGTATAACATGGTGTCACCCCCCCCCCCCCCCCAATAATTTTTTTCACCCTAATAACACTGCATATATTGGCAACAGTAGTGCCGTTAATAACTATCAATCAACTAGCAAATTTGAATAACAAAATCATATGAAAATAATAGAAATCAAAGCTTAAACTGTTAAAGAACTGTATTTATTTTAACTTTAAACTTTACTGAATTAATAAATAAATAACACAAAAACAGGAACAAATATGAAAGCATTTAGTTAACATCTAAATCAAAACTTTGCTTTTCTAGCCTTGACAGCTGCAAAATTGTGAACAACATCATCAAAATCAATACATTTCGCTAGTTCACTTTCAACTGATAATATTGCAAGATCAGAAAGCCTTGCCTGTCCCATCGTTGAACGCAAATAGTTTTTTATCAGCTTCAACTTTGAAAAGCTCCTCTCACATGAAGCCACAGACACACAGATTGTCAGAAATATTTTTAGACATAGTGAAAGGGTTGGAAGAGATTCAATGAAGTCCCATTCTGCTATGAAGGTCAAAACTTGTAAAGCCGACCAATCTTTGACTTCTTCTAGGTTGATCTTGGCTGCTTTGAGATGTCTCCTCAGTCTGGGTATTTCCATTAACAGCTCACTCTAAGATATTTCGTCATAAAAAGTGGTCAGTTTTGGAATGGACACCTTTAATGTTTCTTCAGTTTCATATATGAGACTCTTTGCTTGAACAGCCTCAAACATGGCTGCAACTTCCATGATGGCTCTTAATCTGATCTGGAGTTCAGAATGGAAGCGATCAATGCACTCAAGCATTGCCCTCTTGTTCTCGTCTTGTAGACTTATGCCTCCAGCATCACGTGCCTGTTCCCCTGCCATCCTCTTCTTAAACCTGGCTCTTCTCTCTACGGCAATTCCATATTCTTTAGATTTTAAATGTGCCTGCTTAATTGCATGTTCCACTAGGTGACTGCGCTCTTCAAACAGAAAAAGTCTTAGTGACTCTAGCTTTGTCACCACCTTGTCCAGACTTAAGCCTTTGGTCTGCAGGTACTGTTGTGTAACATCAACTTCTTGAAGTACATCACCCCAGAAGTATAGGTAGCACAAAAACGTAAAATCACAGACAGCAGGCAGTAGACATTCTGCTGCTCCTCTTGTGTCCATATTTTCAGAAGGATCACAAAGCGCTTCGATTGCAGACACAAACATATTCAATTTTTCTTTTACTGGCTTAACTGCAGCATGATGAGCACTCCAGCGTGTTGTTGATAATCTTTTCACTGACACTCCAGTATGGTGAATTAACACATCCCATCGATGGGTGGAAGCAGCAAAAAAAGAAAACATTGACTGAAGTGTTCCAAAAAATGTCACACATGAAGCATTCTCAGCAAAAGAGTGCTGACCGCACAAGTTCAGTGAATGGTCCACACAGCCATTAAAAATCGCTTTTTTGTTTTTTTCCCTAATAATGGATTGTACACCTCCGTGAATTCCAGCCATAGTAGCAGCATTATCATAACCCTGAGCACGACACATCATTATGTCCAGTCCATCACTCTCTAATTTTTTAAAGATATCCACACTGAGATCAGCAGCTTTTTTCCCCTTTAAAGGGAAAAATCCTAGAAACACTTCTTTTACTTCAACTTTCCTATTCTTGATGTTCACATATCTGATCACTTCGGACATCTGGTCAGTATGTGATATGTCGGGTGTGCTATCAAACATGATTCCAAAGTACTTTGCAGACTTTATGTCCATGACATTGGAATTTAGGAATAGGAAGAATAAGGAGCCGGAGGACACACACCAGGCGCGGCCGCGGCGCTGGAGGTGTTGTTCCAGGCTTCCAGCCCAGCGGGGTGAAATTAATCAATGAATGGGTCAGCTGTAAAAAAAAAAAAAAAAAAAAAATTAAAAAAAATTAAAAAAAAAAAAAAAAAAAAAAAAAAGGAGGGTGTCACCCCTCTAGCGGGTGTCACCCGGGGGCGGACCGCACCCCCCGCACCCCCCTAGCAACGCCTCTGGTGGCGGTGTGGTCTGGGGGTGGGAGTGTGGTCAGGGGGTGGGAGTGTGGTCTGGGGGTGAGGGTGTGGTCCGGTGATAGCGGTGTGGTCTGGGGGTGGGGGTTAGGGTTGGTGATCAGGTTTCCACACATCTCAGGAGGGATTTTGGTATGGAGATCGGGGTGGCGGTGTGGTCTGGGGGTGGGAGTGTGGTCAGGGGGTGGGAGTGTGGTCTGGGGGTGAGGGTGTGGTCCGGTGATAGCGGTGTGGTTTGGGGGTGGGGGTTAGGGTTGGTGATCAGGTTTCCACACATCTCAGGAGGGATTTTGCTCCTCTCTTCTTTACAGATCTTCTCTAAATCCTGAAGGTTTTTTGGCTGTCGCTTGACTACTTGAAGTTTCAACTCCCTCCATAAATTTCCTATAGGATTAAGGTCTGGAGACTGGCTAGGCCACTCCATGACCCTAATATGCTCCTTCTTGAGCCCCTCCTTTGTTGCCTTGGCGGTATGTTTTGGGTCATTGTCATGCTGGAAGACCCATCCATGGCCCATCTTCAGTGTTCTGTCTGAGGGAAGAAGGTTTTCACCCAAGATCTTACAATACACGGCCCCGCCCATTGGCCCCTCAATGCGGCAAAGTCGCCCTGGACCTTTATCAGAGAAACACCCCAAAGCCTCATGTTTCCCCTCCGTGTGACTGGAGGGATGGAGTTCTTAGGGTCATAGTCACCATTTTTCTTCCTCCAAACACGATGAGCCCACCTCCTCAAGAACACACATGTACGGAACATCTGAAGTTTGCCAATGATTTCGATAAAGTTCTGAGGTCAGATGAGACCAAAATTCAGCTCTTTGGCATCAACTCGACTCGCCGTGTTTGGAGGAAGAAAAATAGTGACTATGACCCTAAGAACTCCATCCCTCCAGTCACACGGAGGGGGAAACATGAGGCTTTGGGGTGTTTCTCTGATAAAGGTCCAGGGTGACTTTGCCGCATTGAGGGGCCAATGGGCGGGGCCATGTATTGTAAGATCTTGGATGAGAACCTTCTTCCCTCGGCCAGAACACTGAAGATGGGTCATGGATGGGTCTTCCAGCATGACAATCACCCAAAACATACCGCCAAGGCAACCAAGGAGCGGCCAATTAGGGTTTCTCTTGTTATATAGTGGCAACTTTTAAATTCCAGGTGCCCTCACACTGGCAGTTTTGCCTAAGGCCAGGCACAGTGCACCCCCTTAATCTGGGTCATATGTGTAGAATGAGTGCCGGGAACAGTAACATGTACCGCCCCCGGAATCACTTGGGTAAGGTGCTTCTGGGTCACCACTGGTCCGGGGGAAATCATTTGTTTTTAAGAATGTGCAGCTGGTGGGACGGGCATCAAAGTCAGCCTGTTGCTTTGCCCTCCATGGGTTCTCTTTAGATGCCAGGCTTCTGCATTTGATATAGAGCATTGGGGAACCCCTCCAGAAAACCGGGGTCCTCTGGTATGCAAAGAGTGATCACCAGATCTCCTACTGGTTAGTGGGGTGACCCTTCATAGTGATTGGCCAAGGGAGAGGGCACCCCGGAGCTGGCAATCACTGAAAACATATCAGAGCACCCAGTTCTTTGGGTTCCAAACATCTCTACTAAAATTGCAGAGGGTCCCAGTCCTGATTGCTGGCCTTCCTTCAGGGTAAGAATAGAGATTGGCCAGAAAAAAACATTTTTGACCAATTGATTGTTCCCCTCGGATCACAAAGCCGGGTGCTTTCCATAGATTGTCTCCCAGTCTGGCCATGTCAGACATCGATCGTCTCATATGGAATGTTGGATTACCTCGGTTCCCGGGAAGAGCGCCATCTCTTACAAAATACCCGACAGCCATTAAAAAGAAAGTCAATTCCTGTTCATAATTCAGGTGAATTTTGTGTCGCCAATTATTCAGAAGAAGCCGCTGACATCACGGGCCGGATGGCGGGACAAACCAGTCCAGACACAACTTTCCGGATCATCTCAATGTTAAACAAAGAAAAGGAAAAGGTAAAACTGAACCCCAAGGCAGGAAAAATGATCAAATCCAGAATATAAACTCTTCTTCTGTTACAATTGGACATTAATTGTGGCTCCAGAAGAGAAAATCTTTCCCCCTCACTTCCTGTCCGGGTTTCCTTGTAATAATCGTATCTTTTCTCTGTAAACTACCAATCCATCCACCCACTATGCAATGGAGATGATCAAACTATGGCTTCTTCCACAGATACAGCGGAGGGGTGAGTGTAGCCCCACAGGAGCACAAAGTCTGATATCTTCCGGATTGCCAGGTGAAAATAGATTTTACTTTGTCAGCAGTTCTAATATAGATCAGCGCTTTACACATATATTATACATTTACATCAGTCCCTGACCCAAGGAGCTTACAATCTAAGGTCCCTAACTCACATTCATACATAGACTCATGGCCACCATTAGGGGGGGCACAGCCCATACATTAGTAGGGGGCCCTGACGTCCCAAGGGGCCCAGCTACCTGACAGGGCCGGGAAAAGACAGGGGCGGGTGCAGGGGCTCCGCGTGACTGCCATTCTATAGTAAGGCCCCTTTTACACTGGCACGTTTTTCAGGCGGTTTAGCGCTAATATTAGCGCTGTTATACCGCCTGAAAAAATTGTGCCCTGCAGTCTTCAGTGTGAAAGCCCGAAGGCTTTCACACTGAAGCGGTGCGCTAGCAGGACCGCTCCAAAAGTCCTGCTAGCCGCATCTTTACAGCGGTGAAGGAACGGTGTGTTCACCGCTCCTTTACCGCGGCTGCCCATTGAAATCATTGGGACACCGCGGTAATACCGCCCGCAAACCGCAGCAATAGCCGCGGTTTGCGGGCGGTATTAATCCTTTTTCGGCCGCTTGCGGGGGTTAAATTCACCCCGCTAGCGGCCGCATACCACGGTAAGAACGACGGTATAGCGGTGCTGAAAATCGCGCCACTATACCGCCACCGCACCTGCCCACCCCAGTGTGAAAGGGGCCTAAGGAGCTGCTGCTCTGTATCATTGAGCTCACATCGGGCTCTTTGCTGCCACCTCTGGCTACTTCCTGCATGTGCGCTCCTCGTGTGTGAGGAGGAGCCAAGTGTGTACAGGTTTTCGACTGGGCTGTCTCTTTACGGAATTGGGATGTCTCTTTAATAAATATATGGGTATGTCTCTTTAATAAATCCATGGTAATGTCTCTGCTGGATTGGGATGTCTCTTTAATAAATATATGGGGATGTCTCTTTGCCGAATATTTGGGGATGTCTCCTCATTTGCTGAATATATGGGGATGTCTCTTTGCTGGATTGGGATGTCTCTTTGCTGGATTGGGATGTCTCTGCTGAATATATGGGGATGTCTCTTTGCTGGATTGGAATGTCTCTGCTGGATTGGGATGTCTCTGCTGGATTGGGATGTCTCTTTGCTGGATTGGGATGTCTCTTCTGGATTGGGATGTCTCTTTGCTGGATTGGAATGTCTCTTTGCTGAATATATGGGGATGTCTCTTTGCTGGATTGGCATGTCTCTTTGCTGAATATATGGGGATGTCTCTTTGCTGGATTGGCATGTCTCTTTGCTGAATATATGGGGATGTCTCTTTACTGGATTGGCATGTCTCTTTGCTGAATATTTGGGGATGTCTCTTTGCTGGATTGATATGTCTCTGCTGGATTGGGATGTCTCTTCTGGATTGGGATGTCTCTTCTGGATTGGGATATCTCTCCTGGATTGGGATGTCTCTTTGCTGGATTGGAATGTCTCTTTGCTGAATATATGGGGATGTCTCTTTGCTGGATTGGCATGTCTCTTTTCTGAATATTTGGGGATGTCTCTTTGCTGGATTGGAATGTCTCTGCTGGATTGGGATGTCTCTTTGCTGGATTGGAATGTCTCTTTGCTGAATATATGGGGATGTCTCTTTGCTGGATTGGCATGTCTCTTTGCTGAATATATGGGGATGTCTCTTTGCTGGATTGGCATGTCTCTTTGCTGAATATATGGGGATGTCTCTTTACTGGATTGGCATGTCTCTTTGCTGAATATTTGGGGATGTCTCTTTGCTGGATTGATATGTCTCTGCTGGATTGGGATGTCTCTTTTGGATTGGGATGTCTCTTCTGGATTGGGATGTCTCTCCTGGATTGGGATGTCTCTTTGCTGGATTGGAATGTCTCTTTGCTGAATATATGGGGATGTCTCTTTGCTGGATTGGCATGTCTCTTTTCTGAATATTTGGGGATGTCTCTTTGCTGGATTGGAATGTCTCTGCTGGATTGGGATGTCTCTTCTGGATTGGGATGTCTCTTCTGGATTGGAATGTCTCTTTGCTGGATTGGAATGTCTCTTTGCTGAATATATGGGGATGTCTCTTTGCTGAATATATTTGTTTTCTTTTTGTTTTGGGGTGTTTTTTTTCTTAGATCTGAGGGGGAGGGGAGGATAGATTGGGGGTAATGCAGTGTGCTAGTTTAGGGTCCTGCTCAAAAGATTCTACCCTGTCGTGGTGGGAGGCTTCCTATTTTTTGGCCAAAATATAATTCCTCCTTACTTTTAAATCTTGAAACCGCTGATGACTTGGGATATTTTTTTTTATTTTCATATAAAATTTTAAGAGTGTTGAAATAAAAGTGGGTGCACTGAAGGGCTCGTTGGGATGGCCAGTGGGCAGATTCAGTGGGATGGCCAGTGGGCGGATTCAGTGGGAGGATTCAGTGGGATGGCCAGTGGGCGGATTCAGTGGGCGGGCCCTAGGGAGGGTTGGTGGGCAGGACCAGGCGGCTCAGGCCTAAAGCTGTTTAAGGGGCCCCAAAACTTCTGATGGCTGCTCTGCATACACATAGTGGGGCCAATTACCTCCCAGCATGTCTTTGGAGTGTGGGAGGAAACCCACGCAGGTACAGGGAGAACATGCAAACTCCTGGCAGGTGGTGCCAAGTTTGAGATTCGAACCGATGACCCCGGTGTTGCCAGGCAGAAGTGTTAACCACCTAGCCACTGTGTTGCCCAAAATGAAAGAAAAGGCCTGAAAAAAGGAAACAAATGCAGCTGCCACATCTAAGAACCAATAAGCTGCATTCAATTGTTGATTTGGGGTTTAGATACACTCTAAACTTGTCGGAAAGGTAGACAGATTTTTATCGTTTTTAAATTGAATCTGCAGTGGTGCGCAAAAACAAAAAACCTGTAAGTGTCCTAAAAAAGGGTGCATTGTGGTGGCGGTGGGCTTCTCTCCACACCATAATCCCCTCCTCCACCCCCCACACCAAATCCCCCCTCCACCCTCCACACCATAATCCCCCCTCCCCCCTCTACACCATAGGCCCCCCTCCCCCCTCCACACCATAATCCCCCCTCCACCAAATGATTTGGACCAGTGCACAAAGCAAGGTCCATAAAGACATGGATGAGTTTGGGCTGGAGGAACTTGACTGGCCTGCACAGAGTCCTGACCTTAACCCGATAGAACACCTTTGGGATGAATTAGAGCAAAGACTGTGAGCCAGGCCTTCTTGCCTAACATCAGTGCCCTGACCTCACAAATGCTCTTCTGAAAGAATGGTGAAACATTCCCATAGACACCCTCCTAAACCTTGTGGACGGCCTTCCCAGAAGAGGTGAAGCTGTTATATCTGCAAAGGGCGGGGCCAACTCAATATTGAACCCTCCGGACTAAGACTGGGAGGTCATTAAAGTTCATGTGTGTGAAAAGGCAGGCGTCCCAATACTTTTGGGAATTTAGTGTACATTAAAGAAGAATGTGTCTGGGATTACTTTGCAGAAAGTTCTCTCCTAAGAGATGATCATTAGTCAAAAGACTGGCCAAGCCCTCCGGGGTCCTGGAATTCCTTCCCCACCCAGGTTCAGGTGGCCTGTAATAAGCCAGAGGGTCATTCCTGATTAGGAAGGGCGAGGCAGAAGATCGCTCTTCAGTACCACACTATCCCTTTCTATCCCTTGAAGTGGTTTTGTTGGTCATTTACTGCAGAGACAGTTAAAGGGCGAGTCCATAGAGCTCCTTCCCCAGACGCCGGCCATCCTCTATCTTCTGCCATCTTCTATCCTCAGCCATCCTCTATCCTCAGCCATCCTCTATCCTCAGCCATCCTCTATCCTCAGCCATCCTCTATCTTCCGCCATCTTCTATCCTTAGCCATCCTCTATCCTCAGCCATCCTCCATCCTCCACCATCCTCTATCCTCAGCCATCCTCTATCTTCCGCCATCCTCTATCCTCAGCCATCCTCTATCCTCATTTATCCTCAATCCTCAGCCATCCTCTATCCTCCACCATCCTCTATCCTCAGCCATCCTCTATCTTCCGCCATCTTCTATCCTTAGCCATCCTCTATCCTCAGCCATCCTCTATCCTCCACCATCCTCTATCCTCAGCCATCCTCTATCTTCCGCCATCTTCTATCCTTAGCCATCCTCTATCCTCAGCCATCCTCTATCCTCCACCATCCTCTATCCTCAGCCATCCTCTATCTTCCGCCATCTTCTATCCTTAGCCATCCTCTATCCTCAGCCATCCTCTATCCTCCACCATCCTCTATCCTCAGCCATCCTCTATCTTCCGCCATCCTCTATCCTCAGCCATCCTCTATCCTCAGCCATCCTCTATCCTCCGCCATCCTCTATCCTCATTCATCCTCTATCCTCAGCCATCCTCTATCCTCCACCATCCTCTATCCTCAGCCATCCTCTATCTTCTGCCATCTTCTATCCTCAGCCATCCTCTATCCTCCACCATCCTCTATCCTCCGCCATCCTCTATCCTCCACCATCCTCTATCCTCCACCATCCTCTATCCTCCGCCATCCTCTATCCTCCGCCATCCTCTATCCTCCTCCATCCTCTATCCTCCACCATCCTCTATCCTCAGCCATCCTCTATCCTCCACCATCCTCTATCCTCAGCCATCCTCTATCCTCCACCATCCTCTATCCTCAGCCATCCTCTATCCTCAGCCATCCTCTATCTTCCGCCATCTTCTATCCTCAGCCATCCTCTATCCTCAGCCATCCTCTATCCTCAGCCATCCTCTATCCTCAGCCATCCTCTATCCTCCTCCATCCTCTATCCTCCACCATCCTCTATCCTCAGCCATCCTCTATCCTCCGCCATCCTCTATCCTCAGCCATCCTCTATCCTCCACCATCCTCTATCCTCAGCCATCCTCTATCTTCCGCCATCTTCTATCCTCAGCCATCCCCTATCCTCAGCCATCCTCCATCCTCAGCCATCCTCTATCATCCGCCATCCTCTATCCTGCGCCATCCGCTATCCTCAGCCATCCTCTATCCTCATCTATCCTCTATCTTCCGCCATCCTCTATCCTCAGCCATCCTCTATCCTCAGCCATCCTCTATCATCCGCCATCCTCTATCCTGCGCCATCCTCTATCCTCCGCCATCCTCTATCCTCCGCCATCCGCTATCCTCAGCCATCCTCTATCCTCAGCCATCCTCTATCCTTCGCCATCCTCCATCCTCAGCCATCCTCTATCATCCGCCATCCTCCATCCTCAGCCATCCTCTATCATCCGCCATCCTCTATCCTGCGCCATCGTCTATCCTCAGCCATCCTCTATCCTCATCTATCCTCTATCTTCCGCCATCCTCTATCCTCAGCCATCCTCTATCCTCCACCATCCTCTATCCTCCGCCATCCTCTATCCTCAGCCATCCTCTATCCTCCGCCATCCTCTATCCTCAGCCATCCTCTATCCTCAGCCATCCTCTATCCTCAGCCATCCTCTATCCTCCTCCATCCTCTATCCTCCACCATCCTCTATCCTCAGCCATCCTCTATCCTCCGCCATCCTCTATCCTCAGCCATCCTCTATCCTCCACCATCCTCTATCCTCAGCCATCCTCTATCTTCCGCCATCTTCTATCCTCAGCCATCCCCTATCCTCAGCCATCCTCCATCCTCAGCCATCCTCTATCATCCGCCATCCTCTATCCTGCGCCATCCGCTATCCTCAGCCATCCTCTATCCTCATCTATCCTCTATCTTCCGCCATCCTCTATCCTCAGCCATCCTCTATCCTCAGCCATCCTCTATCATCCGCCATCCTCTATCCTGCGCCATCCTCTATCCTCCGCCATCCTCTATCCTCCGCCATCCGCTATCCTCAGCCATCCTCTATCCTCAGCCATCCTCTATCCTTCGCCATCCTCCATCCTCAGCCATCCTCTATCATCCGCCATCCTCCATCCTCTATCATCCGCCATCCTCTATCCTGCGCCATCGTCTATCCTCAGCCATCCTCTATCCTCAGCCATCCTCTATCCTCATCTATCCTCTATCTTCCGCCATCCTCTATCCTCAGCCATCCTCTATCCTCCACCATCCTCTATCCTCCGCCATCCTCTATCCTCAGCCATCCTCTATCCTCCGCCATCCTCTATCCTCAGCCATCCTCTATCCTCAGCCATCCTCTATCCTCAGCCATCCTCTATCCTCAGCCATAGTCCTCCTCCTCCTGAGGATTATCATGAAGACCTCCAGACTCTCCAGCCGTCCAATCAGAGCCCGGCTATCAGCTGCTTTCTGCAGAATCTGACAATTCCAGCTGAATGCATTGTAATCAATTGAGGCGCCAGAAGAGGTTTTGGGGTGCGACGGCTCCAACCACCTCGGATTCATTTCTCACACACAAGACAATCACTATTTATGGAAAACTAGAACAAAAGAACGAGGCGTGTCAAGTAAATAGATACCAAACATGTCAAGACTTAGAACTGAAATGGTGCAAAAATACCTAAAATCTTCTACAAATGAGACTTTCAGTCACCACTCTGTACTCGTCCCCTTCAGTGCTCACTGGCGTGTCGGGCTGTGGAGGGGGCGGAGACTCTTAGCAATGAGGGGAGGAGTCAGCAGCCAGTCCAGCCATTTGGGTGGATCCCAATATTAAAGTCGGGATCCTCCTAGAGTGTCAACCATCTCTGTGACATAAGTGAACTTCTGTGACCCACAAGAAAAATATCACCGAAAAAAACTCCCTCCAAACTTCTCTTTTATTATGTGATTCTCTTACCCTGTTCATCTCTCTCTTTCTATCTATTCATCTATCTCTCTCTATCTCTATCTCTCTCTCTCTCTATCTCTCTATCTCTCTCTCTATCTCTCTCTCTCTCTATCTATCTCTCTCTCTCTCTAGCTCTCTATTTATCTATCTCTCTCTCTCTATCTCTCTCTCTCTCTTTCTATCTATTCCTCTATCTATCTATCTCTCTCTCTATCTATCTATCTCTCTATCTATCTCTCTCTCTCTCGCTCTTGCTCGCTCTCTCTCTCTCTCTCTCTCGCTCGCTCTCTCTCTCGCTCTCTCTCTCTCGCTCTCTCTCTCTATCTCTAGCTCTCTCTCTAGCTCTCTCTCCATATTCCCAGTGAAGTGACCGGCCTCGGGTGATACACAGAGATGAGACAAATCCTCCTACATAAGTTGTACCTGTTTACCTGCAGTTTTCTCTTCCGTTTAAAGTGCAGAATTTATACAGCTTGTCTGAGTTGTCAGAAAGCAGGGGGCGGAGAGCTAAAGTTAAATTCAGCAAGGAGAGCTGATTGGAGGGAAGAGACACACCCCCTTCACACAGCACACAGGAACAGAGCTGAGGCTGTCAATCACAGGCTGTGTGCTGGAGCTCCCTCCCCTGTCACCATTTATCTCTTGGTGTCAGGAAAATTCCTCAGAAGTGACTCATGCAGATAGCAGAGGAAGGAGTGGGAGGAGGGGGAGGAGTCTCATGCAGATAGCAGGGGGAGGAGTCTCATGCAGATAGCAGAGGAAGGAAGCAGCAGACAGAAATGACACTTAGTGCTCTGGACTGAGACAAGTACACACTATAGAGGGATGTACTTTGTTCCACACACAGGCAGATTTTCATACAAAAGTCCTTCCAATATTAGACTTTGGAATGAATAGAATTTCCAAAATGAAAACCTCATTCGCTGTTAGAAATGTTCATTGGAGAGAATATTCTTCATTCCGCTCCTTTGAACTTCCTCTTCACTACGGTTGATAACGATCGTTGGATTTGACCCGCTACTGTTTAGGAAATCGAAGATTTTGCACAATCGTTCTGTACGGCCGGCTTTGTGTTCTCCTGACGCTCCACCAAAGTCCACCGACAACAAACATCGAGCGTCAGGAGATATTTGCCTATCGGAAAGTTCAAATATAGCCGGCCGAGCCGGCGGGAGGGAATGTTACTGTATGGAGGTTCTTTGAAGGCCGAACTACCAGAGATGATCGATCACCTGGGACAACGAACGCCTCTAGGGGAACGCCAAATCCGGGGTGTAGGTGGTTCTTATATTCTGCTCTGTACACACTATATTACCAAAAGTATTGGGACACCTGCCTTTACACACACATGAACTTTAATGCCCCCCCCCAGTCTTAGTCCGGAGGGTTCAATATTGAGTTGGCCCCGCCCTTTGCAGTTATAACACCTTCACCTCTTCTGGAAAGGCCGTCCACAAGGTTTAGGGGTGTGTCTATGGGAATGTTTGACCATTCTTCCAGAACAGCATTTGTGAGGTCAGGCACTGATGTTGGATGAGAAGGCCTGGCTCACAGACTCCACTCTAATTCATCCCTAAGGTGTTCTATGGGGTTGAGGTCAGGACTCTGTGCAGGCCAGTCAAGTTCCTCCACCCTAAACTCACTTATTAATGTCTTTATGGACCTTGCTTTGTGCACTGGTGGGCAGTCATGTTGGAACAGGAAGGGGCCGTCCCCAAACTCCTCCCACAAAGTTGGGAGCATGAAATTGTCCAAAATGTCTTGGTATGCTGACGCCTTAAGAGTTCCCTTCACTGGGACTAAGGGGCCAAACCCAACCCCTGAAAAACAACCCCACACCATAACCCCCCACACCATAATCCTCCCTCCACCAAATGGTTTGGACCAGTGCACAAAGCAAGGTCCATAAAGACATGGATGAGCGAGTTTGGGGTGGAGGAACTTGACTGGCCTGCACAGAGTCCTGACCTCAACCTATGCGGTTGAACACCTTTGGGGTGAATTAGAGCGGAGACTGCGAGCCAGGCCTTCTCGTCCAACATCAGTGCCTGACCTCACAAATGCTCTTCTGGAAGAATGATCAAACATTCCCATAGACACCCTCCTAAACCTTGTGGACGGCCTTCCCAGAAGAGGTGAAGCTGTTATAGCTGCAAAGGGCGGGGCCAACTCAATATTGAACCCTCCGGACTAAGACTGGGAGGTCATTAAAGTTCATGTGCGTGTAAAGGCAGGTGTCCCAATACTTTTGGTAATATAGTGTATGTGCGTGTAGCAGAGCTTCCGATGTTCTCAGAATGATCAAAGTATCTGAGCGCCCGTAGAGGCGATTTTCTTTAGGGGTGAGAGTTGAGGAGCGTCCGCTATAAAATCTCATGGCACTTCAAGAGGTTTAATCTAAATCGTTTGACAAAGAGTATCAGGAGAAGCCAACGAGTTTCAGGGGCAATGCCTCCCCTTTATCAGGGCTCATGCATACAACATGAAACATGTTAGAAATAACTGCCATGTACATCACAGCCAGTCACAGACATAAACATCAAATGGAACGTAAAAAGTATCAAAACATTATAATAAAATAAGTGTTGCATTTGGTGGTCAATATATAAAGTATAACAACCTAATGGATATGGAATTAGATATTATATATTATGTTTTTATGTTCCATTCAATGTACAGTGCCTTGCGAAAGTATTCGGCCCCCTTGAACTTTTCATCCTTTTGCCACATTTCAGGCTTCAAACATAAAGATATAAAATTTTAATTTTTTGTGAAGAATCACCAACAAGTGGGACACAATTGTGAAGTGGAACGAAATCTATTGGATTTTCGAAACTTTTTTAACTAAGAAAAAATGAAAAGTGGGGCGTGGAAAATTATTCGGCCCCCTTGCGTTAATACTTTGTAGAGCCACCTTTTGCTGCGATTACAGCTGCAAGTCACTTGGGGTATGTCTCTATCAGTTTTGCACATCGAGAGACTGAAATTCTTGCCCATTCTTCCTTGCAAAACAGCTCGAGCTCAGTGAGGTTGGATGGAGAGCGTTTGAACAGCAGTTTTCAGCTCTTTCCACAGATTCTCGATTGGATTCAGGTCTGGACTTTGACTTCGCCATTCTAACACCTGGATACGTTTATTTGTGAACCATTCCTTTGTAGATTTTGCTGTATGTTTGGGATCATTGTCTTGTTGGAAGATAAATCTCCGTCCCAGTCTCAGGTCTTTTGCAGACTCCAACAGGTTTTCATCCAGAATGGTCCTGTATTTGGCTGCATCCATCTTCCCCTCAATTTTAACCATCTTCCCTGTCCCTGCTGAAGAAAAGCAGGCCCAAACCATGATGCTGCCACCACCATGTTTCACAGTGGGGATGGTGTGTTGAGGGTGATGAGCTGTGTTGCTTTTACGCCAAACATATCGTTTTGCATTGTGGCCAGAAAGTTTGATTTTGGTTTCATTGGACCAGAGCACCTTCTTCCACATGTTTGGTGTGTCTCCCAGGTGGCTTGTGGCAAACTTTAGACAAGACTTTTTATGGATATCTTTGAGAAATGGCTTTCTTCTTGCCACTCTTCCATAAAGGGCAGATTTGTGCAGTGTACGACTGATTGTTGTCCTGTGGACAGACTCTCCCACCTCAGCTGTAGTCCTCTGCAGTTCATCCAGAGTGATCATCCAGAGTGATCATGGGCCTCTTGGCTGCATCTCTGATCAGTCTTCTCCTTGTCTGAGCTGAAAGTTTAGAGGGACAGCCAGGTCTTGGTAGATTTGCAGTGGTCTGATACTCCTATTTCAAAATGATCGCTTGCACAGTGCTCCTTGGGATGTTTAAAGCTTGGGAAATCTTTTTGTATCCAAATCCGGCTTTAAACTTCTCCAACAGTATTACGGACCTGCCTGGTGTGTTCCTTGGTCTTCATGATGCTCTCTGCGCTTTCAACAGAACCCTGAGACTATCACAGAGCAGGTGCATTTATACAGAGACTTGATTACACACAGGTGGATTCTATTTATCACCATCAGTCATTTAGGACAACATTGGATCATTAAGAGATCCTCGCTGAACTTCTGGAGTCAGTTTGCTGCACTGAAAGTAAAGGGGCCGAATAATTTTGCACGCACCACTTTTCAGTTTTTTATTTGCTAAAAAAGTTTAAAATATCCAATAGATTTCATTCCACTTCACAATTGTGTCCCACTTGTTGGTGATTCTTCACAAAAAATTAAAATTTTATATCTTTATGTTTGAAGCCTGAAATGTGGCAAAAGGATGAAAAGTTCAAGGGGGCCGAATACTTTCGCAAGGCACTGTATCTGTTTACAAATGACTTTGATGCTTGTTACACTTATTTATATCATGTTTCATTTTGTATGCACTAGCCCTGATGAAGGGGGAGGCATTTCCCCTGAAACGCGTTGGATTCTCATGAGATTCTTCATCAGATAAACTATTTGGATTAAAACTCTTGAAGTGTCATGAACTTTTATACCGGGCGCTCCTCAGCTCCCGTCCCTTTGATTTCTGCTGTAAGTACTCCTATGAGGAGATTATCGGAGAGGCAGCTCAGGATTGAAGGAAGGTTTGTTCCGCCACAGCAAAGCCCTCGCGTTTTCCCCTTTGAATGAGGAGGACTCCGGATCACACCCAAAAGAACCGATATCTGACGTATCACTCCAGCGCTACCCTATACACGCACACGCGTGTTAAAGCACATTAATCACGTGTTGCATTAGGACAAACGATGGACATCAGACGCACTGACTTGTCCCAAAAATTGGGCGTCACAAAACTTTTGCTGCAAGGCACTTTTATTCCCTTAGTAGGTGGGGGGGCTCCTCAAAATCCATGGCACCACCATGCGTCACGGCGTGTAACTTGCACCCCTGTGCTTGACAGTAACACAAATTTTTGGGGGGCGCAAACAAACAAAAAAAACATGAATTGCAGCCACTGTGCCCATCAAATGCCCATCAAACGCAGCCACTGTGCCATCAAATGCAGCCACTGTGCCCATCAAATGCCCATCAAATGCAGCCACTGTGCCCATCAAACGCTGCTACTGTGCCCATCACTCGCTGCCACTGTGCCCATTAAACGCAGCCACTGTGCCCATCACTCGCAGCCACTGTGCCCATCACTCACTGCCACCGTACCCATCACTCGCTGCCGCTGTGCTCATCAAACACAGCCACTGTGCCATCAAATGCAGCTACTGTGCCCATCACTCGCTGCCCCTGTGCCCATCAAACGCAGCCACTGTGCCCATCACTCGCAGCCACTGTGCCCATCACTTGCTGCCGCTGTGCCCATCAAACACAGCCACTGTGCCATCAAACGCAGCCACTGTGCCCATCACTCGCTGCCACTGTGCCCATGAAACGCAGCCACTGTGCCCATCACTCGCAGCCACTGTGCCCATCAGACGCAGCCACTGTGCCCATCACTCACTGCCACCGTACCCATCACTCGCTGCCGCTGTGCTCATCAAACACAGCCACTATGCCATCAAATGCAGCTACTGTGCCCATCACTCGCTGCCCCTGTGCCCATCAAACGCAGCCACTGTGCCCATCACTTGCTGCCGCTGTGCCCATCAAACACAGCCACTGTGCCATCAAACGCAGCCACTGTGCCCATCACTCGCTGCCACTGTGCCCATGAAACGCAGCCACTGTGCCCATCACTCGCAGCCACTGTGCCCATCAGACGCAGCCACTGTGTCCATTAAACACAGCCACTGTGCCCATCAAACGCAGCCACTGTGCCCATCAAACGCAGCCACTGTGCCCATCAAACGCAGCCACTGTGCCCATCAAATGCAGCCACTGTGCCATCAAATGCAGCCACTGTGCCATCAAACTACCACTTTGGAGGGATTTCCTCCCACTTCCTGTTTTGGTTTTGAGACCGGAAGTGAAGGGAAATCTCCCCAATGGGACACAAACCTCTTAGATTGTAAACTCTCAGGATCAGGGTCCTCTAATTCCTCCTGCAATAAATTGTATTGTAATTGTACTGTCTGCCCTCATGTTGTAGCGCGCTGCGCAAACTGTTGGCGCTTTATAAATGTATAATAATAATAATATAAATCCTGTATAATAATAAAAATAATATATAAATCCTGTATAATAATAATAAAAATATACATCCTGTATAATAATAATAATATATACATTTTGTATAATAATAATACTAATTTTAATCCTGAATAATAATAATAATAATAATAATAATATAAGACCTGTATAATAATAGTAATAATAATAATAATAATATAAATCCGGTATAATAATAATAATGATAATGTGGCCAATAAAAACCCGCCCGGGATTATAACTCTGGAAATAAACAAATATTTGCCTTTAATTTTACTTTCAGCTATTTTTGCCTAAAGAATTCAGGAAGTGAAATTTCCCCGGGATAGAAATCTGTAATTTCTGATGGAGATGATTGGAGGAGATGATTGGAGGAGATGATTGGAGGAGATGAGATGATTGGAGGGGATGAGATCTGTGTTTGGGGGAGACTGGAGACCCCCCCAATTATTATCCTCTAATAACACTTCTCCTGACATGCAGATTGCGGACACTCCCGGCTATTAGTACTAATGGACTGAGGAACACAGAGATGAGCGCAGGATTCCCAGCACCGCACACCTCTGACAGTCTCATATTTCACCTCCTCTCCAGGTGACAAAGCTGCAGCCGCCGATACTCCGGTGACGTCACCCGGCGGTCACCTCTTCACCTGGACTCCGCCCCTTTCTAGGTGCCGCACCTGGGGTGGCCCCGCCCAGCAGAGAGGAGAAGAAGAGGAGAGCGGAGGGGACGTCACATCACTCAGGACTGACAATGGGGAGGAAGAAGAGGGACTGCCTGGCTCTGCTCTGCCTTCTGCTACAGGTGAGTGCCGACCCCCAATGTCCATCTTAGGGACACCTACCCGACTATGTGGACACTTACCTGCACTTCCTGGACAATCCTAGGGGCACCTACCTGACTATGTGGACACTTACCTGGACTTCACACTACAATCCTAGGGACACCTACCCGACTATGTGGACACTTACCTGGACTTCACACTACAATCCTAGGGACACCTACCCGACTATGTGGACACTTACCTGGACTTCACACTACAATCCTGGGGACACCTACCTGCACTCTTAGTTACAGTCCCATGGCCACCTGTATACTTTACTGCCCTGTCAGCTGCTACCCCTCTCTATAATACCTCCTGCCCTATGGACACCTACCCTACTCCAGATTACCTCCTGCCCTATGGACACCTACCCCTCTCCAGATTACCTCCTGCCCTATGGACACCTACCCTACTCCAGATTACCTCCTGCCCTATGGACACCTACCCTACTCCAGATTACCTCCTGCCCTATGGACACCTACCCTACTCCAGATTACCTCCTGTAGTATGGACACCTACCCCTCTCCAAATTACCTCCTGTAGTATGGACACCTACCCTACTCCAGATTACCTCCTGCCCTATAGACACCTACCCTACTCCAGATTACCTCCTGTAGTATGGACACCTACCCCTCTCCAGATTACCTCCTGTAGTATGGACACCTACCCCTCTCCAGATTACCTCCTGGACAACTACCCCTCTCCAGATTACCTCCTGCCCTATTGGAATCTACCCTACCATTAACTTCTTGTCTTTTGGACACCTACTACCCACCTCTGTATCATCTACCACCCTGGATCCCTACTTTATTAATATTATTTACTGTCCCACCCCTACCCAACTCTGTGTTAGTTACTACCCAACCATTAGATGCTCCCCTACCGATACCTACCCTTTTCTATATTACTTCCTGCTCTATGGACACCTACCTTACCATTCGTTGCTTTTCTTTTGGATAACTACTACACATCTCTATATTAGCTACTGCCCCATGGATATTTACCCCGGTAACCATTATCTACTGCCCTAGGGACACCCACCCAACTCTATGTTAGGTATTTTCCTGTGGACACCTAGCCTGCTTCATGTTAATTGTTGCTCTTTGAAAACTTACCATTCTCTGTAATAACTACTGCCTTATGGACACCTACCGTTCTCTATATATGTAACCTACCAATAACTGTCTTTGGATAGTTCAGGTCAGATTGTAATGTTTATGGTAAGCTTTAGCTACTGTCCTATGGTCACCTATCCTCCTTTATATTAACTACTGCCCTATGGTCACCTACCCTCCTATATATTAACTACTGTCCTATGGTCACCTACCCTCCTTTATATTAGCTACTTCCCTATGGTCACCTACCCTCCTTTATGTTAGCTACTGCCCTATGGTCACCTACCCTCCTTTATATTAACTACTGTCCTATGGACACCTACCCTTCTCTATTATTATCTCCTGCCCTATGGACACCTACCCTTCTCTATATTAACTACTGCCCTATGGTCACCTACCCTCCTTTATATTAACCAATGTCCTATGGTCACCTACCCTCCTTTATATTAGCTACTGCCCTATGGTCACCTACCCTCCTTTATATTAGCTACTGCCCTATGGTCACCTACCCTCCTTTATGTTAGCTACTGCCCTATGGTCACCTACCCTCCTTTATATTAACTACTGTCCTATGGACACCTACCCTCCTTTATATTAACTACTGCCCTATGGTCACCTACCCTCCTTTATATTAACTACTGTCCTATGGTCACCTACCCTCCTTTATATTAACTACTGCCCTATGGTCACCTACCCTCCTTTATGTTAGCTACTGCCCTATGGTCACCTACCCTCCTTTATATTAACTACTGTCCTATGGACACCTACCCTCCTTTATATTAGCTACTGCCCTATGGTCACCTACCCTCCTTTATATTAACTAATGTCCTATGGACACCCACCCTTCTTTATATTAACTACTGCCCTATGGACACCTACCCTTCTCTATTATTATCTCCTGCCCTATGGTCACCTACCCTTCTTTATATTAACTAATGTCCTATGGTCACCTACCCTCCTTTATATTAACTACTGTCCTATGGTCACCTACCCTCCTTTATGTTAGCTACTGCCCTATGGTCACCTACCCTCCTTTATGTTAGCTACTGCCCTATGGTCACCTACCCTCCTTTATGTTAGCTACTGCCTTATGGTCACCTACCCTCCTTTATATTAACTACTGTCCTATGGACACCTACCCTCCTTTATATTAACTACTGCCCTATGGACACCTACCCTTCTCTATTATTATCTCCTGCCCTATGGTCACCTACCCTCCTTTATATTAACTAATGTCCTATGGACACCTATATTATTATCTCCTGCCCTATGGACACACCTGACATACTGTGTGGACACCTATTGTAACTAGGACCACTTACCTCTACACTTACCACACTCTATAGACACTCAGCACCCAGCACATGGACACCTTATTGGAACTTCATAGACACTTTCCTATCATACGGTAATTCTTCTCATCCACTGACCCAGTGTAAGTGAAGTCCTTCCTTCTCCCACACACTGATGTTCTGATGGCTGTTGGTGATTCCGTCCGAGATATAGAGATATATAAAGATATAGAGATATATAAAGATATAGATATATATAGAGATATAGAGATATAGAGAGAGATATAGAGAGAGATAGAGATAGAGATATAGAGAGATACAGATATATATATATATATATATATATATATAGAGAGAGAGAGAGATATATAGAGAAATATAGATGATATATATATATAGAGAGAGAGATATAGAGAGAGATATAGAGATATATAAAGATATAGAGATATATATATATATATAGAGAGATAGAGAGATATATATATAGATATAATGATATAGAGATATATATATAAAGATATAGAGATATTTATAGAGATATATATATAGATATATATATATAGAGAGAGATATATAATATATATAGATATAGATATATAAAGAGATATAAAGATATAGAGATATATAAAGATATAGAGATATAGAGATATATAGAGATATATAGAGATATATAGAGATATATAGAGATATATAGAGATATATAGAGATATATAGAGATATATATATAGATATAGAGAGAGATATAGAGATATAGAGATATAGAGAGAGATATAGAGAGATATAGAGAGATATAGAGAGATATAG
Source organism: Rana muscosa (assembly GCA_029206835.1). Classification (NCBI taxonomy): domain Eukaryota; kingdom Metazoa; phylum Chordata; class Amphibia; order Anura; family Ranidae; genus Rana; species Rana muscosa. The sequence goes on from CM055119.1 coordinate 296,931,892, forward strand.
AGAGATATAGAGAGATATAGAGAGATATAGAGAGATATAGAGAGATATAGAGAGATATAGAGAGATATAGAGAGATATAAAGATATAAAGACTCTTCGTGTTCCAGGAAGTTATTTTAAAATGTAGATTTAGATCTTATTGGGGGGTAAAACAATATATATATTATTGTTTTTATTTTTTTATTTTAGTATTAATGATTTGCAGGGGGAAGTTTTAGTATAAAAACATCTGAGAATTGCTCATCTCTGCCAGATATTTATTAGTGTAGTATATATATATATATATATATACTGTATACTAGTATGGTAGTGATAGGAGTAACAGTGCTCTGATTGGTAGATTGGCTCCCAGTGTTCCCATGGTGGGAAGTATCGGGGAAAGTTGTATGGGATGATTCTTCCAGATGGTGGACAATTCCAGGAATAGGCCAGTTGAGTGAGAAGTCATAGAAACCAATCAGATGTTCCAGATTCACTTTCAGTTCCGTTGTAATATCTCTGTACATAAATAAGGTGAGACACAAACATTTGGAAATTCCCTAATTCTCCCTGTTCCAGTCCTTGGCAGTAAATTGGTGCGGTTGGGGGGAAAGGAACCAGGTCGCTCCTCACCCCTTTAGAAGTGAATGTTCTTCATGGTCTGGAGCCTTCTAGTGGGGAGTGAAGTGTCCTTTCTAAGATCAATGTGCATTTTCCAATCTTTAATGCTTTCATTATCATTGGTCCAGCCAGGCAATTAGCATTTTCAGAGGGTGAAATCTCTCTTAGGGCCCCATTCACACCTGAGATGAGCTCATTTGGTTGTTTTGTGGGTGATTGTACAGGCAGTTTTGCACACATTTTCTTTTTTTTTTTTAGCCAATGAAAAGCTAGTTATTAGAGAAGAAAACATGGAAAAATCACACAGATTTCAGGTGTTCTGATTGGCTCTGTAGCCAGACTTGTGTGATTGGAACCTGGGACTGAGCTGAACTCAATAAAATGTCCTAACAAGAATGAGTCAGAGCCATGACGTATTAATAGACATGGCTCTGACTCATTCACCTGTGTGTAAGTTTCAGCTTGAGCTATTGAGTTCTGTAAACAACAAGCTTTTGTCAACAGAGGTGTAGAGAGCCGGAAGAAAGCCTCTTACACACGACGAGAATATTGGACGAATGATCGCCCATTTTTTTTACATGCTAGTCTCATGTTGAAAATTAAGAAGTTACCAAAACACAAACATTCTTGTAGGACAGAATACAACTTCGGAAGTGATGTAATGTATTCTTTCATTTCCGAGCATGCGCGGTCTCGCTCTTCCTATATATTTTTTTTTTTTTTTTTTACGAATACTGTACTGATTAAACAAAAATCATTCGTTCTGGTATCGTACGAGAATTTATTTTGTGTTTGTCTCTTTGGATAATTTCACATGAACTGTTGTGATTGGCTCTCAGAAGCTGTGTACTAATGATCAGATTATCGGACGATTGCCTTGACAGCGTTTTTTACAGCGTTTTTTTTTCCTCCGATTTTCTGATCGTGTGTACGAGGCCTAGCCACACACAGCTTGAATTGTGGCCGATTCCGGCTGAATTAATCAAAATTCTGCTGTGGATGGCCCTGTTGGATACCCCCCAGATGTCTCTTTAGAGACCCTCCATGTCCATCTAATGATGAAAGTTCTCTTCTGTAGACCAACCAATGTTTTCTCTTTCCCTGCGGCAGATTACGGGAGGATTGGCAGAATGGGACATTTGTCGCTATGATTTTGCTGATAAGGAATACCATTTCTCGGTGCCCCGATCTCTGGACCCCGGCACGGTGGTGGGAAAAGGTAAGAGTCATGGCTTCACTTTGGTTTGACCATAACCCAGATGGAGTGATGGGAAGCTCCTGTGACACCCGATAAGTCCAGGACGATAAGTCCAGGACGGCTATCCTTCTCCTATCTTTTGTTATCTTGTTGGAAGGTTGTAGACTGCTATCAGGAGGATGGCTGACTGGGTGGGCTCTATAACCTCTTCAGGTGGATGGTTTGCATTCTTGAAGATTTGTTTACCTTTTCCTTTGAATGTGAATGTTATCAGTGAAGGAGAGGCTCCTTTTCACAAAGAAGTGGCCAAACAGGATTCAAAGGCCGCGGGCTTCCGGGATTGGTGAATATTCATGACGGTCGTTAAAGGAAGACTTCACAGAGCTGGATATAGACTAGAAGAATCCTGCTCATAATTTTTCATTTCAGTTTAAAAACTATCGTTCATTTTTCTAATAGTGCGGTGAAATCAGTTTTTGTTTTTGACCTCGGTGATGAGAAAATTCGAAGGACCAGTATGGAATTATTTTTTTAACAAATTAATTTTTAACAGTTTATGTGATTTCTGTTTGCAAAAATCCAAAATTGAATGTTGAAAGCAAATGGAATTTTGAAGTATTTTCCAAACATTATTCGTCAAGTCATTGAATGGACTGAGAATTTTTATATGAATCTTCATGCAAATTTTTGTACAAATGTGCATTGGAAAATCTACTAGCATATGGCCGGCTTCAATGTATGTAATACCGGGATGTTCAGGGTTGGTGTGGAGGAGGGCTGGTGAGGGGGGAAAGGGTGGCAGATACCTGCAATGCCAACCACCGGAAGAACCATCAAGTTTTCTACTAATAGTTGTCCTCCTATGGACACCATTGTTCAGATAATACACAATGCAAAGTGCCGGGTAATATTGGCACAATGTTTCCAGCCTCTTGAAAATCATATTGTGTGCCATTGTTGGTCATAGGATGGCAAAGCATAGTTCTGATAATGAGGAAACGCTGAAAAAATGTAACTTCCACCAACTGCTTTTCATTTCTATTTCTGGAAATATCGACCTGTTGACAAGGATCCTTTCACTAAACACGCGCCCCAATCCCCATCAATTTCGCCATCCTGTGTTTTATAAGACTTTAATAACGTCTGTGGGAAGCCCTCTTCTCAGAAAGGGTTTGGCTGTCTTTGGGCTATAAACCTGGGAAGACCCCATGCCGGTAGACGTTGGGTTGGGCGCTTGGTCTTGTGTTGGTCCCACCTGACCCCAGGGACAAGGCGTGCCTCTTGTTTGTTGCTCGCTTGGTTCTTAGTTTCTATTATCCACATTTTGAGAAAGAAGAATTTTTCTAATTGCACTTTACTCTCTATAATACGCCAGAGCTGCCGGGCAATTCTACATAATTATATCAATAAAAATGCTGAGTGCAGCTCTCAAAGACCTTTCTATGTGATTGACATCCATAATTCAGAGAATGGAAGTGTAGCCTAGACATAATACTCCGATGTATGCTTCCTTCTTATGGGAAGATGGATACTTTGTATACGGGGAGCGCAGGCGGTGATTCTAGAGCAGATCTGGACCTTAGGAAAAGTACAGTCAGTGTTCTGGATACAATTTTTTTATAAGGAAAAGTTTATTGGGGTTTACAGTAAGACAGAAGAACATTAATAACTATACACATCCAACCATTACCAGATGTCATATAAGGAAAAAAAACGGGTCAATTTGTTCATTGGCAGGATTTGCCGGCAATTTCTAGCGGGAGATTCGATTTCCGGCAGATTGATAGAACTTTTTTTACATAAACAATAACAGGTGGAGAAGTAGTTTGGTTCAGGATGTCATATCAGAATCTTCGAGATATCCAAGGAGGCATCTAACCGGGTTACATATATTAGGTATTGTCAGAAGGAGGGCGGTAAAGTCCGTTATATCTCACCAAAAAGATCTCATTTTGGGACATTTCCATCCCATGTGGGAAAAGGTTCCCTTAGCAGAGCCACATCCGTGACACGAAGGTGTGGGAAATTTCCCCATTCTAAACTATCTGTATCAGTCTTTCTTACCTAGGGCTCCTCCAGAGGTTGCTCGGGGTTCCCTGAGCTGCAGCCGATTGACTTCCTATCTGATGGTGCCAGCATGGCTCTGGGGGCAAAGCCAGCGGCATGACACCAATGACCCTCAATCTGTCTATAAGGGGGGCAATCTGACCAGCATTACACTATATCTGAGCACCACAAAGCAAAAGAGCTACGGTATTTAATTCATTTTTAATATTGAAAGCAAACTCCCCCATTCATCCATTCATGTCTCCACCCAAGTCCTCCATCCATGTCTCCATCCATCCTTCCATGTCTCCATCCAACCATCCATCCATCCATGTCTCCATTCATCCATCCATGTCTCCATTCATCCATCCATGTCTCCATCCATCCTTCCATGTCTCCATCCATCCTTCCATGTCTCCATCCATCCATCCATGTCTCGATCCAACCATCCATCCATCCATGTCTCCATTCATCCATCCATGTCTCCATTCATCCTTCCATGTCTCCATCCATCCTTCCATGTCTCCATCCATCCTTCCATGTCTCCATCCATCCTTCCATGTCTCCATCCATCCATCCATGTCTCGATCCAACCATCCATCCATCCATGTCTCCATTCATCCATCCATCCATCCCTCCATGTCTCCATCCATCCCTCCATGTCTCCATCCAACCATCCATCCATCCATGTCTCCATTCATCCTTCCATGTCTCCACCCATCCTTCCATGTCTCCATCCATCCTTCCATGTCTCCATCCATCCATCCATGTCTTCGTCCAACCATCCATCCATCCATCCATCCATGTCTCCATTCATCTATGTCTCCATCCATCTATCCAGCCATGTCTCCATGCTTTATTTTGCTGAAAATAACTCTGAAAAACCCCCTCCCTAGCATTTCTGATGGTGGCCATCTTGAGTAAGGGCAATTGATTCATGTAGCATTTACTTCCTGGAATCCATCTGCCCTTTGCTGAGGCATGCAGACAGGGCTGTGTTTAGCTGAGAAAGCCCCTCCTCCCATAAAGACTCCTGGGATGTATGACATAATTTTGGCCAGAAATCAGGAAGTCACTAAAGAAATGTAAAGAAGAAAACAGTTTAAAACAAGTAAATATGATGAACTTTCTTATCTATTTACTAATCTGAGCAGCGTGAGGATTCAGAATTGTCAATGTGGATTAAGAGAGTGAAGTTCCATTTTAGGGGGTCTTCTTCTCATTGAGCCCCAGTAATTTATTTTTTTGCAGGTGTTCTCTGAGACCTGTAAATTATTTGAAGGGTTCCCTTGGGATATAAAAGGTATTTCTATGTCTGATGTGTGAAATTCTCGGAACTCGGCACATATTTTGTGACATTTGATGGTTGAGTATCAGGGGGGGGGGGGGAGGGGAAAGTCTGATGTATATGATGTAGAATGTAAAATAATGGATACAATGTAAATATTTGAAGTGACGTTGGATCCGGAGGACATGACCCTGGATATAATCTGCAGCAATGTAGCGAAAGGTAATTACAATGTGGACTGTCCATTATCCAGCATTCTGTATGAGGGGGGGGGGGGGGCGGGGGGAGTTCTAGTACACGGCCTTGGATGTTCCATTTTACAAGGCTGCGTGGCCCTAACACTCTGTAATGTTCTACAAATGTTGTAACTGCTGACTTGGACCCCACTAGCCCAGGAGTCCAGCGCTGGGTCACCCGGGCCACTTCTTCACCGATGGGTCACCCGGGCTGGTTCTTCGCCGCTGGGTCACCCGGGCTAGTTCTTCACCGCTGGGTCACCCAGGCCGTTTCTTCACCGCTGGGTCACCCAGGCCGTTTCTTCGCCGCTGGGTCACCCGGGCCACTTCTTCGCCGCTGGGTCACCCGGGCCACTTCTTCGCCGCTGGGTCACCCAGGCCGTTTCTTCGCCGCTGGGTCACCCAGGCCACTTCTTCGCCGCCGGGTCACCCGGGCTAGTTCTTCACCGCCGGGTCACCCGGCCCGGTTCTTCGCCGCTGGGTCACCCGGGCCACTTCTTCGCTGCTGGGTCACCCAGGCCGTTTCTTCGCCGCTGGGTCACCCGGGCTAGTTCTTCACCGCTGGGTCACCCAGACCGTTTCTTCGTCGCTGGGTCACCCGGGCCACTTCTTCGCCGCTGGGTCACCCAGGCCGTTTCTTCGCCGCTGGGTCACCCGGGCTAGTTCTTCACCGCCGGGTCACCCGGCCCGGTTCTTCGCCGCTGGGTCACCCGGGCTAGTTCTTCACCGCTGGGTCACCCAGGCCGTTTCTTCGCCGCTGGGTCACCCGGGCCACTTCTTCGCCGCTGGGTCACCCAGGCCGTTTCTTCGCCGCTGGGTCACCCGGGCTAGTTCTTCACCGCCGGGTCACCCGGCCCGGTTCTTCGCCGCTGGGTCACCCGGGCTAGTTCTTCACCGCTGGGTCACCCGGCCCGGTTCTTCGCTGCTGGGTCACCCGGGCCACTTCTTCGCTGCTGGGTCACCCAGGCCGTTTCTTCGCCGCTGGGTCACCCGGGCTAGTTCTTCACCGCTGGGTCACCCAGGCCGTTTCTTCGCCGCTGGGTCACCCGGGCCACTTCTTCGCCGCTGGGTCACCCAGGCCGTTTCTTCGCCGCTGGGTCACCCGGGCTAGTTCTTCACCGCCGGGTCACCCGGCCCGGTTCTTCGCCGCTGGGTCACCCGGGCCACTTCTTCGCCGCTGGGTCACCCGGGCCGTTTCTTCGCCGCTGGGTCCCCCGGGCCGGTTCTTCTTGGCTCGTCCGATTTCTGGTGCCGCCATCTTGGCTCTAACTTCCTGCTATTTATTAGCCAGCTCCCCCACTGCGCATGCGCAAGATCATGCTGTGCTTTCAGACCGGTCCTGGGACATGTGACAAGTCCGGGAGGTTTCTGGCAGGTAAAGGGGGCGGGGCCAAGCGTCGAGCCTAGGCAAGAAACGTGGAAGTGGCAGAGGATACCTGTCAGAAAAAAAGAAAAAAAACGCCAATAATACTGCAGTTGGGGGAGGAGAAGAAGGAACTTTCCGCTTAAAAATGAATGTCTGGTATCTGAATTTAGCAGAACTCTCCCCATACTTTGTGGTGTTGGACGGTCGGGTATTTTGTGTGTGTGTGGGGGGGGGGGGGGTTTATATCATTTGTCTTCAGTCGTTGTGCAACCCCCCCTCCCCCTCCCCCCCCCCCCCCAGCGTCTCGTCTGAAGTCTGACGGAAAGCACTTCCTCTTTTCTCTGATATTTGCATTGTAATCTTCCATGAGCATGAATATCGATCGCTTCCATCATGTCGGGTTGAAGTGATTCTGTACTGAAGACTTCGGGGCTTTTGTAATTTCAGGTGCAATTACACACAATGCAATCCTGTCCCATCACAGCTCAGCTATAAGAGGAGCAGATGGACTCATAGATACATAAAGCAACAATGACAATCACATTGGGGTCTTCTCACATCTGTACATCGCTCTACACCAGGGGGAGGCAAGGTGGGCCCCTCCAGCTGTTGTGGGACTACATTTCCCATGAGGCTTTGCAAGGCTGGCAGTTACAATTACTCCCAGAGGCATGATGGGACTTGTAGTTCTGCAACAGCTGGAGGGCCCCAGGTTGCCTCCCCCTGCTCTACAATCTTTGTTTTTAGTTCAGTGCAAATAAGTATAATGAGCCGACAACTCGAAACATCCGTGTTTAAATCTTTATTGGCTACAAGGTGATGACAGATAAAAGCAGCTTACGCGTTTCGGGCCGATGGCCTTAGTCGTGGATGTGAATAAAGATTTGAACACGGATGTTGCCGGCCCCTCATACTTTTTTGCATTGGGCAGAAGCGATGAGAAGGACACTTGGACCCTGGGAACCGATATTTTCTGACTCTTTAGGTGGATTTATTGGGGGCGGCGGAGGACTACGGGGGACACATTGGCGCTGTCACCTGTTACTTGTCACGTAGTCGGCCTTGGACCATGTATATGACGCTCCTCGTTCTGCTTGTAATATATTAGTCACCAGGCTGTGTCCTCATCTCACTTTATATGGGAAGGTGACAGCTTCCAGCGCAGCCCTTTCCTCTGAGCACTTCAATGGAAGCTTCCAATAAAGGGAACATATAGAATGAATCACAAATCAATCATGGCTGATCAGACTGAACACAATGTATGTAAGAACTATACACAGTGTACTGGGGGAGAAGATTGAGTCTCGGCTCACCCCGGGGCGACTTCTCGGGGAATTGGTTGCCTGACGAGTCGCGCTCCATGCAGTGCAATGGAACCGTTCTAATCGCAGCGACACCTTCAATGCGAGCGAGCATGGTGAGGAGTTCTTGCTTGCGCGCTCCCGTGATACAGCCGTCGGCCATAGCCGCTCACTGTATCGCTCGGCCCCACCCCCCGGCGCGCCGCATCATTGGATGTGATTGACAGCAGCGCAAGCCTATGGCTGCGCTGCTATCAATCAACCAATGAATGAGCCGAGAAGCCTGCGCGTTCACGTGCGGGACTTTCGAGGGGTCAGGTAAGTAAACGGGGGGGGGCTGGGGGGCCGCTAATCCTCTGGTGTTTTTTCACCTTAATGCATAGAATGCAACCCCTTTAAGAAACCAATCAGCTTCCAGGTTTTATTGTCAAAGCTTCATTGAGGAAGCTGAAGGCAGAAGCTGATTGGCTGCCATGCAGAGCTGCACCAGATTCCGCCCTCTCCAGTTTTAGTAAATCCACACTGTGGGGCTGATTTACTAAAGGCAAATAGACTGAGCACTCTGCAAGAGCAGTTACTCCAGAGCTTAGTAAGAGAGGGGAAGCTCTGCTGACTTCCATCATCCAATCACCTGCAAGCAAAAATGCTGTTTTTAAAAAAAAATGTCCTTGCATGTGATTGAATACTCTTTGCAAAGTGAAGCTTCAGCTCATTTATTAATCTCTGGAGCAACTGAACTTTGCAAAGTACACAGTCTATTTTCCTTTAGTAAATCAATCGATCGCTCACAGTAACAATTGTATCAAAGATTTACATCATTTAGGAATTAATTGTAGTAAGACCCCTTTCACACTGGGGCGGTTTTCAGGCGTTTTAGCGCTAGAAATGGTCTCTGAAAAGCGCCTCCCATTCATTTGCATGAGCGCTCTCACACTGCGGCTCTCACACTGCGGCCGGGCGGGATGTTAGAAAAAGTTCTGCAAGTCGCATCTTTGGGGTGGGTTGGGAGTGCTGTAAAAAGCGCTCCAAAAACGCCCCTGCCCATTGAAATGAATGGGCAGCGCTTCCGAAGTGCCTGAAAAGCGATGCGAAAGTGGCGCAAAACGGATGTTTTTTGGATTTTTTTAAAGGTCACATGACTTTACAATAAACTCCCCGCTAGCACCCGAAAAGCAACGCAGAAGCGCTGCTAAACCGCCCCTAAAGCACCGCAAAAATGACCGACGCTTTAGCGCTGTTTTAGTGGCGGATCCTTCTATGAACGATTGTTTTCATTGGTTGTGTTATTTCTTGTGTGGAGGGTCCAGTCCAATAGAAATGATCACATTTATGATCGATCGTTTATCAGCATGTGTATGTCCTGACATCACGGCACTCCCGCGGTTGGGAACTACAAGGCCCAGCATGGAGGCGATCGGAGAGAGAGCTGTAAACCGAACGTTCTGTCCTGAGAGGCCGGAGACAGCAGCCCGTCCTTCTTCTTTCCACACCTTGTATTGTGATAATTTTCCTCCTGACTTGTGGTTTACAGCGGCGTGTTATCACAGGCCCGCCGCCCTCAGGGGTGTGTCCATGGGCCGCCACGGAAAATCTGGAGAAAACCAGTCCAGTGACATTCCCGTCCATGGGATAGAGAGAAAAATCCCCGACCGTACACCATCACTGAGAGATCGATCGATCGATCGATCGATAGATAGATATAGATAGGTGAACAATATAACTATGTAGAAATATCCATACCTGTCGGAGTTGGGCTTTAAAGCGATATTAAACCCAAAACCAGAAATGTCATATTTTGCAACTTACCAATCATTAGATGTGGTGGCTGCATTCGTTTTCTTTTCTCCAGTAATGTGCTGATCAATCACAGATGACGTTCGATGATGTTACGTTTCTGGTTATTACTTTATAAAATGAGACATTTGTATGAAAGATCTCACATCCTATCAGGATTCTGAATCTGCTACATTGTGAGCCTCTGGGAGACACTGATAATGATAATTGGTGGTAATCCAGGCCAAGTGTCACGGCTGGGGGGGGGGGGGGTGGGTACAGACCTGTTTGGTGGTGATATCAGTCGATGGTTCTGATAGGACAATCAGATATTGCTGCCACTTGAAAGGCGAGATAAAACCATTCACCTCCATAAAGCTTTATTCCTCCCTCACATTGTTCAATTGTTGTGCGTCAATAGTTTGGGGTCAGTTTTATTCAAATATGTTTTAACGTTTGGGTTCAAATATACTGCAGTGTATACAGTAGGGGATGGTGGGGGGGGGGGAACCACAACTTGCAGCGGGGGGGGGGGGGGGGGCAATTATTCTAAAGCATGCAGCAGGACTGATAAATATTTCTGACTTTCTTTTACAGGTTTTTTTTTTTGGGTGTAAATTTCAGCTTGAGCTACTGAGCTTGATAAACTGATTTTTTTCCAGCCAAACAGAGGAGTAGCTGGGAAACATGGGTAACGGAGCCATCTAGCACATGAAAATGCTCTGCAGCTGCCAATAGTGGGGGGGGGGTGATTAAGAATTAACCCCCCCCCCCCCCACACGCATCTTGTAAAGCTCAGCATGTTTCTCTGTGGGTTGGGTAGATGATCATTTCTCTCGCTCCCCACCAGCCGCACCTCCTGGCTGTACATGAAACTTGTAAAACTTTATGATATTGTTTTACTCTTTGTACATAAAATCTTTTTTTATATATATTGGTTGGAAAACTCGGCTGTAGCCTTTTCCTGTATGAGGGGGGGAGGAGCTGCAGCACACGGGTAATATCACGGAGAGACACATGAAGGGTGCGGCGGTTCCTGAGGTCGCCCTCATTGGCTCGTTCTCCTTTGATAAGACCAAACAAGTATTGTGAGTAATAATTCAAATATCTCACACCTCCATTTCACTGAGCAAACATCAGATCTTCTCTCTCCGGCTCCACCTGTTCACCATTTCCAGGTATCAGAAGGAGGATGATGATTATACATGGCCTGTGATGGCGCCCCCCTATGGTTTGCTGAACAAAGGGCAACAGGGAGAATCTAAGAAAACCTGAGCAGCTGTGCACGACAACCAATCAGCTTCTACCTTGCTTATTTAAAGCTTAACTAAAGAAGCTGAAGATAGAAGCTGATTGGTTGTTGTGCACAGCTGCTCAGGATTTGATCAATTTCCCTTGTTGCCCTTTGCTTAACAAACCAGAGGGGGGCCCCATCACAGGCCATGTAGATTGGCTGCCGAGCACAGCTTCTCCAGACTTTGGATAAATCCCCCTCATTGTGTTTATTCAGAGGGACCCATGACATTCACGGACTGGTGAGGAGCAGTTGGTCCAGTAGCGCCATTTTTCTCTTTCCCGTACTGTAAAATTTATGCTTAAAGAAGGTGAGCAGAGGTCGAAGGCCTAGTAACCAGAATAGTCTGGAGGCTTCCTGCAGCTGATCATTTCCCCATTACTGACTTACCCTTAATGGTTCTGGGCTGTCTTTGTGGAGGAGGCCATCTTGGCAGAAGCAGGGCCTATCTTTCTCATGTCACGTTCATCGCCCCCCCGTCCCCCCAATGGCTGTTGGGGTAATAATCAGGAAGGAGCAGGAGAGTTGGAGGAAGCACAGATCCACAGAATGAATTCAGGAGAAGCAGGGGAGATCCTTGTACTGCAGGTCCTCAGGTACAGCTTCCCCTCCAGCAAGGAGAACAGTGAGCAGCACAACAGTGACCTCATCACCAAATCTCACTCTGAATCTTGTGAAAGTAGCAGTGGTGCTTTAAATAAGTCTGTAGGCACAGGAAGTACATTACTATTTTACAGGAGAAATTGCAGATTTTCTGAGCCGGGCTCACTCTCCATGCGCTGTACACCCTCCATCCAGTCCTGTGTTCATACTGAACGGCGAGTCTGCGGCGAATGTTCAGGGCCTCCTTTGATGCTTTGGGGGGGGGGGGGATCCCACTGGATTGGGAACAGTGAGTATCAATTCTGATGAACACGGCTTCAATTTATGTCAATTCCTGTTAAATCAGTTGAAATTGGAGCTGTTAGTAGCCGTGTCGGTACCACCCGCCTCAAAGAAGGTCGATTTAAAAAAACAATGGATCTAATCTAATAGAGTCTTCATTACTAAACAGTGTAGATGAAGGAATCACCCCTGCCGGCTACTGTATTCTGACAGCCAGCACCTTCGGCTGTCAGAATACCTGAAAATTGACGCATCTGATTGGATGCAGCCACTGTTCTGTCGACAATTTTCAAACTGGCTGCTTTAACAAGAAATCTATTGAAATATTGACATTTGTTGAAGGAGTCGGTGGACTATTGTCAGGCGAACAATGGCGGCATCCATGTTTGGAGGCCCAGGTTTGGTCGGCCTATAAAATGCTCTCTGGGGTGCCCATTGTGTGTACAGGAGACAATTAGCAGGTTTATTTGCCCCCCCCCCCCATCTCCTGAGGGCTCGGTCTGCCCTGACATTCCTGAGCATTAGAAGTGGTGCCGATTGCCTGGAACGGGACGTGTCCTCACTTGTATCACATCTGGAGGACTTTACAAGGAAGAAGATTGGGGCTGAAAAGAAACATTGTAAATGCCAAAGATGTCGCCGGCCAGCAGTGAGAATCCTCCGCGGGGTACAACATCAAGAGCCAATGAGAGAAGAGCAGTAATACCCCCAAGACCCATCGCTGGACCCCCAAATTTCACGTCTTCCAGAGAACCACCAGCTGAAGTATCTTCCGGACCCAACACTTCCCAGTGTGTCGGATGCCTGAGGTGTGGCTTAATTGCTAGCTCCTGGGTCACTGGTGTGCCTCCTCTGCAATGTAGTGGCTGGCGGGTGGAAGCACAGCGTGCAGTGGAGGGCGCAGGCGTCCGACACTCCCGGAAGGGTCAGAGGAAGACGTTTCTGCAACCAGTAAAGTTATCGCTCTTCTTTTATAGGCTCCTGACTCCTTGTAATATGTCCACGTAATCCCCCCCCCCCCCCCATAGAAAACTATCCCCTCCAACCTCCAACAGAAATGCCCAACTCTCCTGCTGAATGGAGGCTGCAGTATTTAAAGGGCCCACCCCTAGAACCCCCTTCCCCAGTTTTCTACTTAGGACAAAGGCACCAGGAAAATGGCTTCTGGAGTCCATGGTGCGGACATACTAGGGCCCCACTTTTCAATTCAGAATTCATCTTTGTCGCTCTGTGCTACACCTTAAAGAGTAACTCCACTTTTTTTTTAAACCCCTCCCCCTCTGGGTGATCTCTGTACATTGCAGGGAATAAACCCCTCCCCCTCTGGGTGATCTCTGTACATTGCGGGGAATAAACCCCTCCCCCTCTGGGTGATCTCTGTACATTGCGGGGAATAAACCCCTCCCCCTCTGGGTGATCTCTGTACATGTCAGGGAATAAACCCCTCCCCCTCTGGGTGATCTCTATACATTGCAGCTAATAAACCCCTCCCCCTCTGGGTGATCTCTGTACATGTCAGGGAATAAACCCCTCCCCCCTCTGGGTGATCTCTATACATTGCAGCTAATAAACCCCTCCCCCTCTGGGTGATCTCTGTACATTGCAGCTAATAAACCCCTCCCCCTCTGGGTGATCTCTGTACATTGCGGGGAATAAACCCCTCCCCCCTCTGGGTGATCTCTGTACATTGCGGGGAATAAACCCCTCCCCCTCTGGGTGATCTCTGTACATTGCAGCTAATAAACCCCTCCCCCTCTGGGTGATCTCTGTACATTGCAGGGAATAAACCCCTCCCCCCTCTGGGTGATCTCTATACATTGCAGCTAATAAACCCCTCCCCCTCTGGGTGATCTCTATACATTGCAGCTAATAAACCCCTCCCCCTCTGGGTGATCTCTATACATTGCAGCTAATAAACCCCTCCCCCTCTGGGTGATCTCTGTACATTGCAGGGAATAAACCCCTCCCCCTTCTGGGTGATCTCTGTACATTGCAGGGAATAAACCCCTCCCCCTCTGGGTGATCTCTGTACATTGCGGGGAATAAACCCCTCCCCCTCTGGGTGATCTCTGTACATGTCAGGGAATAAACCCCTCCCCCTCTGGGTGATCTCTGTACATGTCAGGGAATAAACCCCTCCCCCTCTGGGTGATCTCTGTACATTGCAGGGAATAAACCCCTCCCCCTCTGGGTGATCTCTGTACATTGCGGGGAATAAACCCCTCCCCCTCTGGGTGATCTCTGTACATGTCAGGGAATAAACCCCTCCCCCTCTGGGTGATCTCTATACATTGCAGCTAATAAACCCCTCCCCCTCTGGGTGATCTCTGTACATGTCAGGGAATAAACCCCTCCCCCTCTGGGTGATCTCTATACATTGCAGCTAATAAACCCCTCCCCCTCTGGGTGATCTCTGTACATTGCGGGGAATAAACCCCTCCCCCCTCTGGGTGATCTCTGTACATTGCGGGGAATAAACCCCTCCCCCTCTGGGTGATCTCTGTACATTGCAGGGAATAAACCCCTCCCTCCTCTGGGTGATCTCTGTACATTGCAGGGAATAAACCCCTCCCCCTCTGGGTGATCTCTGTACATTGCAGGTAATAAACCCCTCCCCCCTCTGGGTGATCTCTGTACATGTCAGGGAATAAACCCCTCCCCCTCAGGGTGATCTCTATACATTGCGGGGAATAAACTCCTCCCCCTCTGGGTGCTCTCTGTACATTGCGGGGAATAAACCCCTCCCCCTCTGGGTGCTCTCTGTACATTGGGGGGAATAAACCCCTCCCCCTCTGGGTGATCTCTGTACATTGCAGGGAATAAACCCCTCCCCTCTGGGTGATCTCTGTACATGTCAGGGAATAAACCCCTCCCCCTCTGGGTGATCTCTATACATTGCCGGGATTGGAACAATCTTTGTTGCAGACTCCTCCCTTTTGTTATTCTGAAGAAATAGCTGTTTGTTTCTCTGTGTCCATGTGCTAAGTGAATGTGAATGGGAGTGACTTTATAATTATCAATCAGCTGCTGTACCTGCAGGGCTCTAATGAGGGAAGAGGCAGGGTCTGCATTCCTTTAAATGTGATTTCCCTTTGGGAGCATCTCACCAAAAATGACATTTGTGTTGCGGGGGATGCCCAAAATCTGACTTGTATCTTAGTGCAAACTTCTGGGAAAATCAGAGAGGCAATCACACAAGCTGGAAATTACATTTCGGGGAGGGGGGGGGGGTTGTATGCCATCTGTGTACAGAGCGCCTCCAGGTGGCCATATTGCATTTTGCAGAAAGTTACAGCGGCTGCAGATAGAAAAGGAAAGAGAATTTTTAATAACATTCAATTACAATGTGACTTGTGTAATAATTGTATATGATATATAGATATTTAGATATTTATTTATTTTTGCTATTTTTTTCCCCATGAAAGGGGGTTACCCTTTGAGTGGAGATATGTTGACCGTGGAATGCTGGGAGTTGTAGTTCGTTATCAGGTTGTGGTTGCTTGGGGGAGGGGGGGGGTGCTAGTTGTATTATTTTATACACCGTTTTGCTGTATCCTCGGATGATATTGATGTGACAGAAGTAGAAAGGAATGATGCCCGAGGCGCAGGGAGGTCCAAGCCCATTGGCAGCCGATCTGCGGTAATCAAGGTGCCCCACATGAAAGGCTGACGAGAGACACTCCCAGGTTGTTGGAATAATTGCTGTGTAAGCCGGGGATGTTCAAAGCCGGCAGCCGTGACATGAAAAGGCCGGAGCGTGCGGTTAGGAGTCTAGAGAGCGTTCCCCAAAGCTTGTCCCTAATTATCACCAGAGGTGGGAAATCCTTCACCTGAAATGTGTACTGGCCGGCGTCACCCCATACTGGTGATCTTATTGGTGGGTCGCCCCCTGTGCACACCTGAGCGCTTTGTCATGCGTTTCTCAAACACTCCAGATGTAGAATCTATTATTCTCTATGGGCCTGGTGACACCGGAGCGCTTTATCGTGCGTTTCTCAAACACTCCAGATGTAGAATCCATTATTCTCTATGGGCCTGGTCACACCTGAGCGCTTTATCGTGCGTTTCCCAAACACTTCATATGAAGAATCCATTATTCTCTATGGGCCTGGTCACACCTGAGCGCTTTATCATGCGTTTCTCAAACACTCCAGATGTAGAATCCATTATTCTCTATGGGCCTGGTCACACCTGAGCGCTTTATCGTGCGTTTCTCAAACACTCCAGATGTAGAATCCATTATTCTCTATGGGCCTGGTCACACCTGAGCGCTTTATCGTGCGTTTCTCAAACACTCCAGATGTAGAATCCATTATTCTCTATGGGCCTGGTCACACCTGAGCGCTTTATCGTGCGTTTCTCAAACACTCCAGATGTAGAATCTATTATTCTCTATGGGCCTGGTCACACCTGAGCGCTTTATCGTGCGTTTCTCAAACACTCCAGATGTAGAATCTATTATTCTCTATGGGCCTGGTCACACCTGAGCGCTTTATCGTGCGTTTCTCAAACACTCCAGATGTAGAATCTATTATTCTCTATGGGCCTGGTCACACCAGAGCGCTTTATCGTGCGTTTCTCAAACACTTCATATGAAGAATCCATTATTCTCTATGGGCCTGGTCACACCTGAGCGCTTTATCGTGCGTTTCCCAAACACTCTAGATGTAGAATCCATTATTCTCTATGGGCCTGGTCACAGCTGAGCGCTTTATCGTGCGTTTCTCAAACACTCCAGATGTAGAATCTATTATTCTCTATGGGCCTGGTCACACCTGAGCGCTTTATCGTGCGTTTCCCAAACACTTCATATGAAGAATCCATTATTCTCTATGGGCCTGGTCACACCTGAGCGCTTTATCGTGCGTTTCCCAAACACTCTAGATGTAGAATCCATTATTCTCTATGGGCCTGGTCACACCTGAGCGCTTTATCGTGCGTTTCTCAAACACTCCAGATGTAGAATCCATTATTCTCTATGGGCCTGGTCACAGCTGAGCGCTTTGTCGTGCGTTTCTCAAACACTCCAGATGTAGAATCTATTATTCTCTATGGGCCTGGTCACACCTGAGCGCTTTATCGTGTGTTTCCCAAACACTTCATATGAAGAATCCATTATTCTCTATGGGCCTGGTCACACCTGAGCGCTTTATCGTACGTTTCCCAAACACTCTAGATGTAGAATCCATTATTCTCTATGGGCCTGGTCACACCTGAGCGCTTTGTCGTGCGTTTCTCAAACACTCCAGATGTAGAATCTATTATTCTCTATGGGCCTGGTCACACCTGAGCGCTTTGTCGTGCGTTTCTCAAACACTCCAGATGTAGAATCTATTATTCTCTATGGGCCTGGTCACACCTGAGCGCTTTGTCGTGCGTTTCTCAAACACTCCAGATGTAGAATCTATTATTCTCTATAGGCCTGGTCACACCTGAGCGCTTTATCGTGCGTTTCCCAAACACTCCAGATGTAGAATCCATTATTCTCTATGGGCCTGGTCACACCTGAGCGTTGCATCATTTATCGCCTGTCTTATGAACCTGAAAACCATACAGGAGTATACTTGGTGGGACATTTAGCATTTTTGGCTCTCAGGCCTTCCCAAGTAAAAGTTTGTGGGGTGAAAAACGTACATTTCTGCTTCTGTACTACAAGTCGCATGTAAAAATCACGGACTACGCTTACGCTAAGTGTGAATGGGGCACTATGGACAACAATTGGGGGTCAGGATACAAGATGTCAGCCTCCAGAGTACATGTTCGTGGTGCAGGCCGGGGTGTGTTGTGTCCCATTGGTGAGGGGGGGTCATGTGATGCGCTGTTTTGCTGTTTTAGTGCGTCACACTGTTTACATTTTTTACCTTATTAAAGGGTCACAACATGCTTTTCATTAAACTTCATGCTGACTTGGTTGCATTGACAGACGGTGACATGCGGCGCGGTGTGGAGCAATGTAGCAGGTCTGCACTTTGCTGCACCGCACATCAGAGCTGTGTTGTGGTGTGAATGGGGCACATAGAAAACACTTGCGGTGACCTGTACTGTTCTTGTGCAGATAAACGCAGGTCGCTCAGGCCGGGTTCACGTGTGTCCGGCTGCGGTTTCCAGCCTGGGGTCCCGTGCGTTCCTGTTTACCGGTTCATGTCTGAATTTTTCCCTGAATTCGCACCTGAACCAGACCCAAAAACGCACGGGACCCTTTTAGAATTCACACTTCGGCTGCCCCAGACATGTTTGAACCGGCTCCATTGAAAGCCGGTCACACTCGCCTGTCATGCGAATTGGAGGCGGAGAAACCTGCATAAAATTCGCACATATGTAAACTCCAAGGCTCAGTTCGTACAGATGTGATTTCAGATATGACTTGGATTACACAGAATCGCACGACAATGGAAATCACATTGTTTCCAATGGTGCCCGTTCAGTGTAGTATGGCTGTGATGTGACTTTGGGGAGGGGTCCTGTGCTACTTCGGTGCAATTTACAGCGCGATAAACAATGTGCCTCATAGAATATGCAAATCACATCCAACATCACACTACATAATCGCAGAACAAGTCCAAATCGCATCCCTGTAGTGTGAACATTCTGACCTATGGAAGGAAGAGAATAACAGGTCAGCCATGTTGCGGCCTAGCAGGTCACAGAACCCTTCCTCGCCTCATCTTCTAGATCAGCCCTCAAGGTGGCTCTTCCGTCATGTTTTCCAGGTTCCCAGATAATGGCGGCTTCTGTCAACATACAGGCAGGCGAGCGGCGGTGTGCTATTTGCTTAAACACTTTTCCTCAGCTGCATCCCAGCAACCTGATTGTGTGGCCTTCAATGGCGGCAGAGCCTCGTCTCACAGGATAGGCCTCGGTGAGGTTTTGGCTCGGCCTGCAATCTTCAGCCTTGTATTTTTATATACTGATAAACCCGCAGCGCCCGGCTCGCCGCCCACACCTCACCGCCCACAGCTCGCCGCTGCCAAGGTTCCAGTTAAATGTTAACTCACTTATCTGTACTATCCAAAAACTCTTCTCTGGGTCACTGATACACTTTTATTTTTCTCAGCAGAGAGGGCCCAGCAAAGGTCATCTGAAATATGATTTATTCCCGCGTGCCGCATATCAGAGTCAGGGATGGCCGCAGAAATTTTCACTCTTAGATCCAGCGCATGAATTATTCCCTCCCTCCTGGTCATCACTTTACATTCTGGGGAATTATGTTATAGAGATTTGTGTTGTTGGAACTTGTTTGACTATCTGAAATCCCCTCCGGGGTCAGGGGTGAGATCCCTCCAGGGTCAGGGGTGAGATCCCCCCCGGGGTCAGGGGTGAGATCCCCCTGGGGTCAGGGGTGAGATCCCCCTGGGGTCAGGGGTGAGATCCCCCCGGGGTCAGGGGTGAGATCCCTCCAGGGTCAGGGGTGAGATCCCCCTGGGGTCAGGGGTGAGATCCCCCTGGGGTCAGGGGTGAGATCCCCCCGGGGTCAGGGGTGAGATCCCCCCGGGGTCAGGGGTGAGATCCCTCCAGGGTCAGGGGTGAGATCCCCCCCGGGGTCAGGGGTGAGATCCCCCCCGGGGTCAGGGGTGAGATCCCTCCGGGGTCAGGGGTGAGATCCCCCCCGGGGTCAGGGGTGAGATCCCCCCCGGGGTCAGGGGTGAGATCCCCCCCGGGGTCAGGGGTGAGATCCCCCCCGGGGTCAGGGGTGAGATCCCCCCGGGGTCAGGGGTGAGATCCCCCCCGGGGTCAGGGGTGAGATCTCCCCCGGGGTCAGGGGCGAGATTCCCCTGGGGTCAGGGGCGATATTCCCCTGGGGTCAGGGGCGAGATCCCCCCGGGGTCAGGGGCGAGATCCCCCGGGGTCAGGGGCGAGATCCCTCAGGGGTCACCCCGGGGTCAGGGGCGAGATCCCTCCGGGGTCACCCCGGGGTCAGGGGAGAGATCCCTCCGGGGTCAGGGGTGAGATCCCTCCGGGGTCAGGGGTGAGATCCCCCGGGGTCAGGGGTAAGATCCCCCCGGGGCCAGGGGTGAGATCCCCCCGGGGCCAGGGGTGAGATCCCCCCGGGGTCAGGGGTCACTTTTCCTTCTATATGTCTAAAATGCCTTTTTTAAGAGGCATTTATTTATATTTTCTGGAAACAAAAGACAAAATCTACAAAACCTCCATGTCATTGGAACAGCGAGAAGTCAGAAGGTGATTGGCTATGCAGAGCCTGGTATAGGACAAAGACATGGCGGACATGACAGTATTGTAGGTGGATACAGTATACAGTGAGGGAGAAAAGTAATTGATCGGCTGCTGATTTTGTTTGTTTGCCCCACTGACAAAGAAACGATCGGTCTATAATTTTATTGGTCGGTTTATTATAACAGTGAGAGACAAAAATATCCAGAAAAACGCATCTGAGCCCTGGTTCACACTGGTGCGTTTTGACACGTCAAATCGGCGGCATTTGCCGGCAATGGCACCGCCCTAATCGGTGCGACGCCGCATCTGCGGCACTGCACCGATTTCAAAAAGTAGTTTCTGTACTACTTTTTGCGATTTCGGGATTGACAGCTGAACTCGCACGGCTTCATTCCCGCAGCTCAGTGTGAACCTGGGCTAAAAAAAGTCATAAATTGATTTGCATTTTAATGAGTGAAATAAGTATTTGATCCCCAATCAATCAGCAAGATTTCTGGCTCCCAGGTGTCTTCTATACAGGTAACGAGCTGAGATCAGGAGCACTCTCTGTCTTCTATACAGGTAACAAGCTGAGATTAGGAGCACTCTCTGTCTTCTATACAGGTAACAAGCTGAGATTAGGAGCACTCTCACTCTTCTATACAGGTAACAAGCTAAGATTAGGAGCACTCTCTCTCTTCTATACAGGTAACAAGCTGAGATTAGGAGCACTCTCTGTCTTCTATACTGGTAACAAGCTGAGATTAGGAGCACTCTCTCTCTTTTATACAGGTAACGAGCTGAGATTAGGAGCACTCTCTCTCTTCTATACAGGTAACAAGCTGAGATTAGGAGTACTCTCTCTCTTCTATACAGGTAACAAGCTGAGATTAGGAGCACGCTCTCTCTCTTCTATACAGGTAACAAGCTGAGATTAGGAGCACTCTCTGTCTTCTATACAGGTAACAAGCTGAGATTAGGAGCACTCTCTGTCTTCTATACTGGTAACAAACTGAGATTAGGAGCACTCTCTCTCTTCTATACAGGTAACGAGCCGAGATTAGGAGCACTCTCTCTCTTCTATACAGGTAACAAGCTGAGATTAGGAGTACTCTCTCTCTCTTCTATACAGGTAACAAGCTGAGATTAGGAGCACTCTCTCTCTCTTCTATACAGGTAACAAGCTGAGATTAGGAGCACTCTGTCTTCTATACAGGTAACAAGCTGAGATTAGGAGCACTCTCTCTCTCTTCTATACAGGTAACAAGCTAAGATTAGGAGCACTCTCTCTCTTCTATACAGGTAACAAGCTGGGATTAGGAGCACTCTCTCTCTTCTATACAGGTAACAAGCTGAGATTAGGAGCACTCTCTCTTAAAGGGAGTGCACATATCCTGATTTCTCACACATGTGTAGCGTGTTGTCAGCATACAGGAGGTGTGCGCACTTCTGTGTCGGTTTATAATAGAAGAATCCGTCATTAATTCTTCACAAACTGAGGCAAACCACAAATGTTCCTCGTCATAGAGAAGCAGAATGCTCCTATAAATGTCAGAAGGGGAGATGGGGGTTTCCCATTATGAGAGGCAACATCAATATCAACTGAAAGTCGCTTTATAGAAATCATTTTATGGTAAATCCGTGTCCCATTTATATTGGAAGTTTTATTGAACCCTTTGTGTCAGGTTTTTGTTGCTGTCTGTGTCCCCAGTGGAGAGATTCCTCTCACTTCCTGTCCTGGTGTCCCACTGATACCCACATGGCAAGTGATTGTAAGCTTGGTGATATAGAGCCTTCTTTTGCTTTGGGTTCAGATATATTGCTGCTTTCTGTTTCCCCGCAGGGGAGATTCCCCTTACTTCCTGTCCTGGTGTCACCCTGCAGAGCAAGCATGATGCCCCCGGTGTCTCATGAATAAATGATGAAGTAGCAGAGATTATGGTGGTGAAGTTTGTCCGCCATGTTTGGCAGCCATCGGTTGTGTATTGTTGTGTCAGACACATAAATATCTGCAGAGAATGGCTGACAACTTCCTGCTTTGTTTATCTTAGAATGTGAGCGATGAGTACGATGTGTAGATGTGTACGAGGAGCTGACTCAGACTACCATCAATATTTAATGTTCTCTGTGTGGGAGGGGAGCGGCTCACCCTTCTTTACTTATCCTGACAGGACCCGAGCCGTGAATTGTACCCAGGGCCCTCAGATTTGGGGGGCCCTCAGATTCAGGGGGGCCCTTTAGATTTAGGGAGCCCTCAGATTCAGGGGGGCCTCAGATTTAAGGGGGGCCTCAGATTCAAAGAGGGCCTCAGATTCAGGGGGGCCTCAGATTCAGGGGGGCCTCAGATTCAAGGGGAGCCTCGGATTCAAGGGGAGCCTCGGATTCAAGGGGAACCCTCAGATTCAGGGGAGCCCTCAGATTCAGGGAGGGCCTCAGATTCAGGGAGGGCCTCAGATTCAGGGAAGCCCTCAGATTCAATGGCTGGCCTCAGATTTAGGGGGGGCTCAAAATCTGGGGAGCCCTCAGATTCAGGGGGGCCTCAGATTCAGGGGGGGCCTCAGATTCAGGGGAGCCCTCAGATTCGGGGAGCCCTCAGATTCGGGGGGCCTCAGATTCAGGGGGAGCCTCAGATTCAGGGGAGCCCTCAGATTCGGGGGGGCCTCAGATTCAAGGGGGGCTCAGATTCAGGGGGGGACTCAGATTCAGGGGAGCCCTCAGATTCAGGGGGGCCTCAGATTCAGGGGAGCCCTCAGATTCAGGGGGGGCCTCAGATTTAGGGGGGCTCACATTCAGGGGGGTCTTCAGATGCAGGGGAGCCCTTTAATTTGGGGGAAGTGAATCTGACTATCACACCGCCTTGGTGTTCACATTGTGTTTTCCTGACTGAACCACAAGGCCAGCGGCCATTTTGTTTATGAGGCATCTCCATAGAATTTCTGTATTTCCTTGTTGAGGGGCAGTTTGAGAAGCCTGAGAGGGGCGTCTGCTCTGCACTGGCTGCAGATCTCCACATAACATGGATGGGAAGGGAAAATGATCGGTTGGTTTTGGAAGGAGGAAGGAATGGCGGACTTTTTGTAGATTTGTAATAGGTGAGAGATTTTCCCTCCAATTTCTGTTCTGTTCCAGTCACAACACAAGATGTGAGGGAAAATCTCTGCAGTCAGAGGAAACCCCCCTTAGGTCTTGTTTACATTTGTGTGATCGCTGTTCAGAAGGCAATTGACAGATAGTGAGGAGGTATTATATCGCCTGTATTACCGCGGTTGCAGTGTACCGGCATTCAGGTGAGTGGGTCACGTTCGGCGGGTGGTACCGTGCGCTGATTGTGATAGAGAGGATCATTTGTGGCCAAGAGATTGGGGGGCCAGATAAACATGGAACAACCACTTGTTTTTACCATCTCCCCATACCCAAAAGCAAATGTAAACAAGGCCTCAAAAAATTGTCATTGTAAGCGGCGTCCATATTTGGGGAGGGCCTCTGATTCCTCCTGTATGGAATTGTATTGTAATTGTACTGTCCCCCTTTATATTGTAAAGCGCTGTGCAGCCATATAAATCCTGTATTATAATAATAATATATAAATCCTGTATAATAATAATAATAATAATATATATATAAATCCTGTATAATAATAATAATAATAATAATAATAATAATAATAATATATATATAAATCCTGTATAATAATAATAATATATATATATAAATCCTGTATAATAATAATAATATATAAATCCTGTATAATAATAATAATATATAAATCCTGTATAATAATAATAATAATAATAATATATAAATCTTGGATAATAATAATAATAATATTCCAGTCACAACTGTAAAGTTTTGGGCTTCCTCTCACCTTCTGATGGTCACCGGATGAATCTCCTCAGCGGGGACACAAAGCAATGAAAACCTCTCAATCCAGAAAAACGCACAACACTTTGCACAAAACCTCTGCCATTTATTGGGGCCACAGAAAAAAATAAATAAACAGGACAAGTTTTGGGGCCTCGCTGAACCCCCAGAGGTTGGTCTGTGACCCTGAAGAGGGTTCCGGTGTCGGTGAAGGAGGGTTCTGGTGTCAGTGAAGGAGGGTTCCAGTGTGGGTGAAGGAGGGTTCCGGTGTGGGTGAAGGAGAGTTCCAATGTCAGTGAAGGAGGGTTCTGGTGTCAGTGAAGGAGGGTTCCGGTGTCGGTGAAGGAGGGTTCCGGTGTCGGTGGAGGAGGCTTCCGGTGTCGGTGGAGGAGGCTTCCGGTGTCAGTGGAAGGTTCCAGTGTCAGTGGAAGGTTCCGGTGTCATTGGAGGGTTCCGGTGTCAGTGGAAGGTTCCGGTGTCAGTGGTGGGTTCCGGTGTCAGTGGAAGGTTCCGGTGTCAGTGGAGGGTTCCGGTGTCAGTGGAAGGTTCCGGTGTCAGTGGAGGGTTCCGGTGTCAGTGGAGGGTTCCGGTGTCAGTGGAGGGTTCCGGTGTCAGTGGAGGGTTCCGGTGTCAGTGGAAGGTTCCGGTGTCAGTGGAAGGTTCCGGTGTCAGTGGAAGGTTCCGGTGTCAGTGGAGGGTTCCGGTGTCAGTGGAGGGTTCCGGTGTCAGTGGAAGGTTCCGGTGTCAGTGGAGGGTTTCGGTGTCAGTGGAAGGCTCCGGTGTCAGTGGAAGGCTCCGGTGTCAGTGGAATGTTCCGGTTTCAGTGGAAGGTTCCGGTGTCAGTGGAAGGTTCCGGTGTCGGTGGAGGGTTCCGGTGTCGGTGGAAGGTTCCGGTGTCAGTGGAAGGTTCCGGTGTCGGTGGAAGGTTCCGGTGTCGGTGGAAGGTTCCAGTGTGGGTGAAGGAGGACATTTTGTCTTTTTTCCGATATCTTTGAATTGCGGAGGTTTTGGATGGAATTTTGGAGTTTTCTGGATTTTACAATCAGGTGTCACCGATAGCCATGGGGTTCTAGGTGGTGGCCTTCTGAGGGGGGATTTGTTTACAGCAATAAAAACCTGACAGGGATTCTAATCGTTTCATGTTCTGTTACAAATGTACCTTCAGGGCCCGTTTTCTGGGTCACAGCCCGTGTGTAACGTGGTCAGGCAGCGCCATCGTTTGGAATGGGTTGGCATTGCTCCCCCAGCTCTGTGACAGAGAAGTGCCTTATATTGGGGTGCCACAGTGAAGTGCGTTATATTGGGGTGTCACAGTAAAGTGCCTTATATTGGGGTGTCACAGTGAAGTGCGTTATATTGGGGTGTCACAGAGAAGTGCGTTATTTTGGGGTGTCACAGAGAAGTGCGTTATATTGGGGTGTCACAGTGAAGTGCGTTATATTGGGGTGTCACAGAGAAGTGCCTTATATTGGGGTGTCACAGTGAAGTGCGTTATATTGGGGTGTCACAGTGAAGTGCCTTATATTGGGGTGTCACAGAGAAGTGCGTTATTTTGGGGTGTCACAGAGAAGTGCGTTATATTGGGGTGTCACAGTGAAGTGCGTTATATTGGGGTGTCACAGAGAAGTGCGTTATATTGGGGAGTCACAGAAAAATGCGTTATATTGGGGTGTCACAGTGAAGTGCGTTATATTGGGGTGTCACAGAGAAGTGCCTTATATTGGGGTGTCACAGTGAAGTGCGTTATATTGGGGTGTCACAGTGAAGTGCGTTATATTGGGGTGTCACAGAGAAGTGCCTTATATTGGGGTGTCACAGTGAAGTGCGTTATATTGGGGTGTCACAGTGAAGTGCCTTATATTGGGGTGTCACAGAGAAGTGCGTTATTTTGGGGTGTCACAGAGAAGTGCGTTATATTGGGGTGTCACAGTGAAGTGCCTTATATTGGGGTGTCACAGAGAAGTGCCTTATATTGGGGTGTCACAGAGAAGTGCGTTATATTGGGGTGTCACAGAGAAATGCGTTATATTGGGGTGTCACAGTGAAGTGCGTTATATTGGGGTGTCACAGAGAAGTGCCTTATATTGGGGTGTCACAGAGAAATGCGTTATATTGGGGTGTCACAGTGAAGTGCGTTATATTGGGGTGTCACAGAGAAGTGCCTTATATTGGGGTGTCACAGTGAAGTGCGTTATATTGGGGTGTCACAGTGAAGTGCCTTATTTTGGGGTGTCACAGTTCCGGTGTCGGTGGAAGGTTCCGGTGTCGGTGGAAGGTTCCGGTGTCGGTGGAAGGTTCCGGTGTCGGTGGAAGGTTCCGGTGTCGGTGGAAGGTTCCGGTGTCGGTGGAAGGTTTCGGTGTCCGTGGAAGGTTCCGGTGTCCGTGGAAGGTTCCAGTGTGGGTGAAGGAGGACATTTTGTCTTTTTTCCGATATCTTTGAATTGCGGAGGTTTTGGATGGAATTTTGGAGTTTTCTGGATTTTACAATCAGGTGTCACCGATAGCCATGGGGTTCTAGGTGGTGGCCTTCTGAGGGGGGATTTGTTTACAGCAATAAAAACCTGACAGGGATTCTGTGGGGTGTCACAGTGAAGTGCGTTATATTGGGGTGTCACAGAGAAGTGCCTTATATTGGGGTGTCACAGTGAAGTGCGTTATATTGGGGTGTCACAGTGAAGTGCCTTATATTGGGGTGTCACAGAGAAGTGCCTTATATTGGGGTGTCACAGTGAAGTGCCTTATATTGGGGTGTCACAGAGAAGTGCGTTATATTGGGGTGTCACAGAGAAGTGCGTTATATTGGGGTGTCACAGAGAAGTGCCTTATATTGGGGTGTCACAGAGAAGTGCCTTATATTGGGGTGTCACAGAGAAGTGCGTTATATTGGGGTGTCACAGTGAAGTGCCTTATATTGGGGTGTCACAGAGAAGTGCGTTATTTTGGGGTGTCACAGAGAAGTGCGTTATATTGGGGTGTCACAGTGAAGTGCGTTATATTGGGGTGTCACAGTGAAGTGCCTTATATTGGGGTGTCACAGAGAAGTGCCTTATATTGGGGTGTCACAGAGAAGTGCCTTATATTGGGGTGTCACAGAGAAGTGCGTTATATTGGGGTGTCACAGAGAAATGCGTTATATTGGGGTGTCACAGTGAAGTGCGTTATATTGGGGTGTCACAGAGAAGTGCCTTATATTGGGGTGTCACAGTGAAGTGCGTTATATTGGGGTGTCACAGTGAAGTGCCTTATATTGGGGTGTCACAGAGAAGTGCGTTATTTTGGGGTGTCACAGTGAAGTGCGTTATATTGGGGTGTCACAGTGAAGTGCCTTATATTGGGGTGTCACAGAGAAGTGCGTTATTTTGGGGTGTCACAGTGAAGTGCGTTATATTGGGGTGTCACAGAGAAGTGCCTTATATTGGGGTGTCACAGAGAAGTGCCTTATATTGGGGTGTCACAGAGAAGTGCCTTATATTGGGGTGTCACAGTGAAGTGCCTTATATTGGGGTGTCACAGAGAAGTGCCTTATATTGGGGTGTCACAGTGAAGTGCCTTATATTGGGGTGTCACAGAGAAGTGCCTTATATTGGGGTGTCACAGAGAAGTGCCTTATATTGGGGTGTCACAGTGAAGTGCCTTATATTGGGGTGTCACAGAGAAGTGCCTTATATTGGGGTGTCACAGAGAAGTGCCTTATATTGGGGTGTCACAGTGAAGTGCCTTATATTGGGGTGTCACAGTGAAGTGCCTTATATTGGGGTGTCACAGAGAAGTGCCTTATATTGGGGTGTCACAGTGAAGTGCCTTATATTGGGGTGTCACAGTGAAGTGCCTTATATTGGGGTGTCACAGTGAAGTGCCTTATATTGGGGTGTCACAGAGAAGTGCCTTATATTGGGGTGTCACAGTGAAGTGCGTTATATTGGGGTGTCACAGAGAAGTGCCTTATATTGGGGTGTCACAGAGAAGTGCCTTATATTGGGGTGTCACAGTGAAGTGCCTTATATTGGGGTGTCACAGTGAAGTGCCTTATATTGGGGTGTCACAGAGAAGTGCCTTATATTGGGGTGTCACAGAGAAGTGCCTTATATTGGGGTGTCACAGTGAAGTGCCTTATATTGGGGTGTCACAGTGAAGTGCCTTATATTGGGGTGTCACAGAGAAGTGCCTTATATTGGGGTGTCACAGAGAAGTGCCTTATATTGGGGTGTCACAGTGAAGTGCCTTATATTGGGGTGTCACAGAGAAGTGCCTTATATTGGGGTGTCACAGAGAAGTGCCTTATATTGGGGTGTCACAGAGAAGTGCCTTATATTGGGGTGTCACAGAGAAGTGCGTTATATTGGGGTGTCACAGTGAAGTGCCTTATATTGGGGTGTCACAGTGAAGTGCCTTATATTGGGGTGTCACAGTGAAGTGCCTTATATTGGGGTGTCACAGTGAAGTGCCTTATATTGGGGTGTCACAGTGAAGTGCCTTATATTGGGGTGTCACAGAGAAGTGCCTTATATTGGGGTGTCACAGAGAAGTACGTTGATTGATAAAGAACAGGGAGTGGGACTTTTGTGAGACACATGAAAGCAAATATACAATACAAAATAACTTTAATTGGTCAGAATGACTGTTTCTGCGTGTACATATACATGTCATTTCAAAACTGTATGCATTTTGCTATACGTAAAGATACACATGAACATTGAGTCAGACCAAAAAGAGCATGATAAAATCATTCCAACAAGGAGTTTATAAGGTAAAAAGAGTTCAAGGATCACATTTACAGGGAATGTTCAACATAATTTAGCAATCAAACATTTTTGTTGGGGAAAAAAATCAAATGGCTGTCAGAAGAATTTGAATGGATTGAATAGAACGTCCGTGTTACATAGAGTAAAGGTAGACTAGTCAGTCGATGTGGGTTCTACGCGTTTCAGGGCCTTAAAGCCCCTCATCAGGAACAAGACCGTAGTCAGTATCTGCGAGTGAAGAGGGTAAGAGTTATTGTTCGGTCCTTAAGAAATGTGGGTAAGTATAAGAAGTGATGGTCCCCCATCCATCACACAAACACTCAACCCACTAACTTACATGTATGTCTGAGCAATAGCCGCGCGGCCGTGATGACGATGAGCCAAACAAAGAATGCCACGGATGGGAGCTGAGGAGGCGGGGTGGGCGGCAGCCGGACCACAGGGCGTACACCCCAACAGAGTCATAGTAGTGGTGTAAAAGGAAAGCTGGTGAAAAAGACCCCAAAGGAAGGGAAATCTAGGGAAAAAGGAAAAAATGTGTGATGAAAAAATGTCATGTGAAAAAGTTGTAAAAAATAAATAGATATGTATAAAATGGAATAAATGAAATGAATAAATGAAATAAAATGCAGTTAGGATGAAATTAAGATTGTGAATTAAAGTAAAAATGAGAATTATAAAAAAATAAGAAATATAAAAAATATAAATAAATGAAATAATTAATGTAGATATAGATGTAAGCGTGAAAAAAAGTGTTGATTGAATATGGGGTATGAGGTGAAAAAATGTGAGTGGTGGTGCATGAAGATAATGGATGTACGAAAAAGATATATCAGGCAATCAAAAATCAGGACTAACCATGAAAAAAAATGTGAAGGAAAGCCTGCAGAGAGCAGGATAGAGTGAAAAGAAATGAATGGATGTATACCATAATACTTGATAGCTGTGAACAGATAGTGCACAGAGCTGCATGTGTGGGTCCTTGGTGAGGGAAGAGGTGATATAACCGGATGTGAGACTCTGCAAGGGGGGAAGCCCATATAGGCGACGCCGCCACAGCCCCGCCCCCAACGTCACGCGAAAGCACAGGGGGAGGGCCGGCCGTGACCGAAATCACTCCCGGTGTGCTGACAGAAGGTGAAAACACCGCCTAGGGAGGGGGCCGCGGCGTCATGAGGACGCCGCACCCCTCCGGCGGGGAGCGTGACGTCGACACACAGTGGCGTAGCCCCCGCCCACCCCGTGTCAGATCGGGGCGGAGGGGGGACACCCAGTGCGCGTCGCAGCCCCCAAACGTGATACAAGAAGCCCAGCCCAGCAGCCAAACAGGGCCGACTGCGGCGATGCACAGGCATCATGCATTGGTATATTGTAACAATGGGAATATGGAGAGAGCAAAAAAGGGGGGGGGGGTTTCTGCAGAGAGATAATGCAGAGGAAAAACAAAATTAGTTAATTATAATGCGAGCTGGTGAGCGCACATTTGGAATAATAGATGATAAAAAGAAACTGCATTTTTAAATTTTTAAATTTTAGGCATTTCATGTGTCTCCATCCCTGGTTGTTTGAAAAAAGAAGTGGCAAATTAGTGGGACTTTTAATGAGGATAGGTGGGGCCATTCGAATCCCCTCCTCCATCCCTAAGTTAGATGATTGATAAAGAACAGGGAGTGGGACTTTTGTGAGACACATGAAAGCAAATATAAATATACAATACAAAATAACTTTAATTGGTCAGAATGACTGTTTCTGCGTGTACATATACATGTCATTTCAAAACTGTATGCATTTTGCTATACGTAAAGATACATATGAACATTGAGTCAGACCAAAAAGAGCATGATAAAATCATTCCAACAAGGAGTTTATAAGGTAAAAAGAGTTCAAGGATCACATTTATTTTGGGGTGTCACAGAGAAGTGCGTTATATTGGGGTGTCACAGAGAAGTGCGTTATATTGGGGTGTCACAGTGAAGTGCGTTATATTGGGGTGTCACAGTGAAGTGCGTTATATTGGGGTGTCACAGAGAAGTGCCTTATATTGGGGTGTCACAGAGAAGTACGTTATTTTGGGGTGTCATTGAGAATGAAGGACACCACTACGCACTTCACATCACCTGAGAACAATATAGAGATGATACATTCAGGTGGAGGACCGCCATTGGCTGGAGACGGCCCGATGACAGATCACCGCTCTCCACCTCAATAATTGGATCGGATGAAACGATCGTCTCCTCATTGCATTCCCCGGAGATTTGCATAATAAATGTGATAATGAAATGAAGAGAAGGCTGCGGGGAATGCGCGGCGTCATTCCAAGTCTGATGAAATGCGGCTCAGTCACTTCTCATTCCAAGTCCTTCCATTCCCCTCGTCTTCTGCAGGATTTTGAATCTATTTACATTATGGGTGCTGCAGCAGGAGAAGTGAATCTAGAAATCCGAGGGGGGGACTCTCCATTGCCTGGTAGCTGGGACATACCTGAGGGTGACACCAATAACGGCAAAGTTCAAATGAAAAGACGGCGACGCGTTTCGGGCCTCCTATTCTGTAAATCTATGGACGAGTCAAGCTTTGACCGGCTCACGATTTGTCTGAAATTTGAAGTGTGGGTGGAGTTGCCGACCTCTCCCGACTGATTGGTGAACAATTCAGAGGATCCAATCAGCTGCTCTCAATGTTGGGGTGTTCAGGCAGCTGCGGGTGGGTGGCTGTCACCATACAAGAGATTCCTCCATGGATGTGGAATCTTCCAGTCTATGGCCAGCCTAAGGCTCCGTTCACATCTGTGCATTTTTATAGTGTGTTTGCAGATAGAAACGCACGACAATCCATGTAGGATTAGGATGAGTCTCGTTCACATCTGTGCCGTTTCCTGCGATGCGGTTTTTGGAAAGGTGCAAGGACGACGCGGTGCGTTTTTGGCTCCATAGACTTTAATAGAATTACATTAAACACTTCCAGCCCAAGGATGTCATGTGATGTCCTATATGATGTCATATGAAGTCACGGACTGTGATTGGTGATATCTGAATGATGGGTGGAGCTACAGGCTTCATCAGATATCTTTTTCGGCCGGCGATTCTGTGCACCGAAAAAATAATCATATCGGCAGTTCAACCGCTTGATCGTTCTTACAGGCCCTCCGGTGCGTCTCCAGGCTCGCCCGTACGATCGGCGTTCCGGAGAATGAATCAGTCACCGCCAGAAGTTGATCATAGACGTTTCTGGTGACCAGATGGTCCCTAACACTCTCTATGACCCTCAGAGGCCCGGGCGCGACTTTATGACGTCACGTCCGGGCCGGCGGATGTCAACAAAGCCGGGGACGCAGCTGGAAAGGCCGAGACAGTTCTTTTTTTTTTTTATCTCTGTCTCTCCAGCCTGGAGGAGAGATGTGATGGGGGGGGGGTGTCTTATAGATCCCACGTGTCTCAATAAAGAGGACCTGTCACGCACCATTCCTATTACAATGGATGTTTACATTCCTTATGACCCCTTTCACACTGGGGGGCGTATTGCAGGCGATATATAGCGTTAAAAATAGCGCCTGCAATCCGCCCTCAAACAGCTGCTCCATTGTCTCCAGTGTGAAAGCCCCCGAGGGCTCTCACACTGGAGCGTTGCGCTAGCAGGAGGGTAAGGCCCCTTTCACACTGGGGCGGGAGGTGCGTCGGCGGTAAAGCGCCGCTATTTTTAGCGGCGCCTTACCGCCAATTTCACGGTGCTATTCGGCCACTAGCGGTGCGGTTTTACCCCCCCGCTAGCGGCCGAAAAAGGGTTAAAAACCACCGCAAAGCTTTGCCGGTGTCTTGTCGACCTAGTTCCCCTATTGATATGGTTCCGAGCTCGACTGCGCATGCGCACTCGGAACACACGGAAATCTATGAACATCTACAGCTGTTCATCAGCTGTAGACGCGCTCGCTCCCGAGGATACACGCCGCGCAGAAAGCGGCGGGGGCGGAGACTGGGACACGCCGCTCTCTAGGGCGGTATTAAACAAGTTGATGGCCGGGTGACACGCCGCTCTGTATTTTTATAAATGTTTATGAGCGGGCGCAAGGGGCAGGGCGGAGACTGTGACACGCCGCTCTATAGGGCGAGTG
Source organism: Rana muscosa (assembly GCA_029206835.1). Taxonomy (NCBI): domain Eukaryota; kingdom Metazoa; phylum Chordata; class Amphibia; order Anura; family Ranidae; genus Rana; species Rana muscosa. The sequence goes on from CM055119.1 coordinate 296,964,740, forward strand.
TTGTACATATAATTGCTGTCTAACATTCATCTGCCCCTTGCTGTACAGAGCGGCGTGTCACCCGGCCATCAACTTGTTTAATGGCGCCTTATAGAGCGGCGTGTCCCAGTCTCCGCCCCCGCCGCTTTCTGCGCGGCGTGTATCCTTGGGTGCGAGCGCGTCTACAGCTGCCGAACAGCTGTTCACGCTCGGAGAATCCCGTCGCCTCCGGATTGCGCCTGCGCAGTCGAGCTCGGAACCATATCGATAGGCGGAACCAGCTCGGCAGAACACCGGTGGTAAAGCTGCGGTGTCTCATTGATTTCAATGGGAAGGAGCGGTGGAGGAGGGGAATACACACCGCTCCTTCACCGCTCCAAAGATGCGGCTAGCAGGACTTTTTTTTACTGTCCTGCTAGCGCAGCCACTGTTTCAGGTCGGTTTACAGGCGCTATTTTTAGCGCGATAGCGCCTGCAAACCGCCCCCAGTGTGAAAGGGGTCTATAAAAAAAGTTCTGCTAGCCGCATCTTTGGAGTGGTGAAGGAGCGGCGTGTTTACCACTCCTGCCCATTGAAATCAATGGGACAGCGCGGCTATACCGCCCGCAATGCGCTGCTTCAGCAACACATTGCGGGCGGTTTTAACCCTTTCTCGGCCGCTAGCGGGGGGTTAAATGCGGCCGAAATGTGCCGCAAATCCGCCCATAGCGTTGGCGGTAAAAATAGCAGCGTTTTACCGCCGACGCTATGGGCGGCTCAGTGTGAAAGGGGTCTTATAATAGGAATAAAAGTTAATTCAAGAGAAAGTGTAAAAATAAAAAAATAAAGGTAAAATAAGCAATAATAAAAAAAGTAAAGCGCCCCCGTCCCTGCGTGCTCGCGCACAGAAACAAATGCTTACGTAAGTCGCGCCCACATGTGTAAACGACCTTCAAATTACACATGTGAGGTATCACCACGATCGTTGGAGCGAGAGCAATAATTCTAGCACTAGACCTACTGAAAACCTGTAAAAAAAAAATTCAACCGTCGCCTATGGATATTTTTAAGTACCAAAGTTTGGCGCCATTCCACACATGTGCGCAATTTTAAAGTGTGACATGTTAGGTATCTATTTAATCGGTGTGACATCATATTTCACATTATACAAAAAAATCGGGCTAACCTTACTGTTTTGTTTGTTTTTTTAATCCATGAAAAGTTTTTTTTTTTTCAAATAAAATGCGTTTGAAAAATTCTTGCGCAAACACCCTGTGACGTAAAAAGTTGCAACGATCGCCATTTTATTCCCTAGGGTCTCTGCTAAAAATATATATATATATAATGTTTGAGGGTTCTGAGTAATTTTTCTAGCAAAAAATAATGATGATTTTTACATGTAGGAGAGAAGTGTCAGAATTGGCCCGGTATGGAAGGAGTATAAAAACGCAAGACAAACGCATGTATTTGGGTTTTTGGTGCTTCTTCCTGCATGACAACACTTCCTGCACAGCGTCCTTTATGGCAGGATCACCAGAAAGCCGCAGGGTGATAAAGATAATAAAAGTGACTTTTTTTCCAGTGAGATTTCAGGGATTGGCTCATAAATCTTCTATAAAGTCGCAGCTCAGAACTTTCACTTTTGTGATGGAATGAAGGAGATTGGATATCCCCCCCTCCCCCTCCCCCTCCCGCGGCAGTGTTGGGAGGTGAAGGGGTTAAATGCCTTTCCCTCTTATCAGGGCGATAGTGGAGTTTCGCCCAGGTGGGGGAGGAAATTCCTGCCTGTCAAGGTGTGCGACTCCCCCTCCCCCTCCCGCCTTCCATTGACTCACCTTGGCTCAGCATTGGTTGCTGGTGATGATGTCATCCTTTCACCTGAAACAGCGGCAGTCTGACCGAGCGACATGAGACATGACAAGACAAACATCCTGGAAGCGTCTCCAGACCCGAGCAACCTGCCTGCCGCGTCCTTATATGGAAGCAGAGGTCTCACCGCAGCCGGCCGCCATGTTTAAAGGGCATCAGTGCGTTTTTCTTTCTCTGTTAGAATTTCTTTATTATATTTTGGAGCGAAAAAAATAACTTTTTGGATTTTTTGTTGTTGTCACATACTGTACTGATATCTAATATTTGCTATATACAGCCAGGGGCAGCTATAGGCTTCATTCACACCGAGGGCGAGGCTCTGCGTTTCGCTTTTCTGAGGTTATCCGGGGAGAATATCCAACTTTTATGCCTCTTGGATCTCCTCTAGTGTTTTTTTTTATGCGTCTGCCTTACAGTTCACACGAAACTTGGGCAGCGCCCCCAATGTCTGTTGTTTACCCCACCACCAGAAGGCGCAGTTTAGCGCGTTTGTGTCGCTTTATGGCGCACTAGTTGTATCTTTACATCTGCCAAACCGCCCATTAAAGTCAATGTGACCGACCACAACTGCATGCCAAACACCACCATGGCAGATGCGGCTCAGTATAAGTCCCCCCCCCCCCCGGGGATGGAAAATCAGGTGATCAGGGGGTGACAGTATTACCCCCCCCCTTCTGTAAACTGGCTTTACACTGCAATATGAAAAGCAATCCACTGTGCCTGTGTAAAAGAAGCTTTAAAGTGGGTTTATTTGATGGAAGGTTATTGTTCCGCATCAAAGAGTCCATTCATATCAGGTCCAGGTCCAAGAGGGAGCTTATCCTACAGAGAACTCCACACGAGGGCCAATTACATGGAACAGAAGGAAAGGAAGACCAATTATAATGGGAGAATTAGATTGATTGATCGGTGGACCAGATTTGTACTACGTAGAAAGAGTTCTTTACTGTAAGAGCTGTACACACGATCGGATATCCTATGGATTCTAATCCGATGGTTTTTTCCCATTGGAAATCCGATGAAACTGTCTTCCATCAGTCTTGCCTACACACCATCAGTCAATAAACCGACCGTTTCAAACGCGGTGACGTAAAACACTCCGATGAGCCGAGAAAAATTAAGCTCAATGCTTCTGAGCATGCGTCGACTTGATTCTGAGCATGCGTGGGTTTTTTATCCGATGGAGTTCCCCACAGACGATAGTAATTTGCTATCGGTTTTTTAACCATCGGATAAATTTTAAACATGTTCTATTTTTAAACACCGATGGAAAAAAGACCGATGGGGCCCACACACGATCGGTTTGTCCGATGAAAACAGTCCATCGTGTGTACAGGGCTTAAGAGCTGTGGACATGTGAGAAGAGCTGCATGAACTGGCTCCCCGAAAAAGATCTAAAAAAATTGTGAGAGACAAGTGGGGGTTGGAGTGAAGGGATGGATGGATGGTGGTGGGTGGGGAGGGTGTTGGATGGGGGTGCGTCAGTAAATACTCTGTACATACAAAATCTGGTGCAGCTCTGCATAGAAACCAACCAGCTTCTAACTTCAGCTCCCTCAATGGAGCTTTGATAATAAAACCTGGAAGCTGATTGGTTTGCACCAGATTTTGCAATCTCCAGTTTTAGTAAATCTCCCCCTCAGAGTCCAGTTGCGGAGAACAGAACTTGTATTAAAGGAGAAGTCCAGTCTGAGCTCGTTAGGCGGGGCTTCTCCTCTGGGTCACGATTTGTTTTGCACTTCTGTGACCCAATTTCAGCGGAGAGCGGTCTGAAGTCCGCTGACGTCACTGCTATCAGTCGGGGCAGCGCACAGCGCATCATCAAGACTTCCCAAATCGGGATCCGCCAGCTGCCCTGATTGATGGCAGTCTCAGCGTATCAGCGATCCTCTCCCCGCCCCTCCACGGCTCGGCGCTCCAATGAGCGTGGAGAAGCAGAGAGGCGAGACGCCGACTTGACAGTCAGCGGCTTTCTTCTCGGGGATCTGTGAGAACTAAGCCAGCGGCGGTGTTCAGTGGCTCGGTTCTCAGTGCAGAGACGGCGGGGGACAGATGGAGCATCGGTCTGATGCTCCATCCACCGAGGGAAGTATAAATATGGGAAAGACTCAAATCCCATACTTCTCTTTTAATGTCAAATTCCAAGAATTCACCACAGACCCAGCGGGGAAGGCGGGGCTAAATCGTCTGTTACGTGGGTTTGCGGTCCCCTCGGAGTTTGATGGACTGCGGTGGAGAACTTCTCTGAGCTCCAAGGTTCACAGCTGCTCTCTGACGTGTTCTGCAGTCAGGGTGTGTCTTCTCCTGCAGCTTCATTATCAGGAGTGAAACCGGTACAAATCCAACAGGTTTGTCACCTTGACGGCATTATACGGCTTGTGTAACTCCGAGTGGGGGAGGGGAGAGCCCTTTCCTGTCTTGCTTTTGGGGCCACAAATGTCTCACCTGCAACTTTGTGACTTTTCTCGATCTGTGCGATTGCATGGATTTGTTTTATTTCGAAACTTCCTGCATTCCAGCCTTATAGGACGGGTACAGGGAGGGGAGTCCATGCAGACAAATAATGTCCCGAGGACTGTCTGTGGATGCAGAAGGTCCCCCTGAGGTCACTCGGTAATATAAGCCCGCAGGTTTGGCGTGTGAAGAAGAGTGCATTGTTCTATGATAATCCTCCTAAACAGCGGAATGTTCCGGAGTCGTGTAAACATAACATGGAGGTGGCATCCAGAAAGGCGGCGGGGGGGCTGGGCGCGGCCATAGACATTGGTGAACGGTCGGAGGAGCGCCCAATCTGACCGTCTTACAATTAGCGCAGTTCATAGAACTTTACTCCAGGGAGGCAGATCTGTGTTTGAGTCACGTGACCTAAATGCTCAAATCTCATCATTTAATCTCATTGCCTGAAAATAACTGTCATTGTTTGGAACATAAGGATCCGTTTCCTGGGCTTTGGCCTTGTGTGCCGGTCCCACCTCCTGTATGTCTGTAGAAGAGGAGAGGGAGCACAGACGGCAATGGACGGGCGAGGCTCCCGGTGCTCCATACAATACTTGTGTTCAGGGTAGTCCTGCCCCCGCAGATCCAGAATCATCACCTGATTCCACCAGAAAAGTCATTTATCTAATGTCTGGGGGCACCTTAAAGTTTTGGTCCAAATTGTTTTTTTTCGTTTTGTAACCGTGGAGAGATCAGGAGGAAACCCTGGAGAGGTGGAGATCGGCCTGAACAACATGAAAGGGATCAAAGGTCAACAGGAGGCGGGGCTTTTTTATAGCAATAGCCTAGCAAGGCCCGATTAAAATAATGTCTGAAGGTTTCATAGGTCAGCAGTATGTAATGTACAGTGCAGGGGTCAGGAGTAATGAAAATTTCAGAGTGTAGTATGTGATGCAGGGGTCAGGATTAAAGGAACACTAAAGATAAAAAAAAAAAAATAACAAACACGTTATACTTATGTAGCGGCCTCCACTCCCTCCCTCTTGTATCTATTCTTCTGTCTCTGGCTTTTATCTAGGGGTACCTTGGGGGAGAGAGTGTGGGGTCACCACGCCAATGTTCCCACTGCAGAGGTGTGTGTAGTGGGAAACAATCCTCCTTTACCTTCGGGCCGGTGTTCTGCATCTGGAGCCTCCTCCTGGTTTCTTGAACAATGTCTGCCAGTAAATGAGCCCCACACCAATAAAGTCCAAAGCCTCGTACACACGGCCAAGATTCTCGTCGAAAAAAACATGTCGTTTTTTTCGACGAGATTCTTGGACAAGAAACTTGTCCCGGCCGAGTGTACACACGCTCGATTCAAAGAACCCGCGGTTCTTTGAATGGAGCGAACGCGGTGACGTCATCGACTACGTCGAGCATGCGCTCGTCACATTCGATGCCGTCGCCGCCATCTTGGTATACCCTACCTATGCCTAGGAAGCTACCGCGCATGCGTCGAATTCATTTCGAGCATGCGCAGGCTTCCCGGAGGACAGGTAAGTGTACACACACACACAATTTTCTCGTCGAGAAACATGCTGACGAGAATCTCGACGAGAAAATTGAGAGCAGGTTCTCTATTTTCTCGTCGAGATTACTTGTCGGTTTTCTTGACGAGAAACCATACACACGAACGAATTTCTCAGCAAGAAATCTCTGCCAGCAAGTTTCTTGCTGGTTCTTGCAGGGAAACTCGGTCGTGTGTACGAGGCCCAACACTCCTTTATTCTTCTCAATGTAAAAATGAACACAATCAGTTGGACTCCCTGAACGAACAGAACAGACAAGGGGGTGTGGATGCGAGTAGGCCCAGGCACAATGAACTCTCTTACTTCCTTCCTAGAAGTAGATTCCTGCTCCCAATCGAGGAAGATATCCCACCCGGCGGTCTCCGGAGGCTCACCCGTCACTGGCAATTTGCTGCACCAGGTCTTCAGGTAAGTACCCCCTCCGGTCCCTTACGCCACTGGATTCGGGTACCCACTCCCGGGTCCCCTGGGAAGTCCATCCCTCGCGGAGCCTTAGTCCGGGACACTCAGTCCCAGACCTCCATCCAAGTACCTCACCCCAGGCTAAAGGTGCCTGGGATGGGACACGACCTCCGAACGTCCTCTAGGCCTAGGCCGCCTAGACTCCCGACACGAACCACCGCCCTAAGGCTGAAGGTGCCTGGGACTCGACTCCCCCCACCAAAATTGGCCGCCCCCTTTCTACCCTCTCCCAGCAAGCACGGTGGGTTCCCCGCCCCACCATACACCCGCCGAGAGAGGCCAAAAGAGGTATGACACTGCAACGATGGCTCAACCCCGGGCCCAAAGTGACAGCGCCACCCGGTGGGCCCCAGGGAACCATACATCACAGTTTCCCCACCAGATTCAAACAGAAAAGCACATACCCGCTACACTTACCTCCACTGTGCAGCTCGTTTTCCACAGAGTGGCCCCAAACCTGGTCTTCTGGGGTCCCTTGGCGGCTGTCTCGCCCCCCCCCCCCCCCCGCAAGAACTTATCACCTTCGTGCAAGCTCGCTCGCATGGTGATGAGTGATTGCGGGCACGCTTCAGTGATATAGTCGCTCACTGTATCACTCGGCCCCGCCCCCCGGCACGCCGCGTCAGTGGAAATGATTGACAGCATCGCAAGCCAATGGCTACACTGCTTTCAATCAACCAATGAATAAGCCGAGAAGCCGACCGAGATGCCTGCACGTTCACGGCGCGGGACTTTCGAGGGGTCAGGTAAGTAAACGGGGGCTCGGGGGGGGCGCTAATCCAGAGATGTTTTTTCACCTTAATGCATAGAATGCATTAAGGTGAAAAAAACTTTTGCCTTTACGACCCCTTTAGGTCAAATTTTAGAGTTGTTATTTGGGGATTCGGTTTATTGAGTTGCATGTTGTCAGAAGGCCATAGAAGCCATGGAAATGACACATTTTTAGATTGTAAGCTCTTCTGAGCAGGGCCCTCTTACTCCTCTTGTATTGTATTGTAACTGTAGTGTCTCCCTTTTATATTGTAAAACGCTGTGTAAACTGTTGGCACCAGTGGGGGAGTTGTACTGAAGTCAATCAGTAGATCAGAACCAGCCTGTCCACACACAGTCCCTGCCGTCTGAATTTCCATCCATGTATTGGCAGCCTAAGGGCCCATTCACACCCCAGCAGGTGCACTATTCTATTCTGAATAACGCACAGCAGCTGCGGTGTGATGTGTAGAGGAGATGTGATACATTGTTACAGCACATCGCACTTAGAATTCTTCTTTTTTTTTTACACTTATATTGAAATGTTACAAAATGACTCAACTTAATGCAGTAAATATGTAAGTGTAGTGGAGCCTCAATTTGTAAAGAATACCCAATCAGGTGCAAGAATTTTTTATTTTTTTTTAAAAAGCACTTTGCTCGCACATGATTGGATGGTAGAAGTCAGCAGAGCTTCACCGCATATACTCAGCTCTGGGGAAAATGAGTGCAACTGTCCCTGCGGAGTGTACAGTCTATCGCCCCCCACATGTGTTGGGACTGTGATGGGCAACATTCACCAATACCGGGGTTCCCCCCCTACGTGTTGGGGCTGTGATGGGCAACATTGACCAATACCGGGGTTCCCCCCCTCTACGTGTTGGGGCTGTGATGGGCAGCATTGACCAATACCGGGGCTCCCCCCCCCATGTGTTTGGGTTGTGATGGGCAACATTGACCAATACCGGGGTCCCCCCCCCTACGTGTTGGGGCTGTGATGGGCAACATTGACCAATACCGGGGTTCCCCCCATGTGTTTGGGTTGTGATGGGCAACATTGACCAATTCCGGGGTCCCCCCTACTTGTTGGGGCTGTGATGGGCAACATTGACCAATACCGGGGTTCCCCCCCTACGTGTTGGGGCTGTGATGGGCAACATTGACCAATCCTGGGGTTCCCCCCCCTCTACGTGTTGGGGCTGTGATGGGCAACATTGACCAATACCGGGGTTCCCCCCCATTTGTTGGGGCTGTGATGGGCAACATTGACCAATACCGGGGTTCCCCCCCCCCACGTGTTGGGGCTGTGATGGGCAACATTGACAAATACCGGGGTCCCCCCCCTACATGTTGGGGCTGTTATGGGCAACATTGACCAATACCGGGGTTCCCCCCCGCACGTGTTGGGGCTGTGATGGGCAACATTGACCAATACCGGGGTTCCCCCCCTAGGTGTTGGGGCTGTGATGGGCAACATTGACCAATACCGGGGTTCCCCCCCCTACGTTTTGGGGCTGTGATTGGCAACATTGACTAATGCCGGGGTTTGGCCCCGTCATGTTGGGGCTGTGATGGGCAACATTAATATTATTATTATCATTATTAATAAGGATTTATATAGGGCCAACAGTTTGCGCAGCACTTTACAACATCAGGGAAGACAGTACAGTTACAATACATTTCAATACAGGAGGGATCAGGGGGCCCGGCTCGTTAGAGCTTACAGTCTAGAAGGGAGGGTCAAGTGGGACAAAGGTTAGTAGCTGTGGGGGATGATCAGATGGACAAAATGAAAATACAGTTGTTAGGTGTGGGTAGGACAGGCTTCTCTGAAGAGGAGGGTTTTCAGGGATCCTCTAAAAGCTAATAGAGAAGGAGATAGACAGACAGATTGGGGTAAGGAGTTCCATAAGCTTGGAGAGGCTCTGGAAAAGTCCTGGAGACGAGAATGGGAACATTGACCAATGCCGGGGTTTGCCCCCCTACACGTTGGGGCTGTGATGGGCAACATTGACCAATGCCAGGGTTTTCCCCCCCTACGTGCTGGGGCTGTGATGGGCAACATTGACTAATGCCGGGGTTTGCCCCCCCTACGTGTTGGGGCTGTGATGGACAACATTGACCAATGCCGGGGTTTGCCCCCCTACGTGTTGGGGCTGTGATGGGCAACATTGACCAATGCTGGGGTTTGCCCCCCTACGTGTTGGAGCTGTGATGGTCAACATTGACCAATGCCGGGGTTTGCCCCCCTACATGTTGGAGCTGTGATGGGCAACATTGACCAATGCCGGGGTTTACCCCCCTACGTGTTGGGGCTGTGATGGGCAACATTGACCAATGCCGGGGTTTACCCCCCTACGTGTTGGGGCTGTGATGGGCAACATTGACCAATGCCGGGGTTTACCCCCCCTACGTGTTGGGGCTGTGATGGGCAACATTGACCAATGCCGGGGTTTGCCCCCCTACGTGTTGGAGCTGTGATGGGCAACATTGACCAATGCCGGGGTTTGCCCCCCTACGTGTTGGGGCTGTGATGGGCAACATTGACCAATGCCGGGGTTTGCCCCCCTACGTGTTGGAGCTGTGATGGGCAACATTGACCAATGCCAGGGTTTGCCCCCCTACGTGTTGGGGCTGTGATGGGCAACATTGACCAATGCCGGGGTTTACCTCCCTACGTGTTGGGGCTGTGATGGGCAACATTGACCAATGCCGGGGTTTGCCCCCCTACGTGTTGGAGCTGTGATGGGCAACATTGACCAATGCCGGGGTTTGCCCCCCTACGTGTTGGAGCTGTGATGGGCAACATTGACCAATGCCGGGGTTTGCCCCCCTACGTGTTGGGGCTGTGATGGGCAACATTGACCAATGCCGGGGTTGGTGTGAATGAACCCCAATAATGACGAGGAAAAGCAGACGTGTCTGAGGTCCTCATGACTCTGCGCTTTGCCGCTTCACCTTTAATGGTTCCAGAAGCGTTCCGGGAACAGAGCAGCCTCTATTTTCAGCCTCATTCAGAATAGAAGGATTCCGGCAATCCGAGGAATTTAATGAGCAAGCAGCCAGCTAAACAAAAGGAATGCCGGATTCATCCTGACACCCGGGAAATGCGTGTCGCCTGATGTGACTCTATGGGAGGATTTCAGGTCTGGCCGGAGTCTCATTTCTAAAAAATGTGGAGTTTACCTTCTGCCGCCCCGAATACAAACATTCGCTCTTTTCTTATCGAACGCAGCAAATAAAAGGTGTTTGTGGTGCTGGGAAGGACGTGACGCACAGAGCGCGCTACGCTTCTCCTTCTATGGGTTGTGTACACACGCCGCTCGCTGTCTATATAACAATGAATGGGAGATCTGGCTGCACACAGTGCTGCGTTGTTTTTGGTTCACACGAAAAGACAATTTCTGATCATTGTATCCTCTCCACACCCGCCGTACACCAAACAGCAGGCTTTAGAGTGGTGCTCCACCCAAATGTCATATTTTTAATTACCGTAGGTATTGTTTGTAGGTGGAGGTGGTAAAAATAGGCACTTGAGCTGCATTGTTACCCCCCTCCACTACCCCCCCCCCACAGAGTGCTTTGCAGCCACAGCAAAAATGAGACACCCCCTTTGTGTTATTCGGGCAGAACCATAAATCACCTCCTCACCAAATGTCGAATGCCTCTGAAAAGCGATCCACCATGATGCCTGACGGATCCTGCCTGAGAGTTCCAGACGTTCCCACTCACCTTTATTTCTTCTGACATCGAAGCTCAACACCCCCAAAGATAAAGATAAATAATGCTTCCAGGTGTATGTAACCCTAAATCTTTTTTTCTTTTGGTCTGTTGAAAATACCATGAAAGATTTTTGGTTCACTGAATGCAAAAAAAAAAAACCCTGTTGATCCTGCCAGAAATTCAATACTGTCCTGTATTGTGTGCCTTTATTATCTCAAAGAAACAAATCCACCCTCCAAGTTCTTATCTTTGGACTACAAAACTACCATCGGAGGTAGTGAGACAGTCAGATGTAAATGGCTTCAAACATGCTCGGGATAGACATAGATCTATAGTCACACAACAAAGTAAAAAAAATAAATAAAAATATTTGTTCAAACTGGATGGACTACTCGGCATTGTGGCCACAGCTTCTGGGGCCCAATTAAAAAAAATCTGTTATATTTCTGCTTTCATGAGACAAACCCATGTCTGAGTGCGGGTGACAGGTTCTCTTTATAATCTGTAGCTGGGAAGGATATCTTGGTGTCTGTACAATGGGCCGGAGCCGTGTTGTTATAGAAGGACATGTTCTGCTACACATAAAAGAACGCGCTTCTCTTCACGCTAAAGCCCCCCCGCCTGGATCTTCTTACCTTCTTCTGTGCTGCCTCCAATGCAGCTCCATTACACTTTGGTGTAGACCTAACAAAGCCAAGACAAGTGGCGTATTGTCAGCCAATCAGCTCCAGTTACAGCGGGAAGCTTTGAGCGTCCAATCTCGGGCAGCTTGGATGTGATGGTGCGATGCATGGCGGTATCAGATCACCTGATTTCCCACCGCCCTTCCCACCTGAGATTTCTGAGGATTACCATTATTAGAAGCCATGTCTGTGGCTGCACCTGATCCTAGGCCCAGAATGGCAATTTGGCAAATCCGGCATTCACTGGAGAGGTTTCTGTACTGGTGGGCCACTGTCAGCGGTTATGTTCTTTATATTAATTGCATTTCCAGGTACTTATCTCACAGTGCTTCAGTGGTGGGCTTTCTGCCTCTTGTTCTGTCCACCTGTTTCCCTGGTCTGTAAGACTGTTCTCCTGGACCCTGGTCTTTCCCCCTGTTAGCCTGGACTGGACCCTGGTCTGTCCCCCTGTTCCCCTGGACTGTACCCCTGGTTTGTAAGACTGTTTCCCTGGACCCTGACCTGTTCCCCTGGACTGTTTCCCTGGAGCCTTGTCTGTCCCCCTGGACCCTGACCTGTCCTCCTTTTTCCCTGGACCCTGGTCTGTAATACTGTTCCCCTGGACCCTGGTCTGTAAGACTGTTCCCCTGGTCTGTAAGACTGTTCCCCTGGACCCTGGTCTGTAATACTGTTCCCCTGGACCCTGGTCTGTAAGACTGTTCCCCTGGACCCTGGTCTGTAAGACTGTTCCCCTGGACTGTAATACTGTTCCCCTGGACCCTGGTCTGTAATACTGTTCCCCTGGACCCTGGTCTGTAATACTGTTCCCCTGGACCCTGGTCTGTAATACTGTTCCCCTGGACCCTGGTCTGTAATACTGTTCCCCTGGACCCTGGTCTGTAATACTGTTCCCCTGGACCCTGGTCTGTAATACTGTTCCCCTGGACCCTGGTCTGTAATACTGTTCCCCTGGACCCTGGTCTGTAATACTGTTCCCCTGGACCCTGGTCTGTAATACTGTTCCCCTGGACCCTGGTCTGTAATACTGTTCACCTGGACCCCGGTCTGTAATACTGTTCACCTGGACCCTGGTCTGTAATACTGTTCCCCTGGACCCTGGTCTGTAAGACTGTTTCCCTGGACCCTGGTCTGTCCCCCTGTTAGCCTGGACTGTCCCTCTGGACCCTGGTCTGTAAGACTGGACCCTGGTCTGTCCCCCTGTTAGCCTGGACTGTCCCTCCGGACCCTGACCTGTAAGACTGTTCCCCTGGACCCTGACCTGTAAGACTGTTCCCCTGGACCCTGACCTGTAAGACTGTTCCCCTGGACCCTGACCTGTAAGACTGTTCCCCTGGACCCTGACCTGTAAGACTGTTCCCCTGGACCCTGACCTGTAAGACTGTTCCCCTGGACCCTGACCTGTAAGACTGTTCCCCTGGACCCTGGTCTGTAAGACTGTTCCCCTGGACTGCTCCCCTGGACCCTGACCTGTTCCCCTGGCCTGTTCCGCTGTTCCCCTAGACCCTGGTCTGTCCCCTGGATGCCCCTCCTTCACACAGCACACAGGAACAGAGGTGAAGCAGTCAATCACAGGCTGTGTGCTGGAGATCCCTCCCCTGTCAACTTTTATCTCTTGGTGTCAGGAAAAGTTGTCAGAAGTGAGTCATGCAGATAGCAGAGGAAGGAGGCAGCAGACAGAAATTACATTTAGGGCTCTGGACTGAGACAAGTACACACTATAGAGGGATGTGCTTTGTTCAGATTTCATGTCTGAGGTTTACAATCCACTTTAATTGTTTGTTTCAATAGGAAGACGCTCTCCTGCATAGGCTGAAAACAATACAAATGTGTTTTCTCTTTGCTTTTATTACCGATTGAAGACCAGGGTTTAGGATAAGCTTAGCTTCTCTTATTTGCTTTCAGCTGCTTGTTATTGACATCTGCCTCTGACTTCCCGTTCATGGAGCACAAAGAGCTGAACATTAATATTTCATGAGAGAAGCAGCTTATTCCATCCCATACAAAGTGTTCCAAGCCGCTGTCCAGTATTCTTCTCACCTGTAAAATGTAACGTCACAAAATGTTACAAAATAGCGCCCCCTGTGGTGTGATTGGCTCGTTTCTTTTATTTTCTATGTTTGAAAATACATTACATGGCCGAATGTTTTGTGGACACCTGACAACTTATAGTTACACAGTTACACAGTTAGAGCCCATTCACACAGGGGCGGCACGACTCGTGCTGCGACTGTGCTGGGCGATCTGCAGACGACTTCAAAGGAGACTTCCAAAATGACTTCTGTATGGAAGTTGCCTTGAAGTTGTACAGGAACCTTTTTATAAGTCGGAGCGACTTCAGTCGCTCCGCTTAGAACGGTTCCATTGTACAGAATGGGACGCGACTCGTCAGGCGACTGAGACGCCCCTGTGTGAATGGGGTCTTACACAGTTACATAGTTACATAGTAGGTGAGGTTGAAAAAAGACACAAGTCCATCAAGTCCCCCCTCTGTGTGTGATTATATGTCAGTATTACATTGTATCTCCCTGTATGTTGTGGTCGGTCAGGTGATTATCTAATAGTTTCTTGAAACCATTGATGCTCCCCGCTGAGACCACCGCCTGTGGAAGGGAATTCCACATCCTTGCTGCTTTTACAGTAAAGAACCCTCTACATAGTTTAAGGTTAAATCTCTTTTCCTCTAATTATAATGAGTGGCCACGTGTCTTGTTAAACTCCCTTCCGTGGAAAAGTTTGCTCCCTATTGTGGGGTCACCAGTACGGTATTTGTACATTGAAATTATCTCCCCTCTCAAGTGTCTCTTCTCCAGAGAGAATAAGTTCAATGATCGCACCCTATATGATCGCACCCTATATGATCGCATCCTATATGATCACACCCTATATGATCGCACCCTATATGATCACACCCAAATGATCACACCCTATATGATCGCACCCTATATGATCGCACCCTATATGATCACACCCCATATGATTGCACCCTATATGATCGCACCCTATATGATCGCACCCCAAATGATCACACCCTATATGATCGCACCCTATATGATCGCACCCTATATGATCGCACCCTATATGATCGCACCCTATATGATCACACCCCATATGATTGCACCCTATATGATCGCACCCTATATGATCGCACCCTATATGATCACACCCTATATGATCGCACCCTATATGATCACACCCAAATGATCACACCCTATATGATCGCACCCTATATGATCGCACCCTATATGATCGCACCCCATATGATCGCACCCTATATGATCGCACCCTATATGATCACACCCAAATGATCACACCCTATATGATCGCACCCTATATGATCGCACCCTATATGATCGCACCCTATATGATCACACCCCATATGATCGCACCCTATATGATCGCACCCTATATGATCACACCCAAATGATCACACCCTATATGATCGCACCCTATATGATCGCACCCTATATGATCGCACCCTATATGATCACACCCAAATGATCGCACCCTATATGATCGCACCCTATATGATCACACCCAAATGATCACACCCTATATGATCGCACCCTATATGATCGCACCCTATATGATCGCACCCTATATGATCACACCCAAATAATCGCACCCTATATGATCGCACCCTATATGATCACACCCAAATGATCACACCCTATATGATCGCACCCTATATGATCGCACCCTATATGATCGCACCCTATATGATCGCACCCCATATGATCGCACCCTATATGATCACACCCTAGGGCAGGGATATGCAATTAGCGGACCTCCAGCTGTTGCCAAACTACAAGTCCCATAAGGCATAGCGAGACTCTGACAGCAGCAAGCATGACACCTAGAGGCAGAGGCATGATGGGACTTTTAGTTTTGCAACAGCTGGGGGTCCGCTAATTGCATATCCATGCCCTATATGATTGCACCCTATATGATCGCACCCTATATGGTCGCACCCTATATGATCGCACCCTATATGATCGCACCCCATATGATCGCACCCCATATGATCGCACCCCATATGATCACACCCCATATGATCACACCCCATATGATCACAACCCATATGATCGCACCCCATATGATCGCACCCCATATGATCGCACCCTATATGATCGCACCCCATATGATCGCACCCTATATGATCGCACCCCATATGATCGCACCCCATATGATCGCACCCTATATGATCGCACCCCATATGATCGCACCCCATATGATCGCACCCTATATGATCGCACCCCATATGATCGCACCCCATATGATCACACCCTATATGATCGCACCCCATATGATCACACCCTATATGATCGCACCCCATATGATCGCACCCTATATGATCGCACCCCATATGATCGCACCCCATATGATCACACCCTATATGATCGCACCCCATATGATCACACCCTATATGATCGCACCCCATATGATCACACCCTATATGAGCTTGTTAGAGATCTCATTTGTAAACCATGGCCATTAATATGGAGTTGGCCTCCGCATACTGATGTTGGATGAGAAGATCTGGTCACAGTCAGCATTCCAATTCATCTCAAAGGTCAGGAGTATAGAATCCTCCACTCTCTTAGCAAGGCTTTGCTCACAATTTTGGAATGTCTTCAGGAACTTATGCTCATTCAAAGGGAATTTGTGAGGTCAGATACTGTTGCTGGATGAGAAGACCTGCCTCACTTGGGCCTCACGTTGGGTACCAAAAAAAAGATCTGGCTTACCATCAGCATTCCAATCCATTCCGAAGGTGATCAGTAGAGTTGAGGTCAGGGCTCTGTGCAGGACACTCAAGTTCCTCCACACCAAACTGGTCTCACCGTGTCTTTATGGAGCTGGACACGTCATCCCAAAAAATGTGTTTTTTAAGGGCCATTAATGTGAAGTTGACCCCCCTCCCTCTGTGATCACTGATATAAACTTGCCTCTTTTCCAGCTACAACATCCTCCACTCTTCTGGGAAGGCTTTTCACAAGATTATGGAGGCGGGGCTGTCTGTAGCAGATTGTGTTCATTTGTGAGGTCAGGTACTGATGTTGGATGAGAAGACCTGGCTCACCATCAGCATTCCAATCCATTCCAAAGGTGATCAGTAGGGATGAGGTCCGGGCTCATTACAGGACTCTCGAGTTCCTCCACATCAAACTGGTCTCACCATGTCTTTATGGAGCCAGCTTTGTACATAGGAGCAGGGCTGCCATCAGGGGGGTACAGGCAGTACACCTGTAAGGGGCCTGGAGGTCCCCAGAGGCCCGGATGGCAACCTCCCCTTTTTTTGTTGTAAGGGGCCCAGAGGTCCCCCAGGCCCTGGATGGCAACCCCCCTTTTTTTTATAAAACTTTATTTTTATTATTATTTTTTTTTGTAAGGGGCCCAGAGTTCCACAGAGGCCCGTAGGTCCCCAGGTCCCCGGATGGCAACCCCCCCTTTTTTTTTTATATTCTTTTTTGTAAGGGGCCCAGAGGTCCCCAGAGGCCCGGAGGTCCCCAGGGCCCCCGGATGGCAACTCCCCTTTATTTATCTATTTTTTTAGAATTTTTTTTGTCTTGTAAGGGGCCCAGAGGTCCCCAGGGCCCCGGGTGGCAACCCCCACTTTTTTTTGTTATTTTGTTTTGTTTTTTGTTTGTCAGCACCCAAAGCCCCCCCCTCAACAATTCGCGGCGACAGCACCCCCAGGGGGCCCATGCCTGAAGCTGTGTAAGTGGCCCTGCACAGGAGGGCACAGTCATGTCTTTATGGAGCTGGCTTTGTACATAGGGGGGGGGGGGGCACAGTCATGCTGGAATAAAAGGTTCTTCACCAAACTGTCACCACAAGGCTGGAAGAACACAATTGTCTCCAATGTCTCTGTATGATGGAGGATCACCGGGACCCTTCTCTGGAAACTCAATCATTTGGAGGGCTTTGCACATAAAGTTAGGTGTGATGGTCGGGTACTTTGGTCACATGTCATTTGTCCAATGAAGATTGTAGAGTAGAGTTGAGCATTGGATAAAAGGATACTACAATCAGCGTGGCTCTACCTACTAGTATCACTCTGCGCTAAGGATTAACACTCTAACATTCAAGGAGAACAGTATATTAAACAATGTGAATAGGGTTAGCAGCTGCTTAAAAATAAAATGCATAAAACTAAAAGACAGTAAAATTCTAACTTTTCAAGTAAAAAAGTCCACAATAAAACTGTAGCAGCGCTACGCACAAACTAAAGTTTGAGCGTCTTCTATATAATAGTTCATATATAGGTGATGTAGATAATGAATGGACGTGTGGTTGGTTGTGATTGGTCACTACTTCTAGACTTAGTGTTCCTTCCACCAGATGCTTTGTCACCGCGTGGGGGGGGGGGGTAAATTCCCCTTATGGGGGCGCACTCACCAGATGTAATTTAAAACTGAGCATTCATATACCATCCACCTCCAGCATTCTCCGCCTTTTCCACTGTGAGCTTCAGCTTGTATAGGTACCAGTTGTCATGTGAGAAAGTCGGAGGAAGTCGGAAGAGACGAAACGTCAGGGCAGTTCTACACACACAGCCGGTAGTGACGTCTGCGCTACAGAAGCCTGCAACCCGGAGACGCTGGAGGAAACTCCATTGAGCGATCATCGGGGGCAAGTGCTTTGAGCTTACACGCTCTAATTTTGCCTATTTTATCTTGTTTCATGGTACGCAGTTTGTATTAAGGGGGGCACTGAGGGAGTCTTTGTGAAATAAAACTTTCTACATACAGTACTGCCCTATGAGATTTGTTTTTTTCTCACATGACAACTGGTACCTATACAAGCTGAAGCTCACAGTGGAAAAGGCGGAGAATGCTGGAGGTGGATGGTATATGAATGCTCAGTTTTAAATTACATCTGGTGAGTGCGTCCCCATAAGGGGAATTTCACCCCCCCCCCCTCGTGGTGACAAAGCATCTGGTGGAAGGAGCACTAAGTCTAGAAGTAGTGACCAATCACAACCAACCACACGACCATTCATTATCTACATCACCTATATATGAACTATTATATAGAAGACGCTCAAACTTTAGTTTGTGCGTAGCGCTGCTACAGTTTTATTGTGGACTTTTTTACTTGGAAAGTTTGAATTTTACTGTCTTTTAGAGTTGAGCATTGTCTAGAAATATTTTATGTCCATTTGTATATATTTCGGTAACTACATTTTTGTTATAAATACAGGTACACTTTAAACAAACCCCAGAGAGCATCAGGAGAACCTTGAGGCCCATACACACGATCAGACTGTTTGACGACAAATGTCCGACGGACGTGTTTGTTCGAACAATCCGACCGTCTGTACGCTCCATCGGACAATTGTTTTCACTTTTTCATCGGACAAATGTTCGCTGTGCATGCTCTCAAACTTTCCGGCAACAAGTGTCCGATGGAAGCTAATCCGATCGTGTGTACACAAGTCCATCGGACTAAAGTCCAAAGTACAAACACGCATGCTCCGAACCAATGCTAAAGATCAGACAACAATAGCAGAAGTTGCCTAAAGGGTGGCGTTAAAGAGCTGAAAAACCACGTAGTACATCTATTACGTCACTACGTTCGTGTTGGCTGAAAATGTTCTGCCGTGTGTATGCATACCAAGTTCACGGCCAACGCCCTTCGGACCAAAATCCACAGAAAAGTCCGATGGAAGTCCGATCGTGTGTATGAGGCTTTAGGATTTCTTTTGTATCTTCCTGAGCGTGGAGCCGTCCCACATGGACGGGTGATCTCCGTTTATCTTCAGATGTTGGCGGTTGGCTACATCTTAGCTATAGATTTGCCATAGGCCCTCCATGTAAAGAGCTTCTATGGAGAAGATTCATTATAATGAAACCTCCAGAGCCCCGGGGGGAGCGGCCCTGAGAACAGCCTCTGTTTTCACCCGACCATTAAATTTAAATGAAGAGGATTAGCAGCGAGAACAAAACACCAACAAGCCTTGTAATCCTTTGATTGGAGGGTATCAGCCGCAGTACGTAGGTAGGTAGACCTCATCAGGTGATGGGCTTCTTCTTTAAATTGGTTTCTTTTGTAGCTGCCATATGTTGAATTTTATCTTTAACTTCCCAGCATAGGTGTGCGCAGCCGATTGCATTAGGGTGTGCACCCCCAAAGCTCCAACACATATGCGCTTGACATATTTACCGGCCTCTTCCCTGCTCTCCATCCTGAAACAATGGGAGGAAGGGGGGGGGACCAAGGGAGCACATGGGGGACCCGGGCAACAGAAGGAAGAGGAACAGGGAAAGGAGGGGTGGCATATATTAGTATTGATCCCCTATATTTTACTCCTGTGGCAGCTGAATGTTGACAAAAGGAAGAGGAGGAGAAGCCTACTTTCAGCTGCTGCAGGAGGAAAAGACAGATCGGTGCCACTAAATTCCACCCCCGCAACCTCTCCTGTCCAGGTTCTGAGGGTCGGCAAGTTAGGATTGTGGTTTACATGTCACCTGCCCACCATTGACAGGTTGCCAACCCCAGGATTAGGGTGTGCCCAGGCACACCTGGCACACCCCTTGTGCACGCCTATGCTTCCCGGGTTGTCACTTCAGGTAGAACTCATGCTAAATTTCATCAAAGAGAAAACACATTTAGTAAGCCCGTAGTTGGGGGGGTTCCCATATTTTCTTAAAGGCATAATAACCAAATTATGGGAGTATTGGATGGGATCTGAATTATATGTTGGGAGCACCAATTGAGCACAGTGACAGAGTCGCCAGCCTTGGTTCTCGGTCACAGTTGCTGATTGGGAGCCGGGGATTGGCTCCTGATCATGTGATTGCTGTCACAGCTGATCACATGATCACCAAGCCCACCTCCAGCCTTAAAGTGGATGTAAAGACAGAAGGTGCATTCTATGCACTAAGGCCGGGTTCCCACTATTGTGAATTGGATGTGGGATCACCGCATCCAATTCTCAATAGCAGGAGAATGTCAATGGCTCTCTATAGAGCTGGTTCACATATCTCCGGTGCGGCTCCGATGCGAATTTGCACAGAGGGTCCTGTGCGTCTTTTGGTCCGTTTTTAGGTCTGAATTCAGCACAAAATTCGGGCTGAAATCGGACCTGAAAAGGTGAACCAGGACGCACAGGACCCCCCGCTGGGAGCCGCATCGGCATCCACTGTGAACGGAGCCTAAAAGTGGTTGTAAACCCACTTGGACAACTCGCACCTACAGGTAAGTCTAGATTAAGACTTACCTGTAGGTGCAAGAAATATCTCCTTAATCTACACCGTTAAGGAGATATTTGCAGAAAACACTGCACCGATGTCTACGGCGCAGGCGCACTAGCGGGCCGGCTTCTTGCCGGTTTTCTGAATGGGATCTTGCCGACCCGAGTGCGCATGCATGTGACGTCATCGCCGCTCCGGCCAATCACAGAGCCGGAGCGGCGATAACAGGAAGGGACATCGAGGCAAGATGGCGGCAGTGGCAGAGGAGGGGAACGAGGAGCAGTTCGGGGTTTCGATCTCAGGTGAGTCATTCATAATGAGCTAGTATGCTATGCATACTAGCTCATTATGCCTTTCTTTTGCAGGGTTTTTAAAAAAAATAAAGGGTTTACTTCCAAACTCTTCCAAAAAATAAAAAATGTCCCTGCAAAGTAAAGGCATATTGGGGTTGACTTACTAAAGACAAATCCACTTTGCACTAGAAATGCACTGCAAGTGCACTAGGAAGTGCAGTCGCTTTAGAGCCGAGGGGAAGATCTGAAATGAGGGGAAGATCTGAAATGAGGGGAAGATCTGAAATGAGGGGAAGCTCTGCTGATTTTATCATCCAATCATGTGCAAGCAAAAAATTTTTTTTTTCATTTTCCTTGCATGTCCCCCTCAGATCTACAGCGACTGAACTTCCTAGTGCCCTTGCAGTGCATTTGTAGTGTAAAGTGGATTTGTCTTTAGTAAATCAGCCCCAATATTTTGAAATATAATGCCCCATACACACGATCCGAAAATCGGACGACAGATTGTCCGACTTTTTACGCTTAATAGTCGCAAGTAGAAATTAAAGAGGTCACTAAAGTCACGAAAATTCTCGTACGACAGAAAAAAAAAAGGGAAGTGATGTAAATGAAAATCGTACGATCCGGTATCGTACGAGGAAAATTTCCGTGCTTGTCCGATCGAATAATATCAGATGAATTGTCGTGATCGGCTCTCAAAAAGCTCTGTACTAAGGATCCGATTATCGTACGATTCTTCCCCGGACGTCAGTTTTCGTACGATATGTGGGTCAGAAAATTTGTACAGCCGGGCAGGCGAGAATTAAAGGTGTACTGCCCGTGATTACATGTGACAGTCACACATGGGCATTGGTGACCTTGTGAGGATCCGATGATCAGGCGGACGGATTCCTGGCAGGAATTTGGAGGTGTTTGTAATGGATGGGTCTCGGCTTGTGTGTACCTGACATGGGGCACACCTCTCACCGGGTCTCTATGGAGCTGATAGTACAGAGCAGCTTCAGGACACTCACATGATTTTCATTTATAATTAACAGAAAGAATTTGAAAAAAAAATCTCCTTTTGCTTTTCTGTTCTATCAAAGGTCATGAAATGATTATTAGCCCAGGTTCACACTGGGCTTCGGGAGCGAAGCGGTGGGGGAGGGGTTCAGGTGAACTCGCACGATTTCACTCCCGCTGGCAGTCCCGATTTCAGACGCGATTACAAAGACGTCTGACACGGATTTCAATGTAAATCGCGGCCGAAATCGCGAAAAGTAGTACAGAAACTACTTTTTGAAATCGGTGCAGATGCGGCGTCGCACCGATTAGGACGGTGCCATTGCCCGCAATTTGCGGCAAATATCGCCGATTTGACATGCGATTTGACAACTCAAATCGCACCAGTGTGAACCAGGGCTTTACGTGATTATCTAGAATTCATCTTTATATTAGGATAGAACATGATGGAAGCTAAAATGAGGCTTGTGTTGTCCCCGATCTGTAATGCCGCGTACACACGACCGTTTTTCATGGCGTGAAAAATGCAATTTTTTGAATTGGTCATTAAAAACGATCGTGTGTGTGTAGCTCCAGAGCATTTTTAACGACGTGAAAAATGGGCTAAAAAAAAATAGAACCTGCTCTATTTTTTCACGTCGTTTTTCACGTCGTTCTTTTTAACGTCATGAAAAACGGTAGTGTGTATGCTTTTACGAGGGGGAAAAAACGCGCATGCTCAGAATCAAGTATGAGACGGGAGCGCTCAGTCTGGTAAAACTAGCGTTGGTAATGAAGATCGCACATTCGTCACGCTGTAACGGACTGAAGAGCACGAGGCTGAAAAGTGCGAATCGTCTCTCACCAAACTTTTACTAACACGAGGATCAGCAAAAGCAGCCCAAAGGGTGGCGCCATCCAAATGGAACTTCCCCTTTATAGTGCCATCCTATGTGTTGTACGTCACCGCGCTTTGCTCAAGTGTTTTTTTCACGATAGTGTGTAGGCAAGGCAGGCTTGAGAGGAAACACGAAAAATCACGTCGAGAAAAACTTCGTTTTTTTCAATGACATTAAAAACGGCCGTGTGTATGCGGCATGACAGGTTATAAATGGGCGCTTTATGAGAGGGAACGCAGGGTGTCCTCACATTCATATCAGGGAAGAAGGAGGGGGGGGGCAGCGCAAAGTGGTGTCACCTGCGAGTGCAGCCGAGCACGAAACGTATTGGGTAGTCCAGAAATTGGTTAATTATCTCTGTATGGAAATTATATTGTTTTCCTTTTTGTTTTAATATTTGTATTGTTGCAATATTAAGAATAAATAGAGGAACCACAAATAGAAATCCCCTCGCTGGGGGAAAAAGAAACATATGACAGCAGGACAAGCAGTTTCTGTTTGTTGTACCAGCTGTGACAGTGACATCTGCAGGAGAGTTGTGGTACTGCACTTAGTAACTAGTGTACTGTAGCTGTTTGATTATTATTATTATTATACGGGATTTATAGAGCGCCAACAGTTTACACAGCGCTTTACAATATAAAAGGGAGACAATACAGTTATAATACAATAAAATACAAGAGGATTAAGAGGGCTCTGCTCAGAGGAGCTTACAATCTAATAGGGTGGGGCAGGTGGTACAAAGGGTTGTAACTGTGGGGAATGAGCTGATGGAAGGGGTAAAATATTAGTTGGAGATGTACTGATATACAGTACATAGGTGTGTCTTTGGGTGTATATATATATATATATATATATATATATATACATATACACACACACACTACCCATATCATAACACTTGAATAAACTATGGTGCATTCATGTTGTAAAGCATTATATTTATTAAAGACCAGGACTGCTTTGCAATTATTATTTTTAGTAAATGGAACCGCTAATCATTCCGCCCTTTGCAGTGATCAGCCCCTTGTGTCAGCCTTATAATTAGAGCCGTCGCACTTCACGTGGTGTAATGAATGGGCGGGTTTCAGGGGAAAACATTGCGTATTTATAGAAACGCAGCACATGTCTCTGACACGCCCATCGCCCGGTTATATCACACAGATCCGCTGCATTTATTATTTTGTTTGTTATATCAACAATGTTTTTTGTTTAGCGACATAATAAAGTCAAAAATGATTGCATTGATTTTTCTCCTCTTACAATACCTGATTTCAATGTACAAATCCCGTACTGGTGACCCCACAATAGGGAGAAAACGTTTAATAAGACACGTGGCCACTCATTAAAATGAGAAGAAAAGAGGTTTAACCTTAATCTATGTAGAGGGTTCTTTACTGTAGGAGCGGCAAGGATGTGGAATTCCCTTCCACAGGCGGTGGTCTCATCGGGGGGGGCATTAATTGTTTAAAAAACCTATTAAGCCTCGTACACACGATCGGATTTTCCGCGTACAAAGCGTAGGACTTTTGTCTGACGCTGGCAGAAAATTTTAAAGCATGCTATCCAACATTCATCCGCAGAAATTGTCCGATGGAGCGTACAAACGGTCAGATTTTCCGACAACAGCCTGTCATCACACAATTCCCGTCGGAAAATGTAATCGTGTGTATAAGGCTTTAGATAAGCACCTGAACGACCACATCATACAGGAGATACAATGTAACACTGACATCTCATCACACATCATACAGGAGATACAATGTAACACTGACATCTCATCACACATCATACAGGAGATACAATGTAACACTGACATCTCATCACACATCATACAGGAGATACAATGTAACACTGACATCTCATCACACATCATACAGGAGATACAATGTAACACTGACATCTCATCATCACACATCATACAGGAGATACAATGTAACACTGACATCTCATCACACAACATACAGGAGATACAATGTAACACTGACATCTCATCACACATCATACAGGAGATACAATGTAACACTGACATCTCATCACACATCATACAGGAGATACAATGTAACACTGACATCTCATCACACATCATACAGGAGATACAATGTAACACGGACATCTCATCACACATCATACAGGAGATACAATGTAACACTGACATCTCATCACACATCATACAGGGAGATACAATGTAACACTGACATCTCATCATACATCATACAGGAGATACAATGTAACACTGACATCTCATCACACATCATACAGGAGATACAATGTAACACTGACATCTCATCACACATCATACAGGAGATACAATGTAACACTGACATCTCATCACACATCATACAGGAGATACAATGTAACACTGACATCTCATCACACATCATACAGGAGATACAATGTAACACTGACATCTCATCACACATCATACAGGAGATACAATGTAACACTGACATCTCATCACACATCATACAGGAGATACAATGTAACACTGACATCTCATCACACATCATACAGGAGATACAATGTAACACTGACATCTCATCACACATCATACAGGAGATACAATGTAACACTGACATCTCATCACACATCATACAGGAGATACAATGTAACACGGACATCTCATCACACATCATACAGGAGATACAATGTAACACTGACATCTCATCACACATCATACAGGAGATACAATGTAACACTGACATCTCATCACACATCATACAGGGAGATACAATGTAACACTGACATCTCATCACACATCATACAGGGAGATACAATGTAACACTGACATCTCATCACACATCATACAGGGAGATACAATGTAACACTGACATCTCATCATACATCATACAGGAGATACAATGTAACACTGACATCTCATCACACATCATACAGGAGATACAATGTAACACTGACATCTCATCACACATCATACAGGAGATACAATGTAACACTGACATCTCATCACACATCATACAGGAGATACAATGTAACACTGACATCTCATCACACAACATACAGGGAGATACAATGTAACACTGACATCTCATCACACATCATACAGGAGATACAATGTAACACGGACATCTCATCACACATCATACAGGGAGATACAATGTAACACTGACATCTCATCACACAACATACAGGGAGATACAATGTAACACTGACATCTCATCACACATCATACAGGAGATACAATGTAACACGGACATCTCATCACACATCATACAGGAGATACAATGTAACACTGACATCTCATCACACATCATACAGGAGATACAATGTAACACTGACATCTCATCACACATCATACAGGGAGATACAATGTAACACTGACATCTCATCACACAACATACAGCTAGATACAATGTAACACTGACATCTCATCACACATCATACAGGAGATACAATGTAACACTGACATCTCATCACACATCATACAGGAGATACAATGTAACACTGACATCTCATCACACATCATACAGGAGATACAATGTAACACTGACATCTCATCACACATCATACAGGGAGATACAATGTAACACTGACATCTCATCACACATCATACAGGGAGATACAATGTAACACTGACATCTCATCACACATCACACAGGAGATACAATGTAACACTGACATCTCATCACACATCATACAGGAGATACAATGTAACACTGACATCTCATCACACATCATACAGGAGATACAATGTAACACTGACATCTCATCATACATCATACAGGAGATACAATGTAACACTGACATCTCATCACACAACATACAGGGAGATACAATGTAACACTGACATCTCATCACACAACATACAGGGAGATACAATGTAACACTGACATCTCATCACACATCATACAGGAGATACAATGTAACACTGACATCTCATCACACAACATACAGGAGATACAATGTAACACTGACATCTCATCACACATCATACAGGAGATACAATGTAACACTGACATCTCATCACACATCATACAGGAGATACAATGTAACACTGACATCTCATCACACATCATACATGAGATACAATGTAACACTCACATCTCATCACACATCATACAGGAGATACAATGTAACACTGACATCTCATCACACATCATACAGGAGATACAATGTAACACTGACATCTCATCACACATCATACAGGAGATACAATGTAACACTGACATCTCATCACACATCATACAGGAGATACAATGTAACACTGACATCTCATCACACATCATACAGGAGATACAATGTAACACTGACATCTCATCATACATCATACAGGGAGATACAATGTAACACTGACATCTCATCACACATCACACAGGAGATACAATGTAACACTGACATCTCATCACACATCATACAGGAGATACAATGTAACACTGACATCTCATCACACAACATACAGGAGATACAATGTAACACTGACATCTCATCACACATCATACAGGAGATACAATGTAACACTGACATCTCATCACACATCATACAGGAGATACAATGTAACACTGACATCTCATCACACATCATACAGGAGATACAATGTAACACTGACATCTCATCACACATCATACAGGAGATACAATGTAACACTGACATCTCATCACACATCATACAGGAGATACAATGTAACACTGACATCTCATCATCACACATCATACAGGAGATACAATGTAACACTGACATCTCATCACACAACATACAGGAGATACAATGTAACACTGACATCTCATCACACATCATACAGGAGATACAATGTAACACTGACATCTCATCACACATCATACAGGAGATACAATGTAACACTGACATCTCATCACACATCATACAGGAGATACAATGTAACACGGACATCTCATCACACATCATACAGGAGATACAATGTAACACTGACATCTCATCACACATCATACAGGGAGATACAATGTAACACTGACATCTCATCATACATCATACAGGAGATACAATGTAACACTGACATCTCATCACACATCATACAGGAGATACAATGTAACACTGACATCTCATCACACATCATACAGGAGATACAATGTAACACTGACATCTCATCACACATCATACAGGAGATACAATGTAACACTGACATCTCATCACACATCATACAGGAGATACAATGTAACACTGACATCTCATCACACATCATACAGGAGATACAATGTAACACTGACATCTCATCACACATCATACAGGAGATACAATGTAACACTGACATCTCATCACACATCATACAGGAGATACAATGTAACACTGACATCTCATCACACATCATACAGGAGATACAATGTAACACTGACATCTCATCACACATCATACAGGAGATACAATGTAACACGGACATCTCATCACACATCATACAGGAGATACAATGTAACACTGACATCTCATCACACATCATACAGGAGATACAATGTAACACTGACATCTCATCACACATCATACAGGGAGATACAATGTAACACTGACATCTCATCACACATCATACAGGGAGATACAATGTAACACTGACATCTCATCACACATCATACAGGGAGATACAATGTAACACTGACATCTCATCATACATCATACAGGAGATACAATGTAACACTGACATCTCATCACACATCATACAGGAGATACAATGTAACACTGACATCTCATCACACATCATACAGGAGATACAATGTAACACTGACATCTCATCACACATCATACAGGAGATACAATGTAACACTGACATCTCATCACACAACATACAGGGAGATACAATGTAACACTGACATCTCATCACACATCATACAGGAGATACAATGTAACACGGACATCTCATCACACATCATACAGGGAGATACAATGTAACACTGACATCTCATCACACAACATACAGGGAGATACAATGTAACACTGACATCTCATCACACATCATACAGGAGATACAATGTAACACGGACATCTCATCACACATCATACAGGAGATACAATGTAACACTGACATCTCATCACACATCATACAGGAGATACAATGTAACACTGACATCTCATCACACATCATACAGGGAGATACAATGTAACACTGACATCTCATCACACAACATACAGCTAGATACAATGTAACACTGACATCTCATCACACATCATACAGGAGATACAATGTAACACTGACATCTCATCACACATCATACAGGAGATACAATGTAACACTGACATCTCATCACACATCATACAGGAGATACAATGTAACACTGACATCTCATCACACATCATACAGGGAGATACAATGTAACACTGACATCTCATCACACATCATACAGGGAGATACAATGTAACACTGACATCTCATCACACATCACACAGGAGATACAATGTAACACTGACATCTCATCACACATCATACAGGAGATACAATGTAACACTGACATCTCATCACACATCATACAGGAGATACAATGTAACACTGACATCTCATCATACATCATACAGGAGATACAATGTAACACTGACATCTCATCACACAACATACAGGGAGATACAATGTAACACTGACATCTCATCACACAACATACAGGGAGATACAATGTAACACTGACATCTCATCACACATCATACAGGAGATACAATGTAACACTGACATCTCATCACACAACATACAGGAGATACAATGTAACACTGACATCTCATCACACATCATACAGGAGATACAATGTAACACTGACATCTCATCACACATCATACAGGAGATACAATGTAACACTGACATCTCATCACACATCATACATGAGATACAATGTAACACTCACATCTCATCACACATCATACAGGAGATACAATGTAACACTGACATCTCATCACACATCATACAGGAGATACAATGTAACACTGACATCTCATCACACATCATACAGGAGATACAATGTAACACTGACATCTCATCACACATCATACAGGAGATACAATGTAACACTGACATCTCATCACACATCATACAGGAGATACAATGTAACACTGACATCTCATCATACATCATACAGGGAGATACAATGTAACACTGACATCTCATCACACATCACACAGGAGATACAATGTAACACTGACATCTCATCACACATCATACAGGAGATACAATGTAACACTGACATCTCATCACACAACATACAGGAGATACAATGTAACACTGACATCTCATCACACATCATACAGGAGATACAATGTAACACTGACATCTCATCACACAACATACAGGAGATACAATGTAACACTGACATCTCATCACACATCATACAGGAGATACAATGTAACACTGACATCTCATCACACATCATACAGGAGATACAATGTAACACTGACATCTCATTACACATCATACAGGAGATACAATGTAACACTGACATCTCATCACACATCATACAGGAGATACAATGTAACACTGACATCTCATCACACATCATACAGGAGATACAATGTAACACTGACATCTCATCACACATCATACAGGAGATACAATGTAACACTGACATCTCATCACACAACATACAGGGAGATACAATGTAACACTGACATCTCATCACACATCATACAGGGAGATACAATGTAACACGGACATCTCATCACACATCATACAGGAGATACAATGTAACACTGACATCTCATCACACATCATACAGGAGATACAATGTAACACTGACATCTCATCACACATCATACAGGGAGATACAATGTAACACTGACATCTCATCACACATCATACAGGAGATACAATGTAACACTGACATCTCATCACACATCATACAGGAGATACAATGTAACACTGACATCTCATCACACATCATACAGGAGATACAATGTAACACTGACATCTCATCACACATCATACAGGAGATACAATGTAACACTGACATCTCATCACACATCATACAGGAGATACAATGTAACACGGACATCTCATCACACATCATACAGGGAGATACAATGTAACACTGACATCTCATCACACATCATACAGGAGATACAATGTAACACTGACATCTCATCACACATCATACAGGGAGATACAATGTAACACTGACATCTCATCACACATCATACAGGAGATACAATGTAACACTGACATCTCATCACACAACATACAGGAGATACAATGTAACACTGACATCTCATCACACAACATACAGGAGATACAATGTAACACTGACATCTCATCACACATCATACAGGGAGATACAATGTAACACGGACATCTCATCACACATCATACAGGAGATACAATGTAACACTGACATCTCATCACACATCATACAGGAGATACAATGTAACACTGACATCTCATCACACATCATACAGGAGATACAATGTAACACTGACATCTCATCACACATCATACAGGAGATACAATGTAACACTGACATCTCATCACACATCATACAGGAGATACAATGTAACACTGACATCTCATCACACATCATACAGGGAGATACAATGTAACACTGACATCTCATCACACATCATACAGGGAGATACAATGTAACACGGACATCTCATCACACATCATACAGGGAGATACAATGTAACACTGACATCTCATCACACATCATACAGGGAGATACAATGTAACACTGACATCTCATCACACATCATACAGGAGATACAATGTAACACTGACATCTCATCACACAACATACAGGGAGATACAATGTAACACTGACATCTCATCACACATCATACAGGGAGATACAATGTAACACGGACATCTCATCACACATCATACAGGAGATACAATGTAACACTGACATCTCATCACACATCATACAGGAGATACAATGTAACACTGACATCTCATCACACATCATACAGGGAGATACAATGTAACACTGACATCTCATCACACATCATACAGGAGATACAATGTAACACTGACATCTCATCACACATCATACAGGAGATACAATGTAACACTGACATCTCATCACACATCATACAGGAGATACAATGTAACACTGACATCTCATCACACATCATACAGGAGATACAATGTAACACTGACATCTCATCACACATCATACAGGGAGATACAATGTAACACTGACATCTCATCATACATCATACAGGAGATACAATGTAACACTGACATCTCATCACACATCATACAGGAGATACAATGTAACACTGACATCTCATCACACATCATACAGGAGATACAATGTAA
This sequence comes from Rana muscosa, assembly GCA_029206835.1. Lineage (NCBI taxonomy): Eukaryota > Metazoa > Chordata > Amphibia > Anura > Ranidae > Rana > Rana muscosa. Next base: position 296,996,770 of record CM055119.1, read on the forward strand.
CACTGACATCTCATCACACATCATACAGGAGATACAATGTAACACTGACATCTCATCACACATCATACAGGGAGATACAATGTAACACTCACATCTCATCACACATCATACAGGAGATACAATGTAACACTGACATCTCATCACACATCATACAGGAGATACAATGTAACACTGACATCTCATCACACAACATACAGGAGATACAATGTAACACTGACATCTCATCACACATCACACAGGGAGATACAATGTAACACTGACATCTCATCACACATCATACAGGAGATACAATGTAACACTGACATCTCATCACACATCATACAGGAGATACAATGTAACACTGACATCTCATCACACATCATACAGGGAGATACAATGTAACACTGACATCTCATCACACATCATACAGGAGATACAATGTAACATGGACATCTCATCACACATCATACAGGAGATACAATGTAACACTGACATCTCATCACACATCATACAGGAGATACAATGTAACACTGACATCTCATCACACAACATACAGGAGATACAATGTAACACTGACATCTCATCACACATCATACAGGAGATACAATGTAACACTGACATCTCATCATACATCATACAGGGAGATACAATGTAACACTGACATCTCATCACACATCACACAGGAGATACAATGTAACACTGACATCTCATCACACATCATACAGGAGATACAATGTAACACTGACATCTCATCACACAACATACAGGAGATACAATGTAACACTGACATCTCATCACACATCATACAGGAGATACAATGTAACACTGACATCTCATCACACATCATACAGGAGATACAATGTAACACTGACATCTCATCACACATCATACAGGGAGATACAATGTAACACTGACATCTCATCACACAACATACAGGAGATACAATGTAACACTGACATCTCATCACACATCACACAGGGAGATACAATGTAACACTGACATCTCATCACACATCATACAGGAGATACAATGTAACACTGACATCTCATCACACATCATACAGGAGATACAATGTAACACTGACATCTCATCACACATCATACAGGAGATACAATGTAACATGGACATCTCATCACACATCATACAGGAGATACAATGTAACACTGACATCTCATCACACATCATACAGGAGATACAATGTAACACTGACATCTCATCACACAACATACAGGAGATACAATGTAACACTGACATCTCATCACACATCATACAGGAGATAAAATGTAACACTGACATCTCATCACACATCATACAGGAGATACAATGTAACACTGACATCTCATCACACATCATACAGGAGATACAATGTAACACTGACATCTCATCACACATCATACAGGGAGATACAATGTAACACTGACATCTCATCACACATCATACAGGAGATACAATGTAACACTGACATCTCATCACACATCATACAGGGAGATACAATGTAACACTGACATCTCATCACACATCATACAGGGAGATACAATGTAACACTGACATCTCATCACACATCATACAGGAGATACAATGTAACACTGACATCTCATCACACATCATACAGGAGATACAATGTAACACTGACATCTCATCACACATCATACAGGAGATACAATGTAACACTGACATCTCATCACACATCATACAGGAGATACAATGTAACACTGACATCTCATCACACATCATACAGGAGATACAATGTAACACGGACATCTCATCACACATCATACAGGAGATACAATGTAACACTGACATCTCATCACACATCATACAGGAGATACAATGTAACACTGACATCTCATCACACATCATACAGGAGATACAATGTAACACTGACATCTCATCACACATCATACAGGAGATACAATGTAACACTGACATCTCATCACACATCATACAGGAGATACAATGTAACACTGACATCTCATCACACAACATACAGGAGATACAATGTAACACTGACATCTCATCACACATCATACAGGAGATACAATGTAACACTGACATCTCATCACACATCATACAGGAGATACAATGTAACACTGACATCTCATAACACATCATACAGGAGATACAATGTAACACTGACATCTCATCACACATCATACAGGAGATACAATGTAACACTGACATCTCATCACACATCATACAGGAGATACAATGTAACACTGACATCTCATCACACATCATACAGGAGATACAATGTAACACTGACATCTCATCACACAACATACAGGAGATACAATGTAACACGGACATCTCATCACACATCATACAGGAGATACAATGTAACACTGACATCTCATCACACATCATACAGGAGATACAATGTAACACTGACATCTCATCACACATCATACAGGAGATACAATGTAACACTGACATCTCATCACACATCATACAGGAGATACAATGTAACACTGACATCTCATCACACATCATACAGGAGATACAATGTAACACTGACATCTCATCACACATCATACAGGAGATACAATGTAACACTGACATCTCATCACACATCATACAGGAGATACAATGTAACACTGACATCTCATCACACATCATACAGGAGATACAATGTAACACTGACATCTCATCACACATCATACAGGAGATACAATGTAACACTGACATCTCATCACACAGAGGGGGGACTTGTGTCTTTTTTCAACCTCACCTCCTATGTAACTATGTAAATATGTAACTGTGTAACTATGTAACTATGAATGTAACTATATAATACCTCTAGAGACATTGGGGTTGATTTACTAAAAGTAAATAGACTCAGCACTTTGCAAGTGCAGTTGCTCCAGAGATTAGTAAATGAGGGGAAGCTCTGCGGACTCCCATCATCCAAGCACATACAAGCAAAAATGCTGTTTTTTTTTTTTTTTTACTTTCCTTGCATGTGATTGGGTATTCTTTGCGAAGTGAAGCTTCACCTCATTTACTAGTCTTTGGTGCAACAAACACCCCCTGCAGAAAGCGACTGCACTTGCAAAGTTCTCAGTCTAGTTGTCTTTAGTAAATGAACCCCATAAATTGCAGCGCATTAGAAATGAAGAGTCATAGGAAATAATTAAGTCACTGTATATCAAAAGTTTTGTTTTTATTACTTGGGGGAGGGGGGGGGGCTTGATTTTTTTGGTCTTGTTGGGGAGATTTCTCTTCATTTCCTGTCCTGGAGACATAACATAAAATGAGAAGATGACATGAAATCTCACCAGAGAGCAGATGGACCCCCCCCCCCCCCTCTATTCCTGTTCTGGTAATAAGTGTAATTATTTGGTTGCCCCCCACCTCTCTGCCCCGGTGACATACGGGTCAAATACTATACAGGGGGGGGGGGTCTCTCCAGCAGGGACACAGATAGCAATAAAAGCCTGACAGAGGCCTAACCCTTACCCTCTCTATCAAAAAGGTAAAAGGGAAAAAAAGTTTTGGCTGTAGATATACTTTAATATGAAATGATTGCAGTTCTACACAATATTCATTGTAGTGAATGGAACATTTTGAAGAGAGAATACAGAATTGAATGAAAGTGATGGATGTGTCCCGGTGGGATGACCTCAATGCTCACACCTCCCCCCTCTTTTATCTTTCAGTGGACTTCATTACCTGCGGCCTGAAATCGAACGTTCGCTTTGAATCCAAAGACTCTCATTTTGAAGTTCAGGCTGACGGCTCCATCGTAGTAAAGGAACATCTAAAGCTTCATGGACACAAAGAGTTCGGTGTTGTGGCATTGGAGGGGAAGAATGTGCTGACCGAGACCACCGTGATACTGAGAAAACGCCATCCCCACCACAGACAGGTGAGTCTCCTATATGGATGATGGGGGTCTTCCTTCCATTTGTCACCCGTGTCTCTTCCTCCCTCCAATAATACCATTAGTAGAGGAAGTTCCAGGCTGAACAGCACCTATCGAAGCTGAACATATTCTTCCTTAGCTGTACAATGTCTGTGGGGTTGGGGTGTAGAGTCAGGGCTGCTGCATTGGGGCCCGGGGTCAGTTATACACCAATTTACCCTTCACTGTGAACTCACCCAGAGAGGTGCTGGACTGTCCACACAGGGGAAGTACCGGGCAGGTCCAGAGATACTTCTCCATGTGTCCCCTGTGGATAGTCATGGAATCTAAATCAAATGATCGAGCACAGGGGACCCATGGGTCCAAAGGCATTGTACTCGGGTTCCCTTGCATAGCTGTACTGTGGAGGATCCATCCAGTCAGGGGAAGAAGCAGCAGCCAAGGAGAAGATCACAGCGGAGGACTCACTCCGGGACCCCTGGTGTCTGCAGCTGTGCAAAATGGAAGTGGTATATGAATGGTTCCATTATTATTATTATTATTATTATTATTATACAGGATTTATAGAGCGCCAACAGTTTACGCTGCACTTTACAATATAAAAGGGAGACAATACAGTTATAATAAGTGTAGGGATTGGAGGAGAGGGGTGGTGGTCAGTGTAGGGATTGGAGGAGAGGGGTGGTGGTCGGTGTAGGGATTGGAGGGGAGGGGTGGTGGTCAGTGTAGGGATTGGAGGAGAGGGGTGGTGGTCGGTGTAGAGATTGGAGGAGAGGAGGTGGGGGCCAGTGTAGGGATTGGAGGAGGGGGGTGGGGGCCAGTGTAGGGATTGGAGGAGAGGGGGTGGTGGTCAGTGTAGGGATTGGAGGAGAGGGGTGGTGGTCAGTGTAGGGATTGGAGGAGAGGGGGTGGTGGTCGGTGTAAGGATTGGAGGAGAGGGGTGGTGGTCGGTGTAGGGATTGGAGGAGAGGGGTGGTGGTCGGTGTAGGGATTGGAGGAGAGGGGTGGTGGTCAGTGTAGGGATCGGAGGAGAGGGGGTGGTGGTCAGTGTAGGGATTGGAGGAGAGGGGTGGTGGTCAGTGTAGGGATTGGAGGAGAGGGGGTGGTGGTCAGTGTAGGGATTGGAGGAGAGGGGTGGTGGTCGGTGTAGGGATTGGAGGAGAGGGGTAGTGGTCGGTGTAGGGATTGGAGGAGAGGGGTGGTGGTTGGTGTAGGGATTGGGGGAGAGGGGTGGTGGTTGGTGTAGGGATTGGAGGAGAGGGGTGGTGGTCAGTGTAGGGATTGGAGGAGAGGGGTGGTGGTTGGTGTAGGGATTGGAGGAGAGGGGTGGTGGTCAGTGTAGGGATTGGGGGAGAGGGGTGGTGGTTGGTGTAGGGATTGGAGGAGAGGGGTGGTGGTCAGTGTAGGGATTGGAGGAGAGGGGTGGTGGTCGGTGTAGAGATTGGAGGAGAGGAGGTGGGGGCCAGTGTAGGGATTGGAGGAGGGGGGTGGGGGCCAGTGTAGGGATTGGAGGAGAGGGGGTGGTGGTCAGTGTAGGGATTGGAGGAGAGGGGTGGTGGTCAGTGTAGGGATTGGAGGAGAGGGGGTGGTGGTCAGTGTAGGGATTGGAGGAGAGGGGTGGTGGTCGGTGTAGGGATTGGAGGAGAGGGGGTGGTGGTCAGTGTAGGGATTGGAGGAGAGGGGTGGTGGTCAGTGTAGGGATTGGAGGAGAGGGGGTGGTGGTCAGTGTAGGGATTGGAGGAGAGGGGTGGTGGTCGGTGTAGGGATTGGAGGAGAGGGGTGGTGGTCGGTGTAGGGATTGGAGGAGAGGGGTGGTGGTCAGTGTAGGGATTGGGGGAGAGGGGTGCTGGTAGGTGTAGGGATTGGAGGAGAGGGGTGGTGGTCAGTGTAGGGATTGGAGGAGAGGGGTGGTGGTCGGTGTAGGGATTGGAGGAGAGGGGGTGGTGGTCAGTGTAGGGATTGGAGGAGAGGGGCGGTGGTCGGTGTAGGGATTGGAGGAGAGGGGCGGTGGTCGGTGTAGGGATTGGAGGAGAGGGGTGGTGGTTGGTGTAGGGATTGGAGGAGAGGGGTGGTGGTTGGTGTAGGGATTGGAGGAGAGGGGTGGTGGTCGGTGTAGGGATTGGAGGAGAGGGGTGGTGGGCAGTGTAGGGATTGGGGGAGAGGGGTGCTGGTTGGTGTAGGGATTGGAGGAGAGGGGTGGTGGTCGGTGTAGGGATTGGAGGAGAGGGGTGGTGGTCGGTGTAGGGATTGGAGGAGAGGGGTGGTGGGCAGTGTAGGGATTGGGGGAGAGGGGTGCTGGTTGGTGTAGGGATTGGAGGAGAGGGGTGGTGGTCAGTGTAGGGATTGGAGGAGAGGGGTGGTGGTCGGTGTAGGGATTGGAGGAGAGGGGGTGGTGGTCAGTGTAGGGATTGGAGGAGAGGGGTGGTGGTCGGTGTAGGGATTGGAGGAGAGGGGCGGTGGTCGGTGCAGGGATTGGAGGAGAGGGGTGGTGGTCAGTGTAGGGATTGGAGGAGAGGGGTGGTGGTCAGTGTAGGAATTGGGGGAGAGGGGTGCTGGTTGGTGTAGGGATTGGAGGAGAGGGGTGGTGGTCTGTGTAGGGATTGGAGGAGAGGGGTGGTGGTCGGTGTAGGGATTGGAGGAGAGGGGTGGTGGTCAGTGTAGGGATTGGAGGAGAGGGGTGGTGGTCGGTGTAGGGATTGGAGGAGAGGGGTGGTGGTCAGTATAGGGATTGGAGGAGAGGGGGTGGTGGTCAGTGTAGGGATTGGAGGAGAGGGGTGGTGGTCAGTGTAGGGATTGGAGGAGAGGGGGTGGTGGTCAGTGTAGGGATTGGAGGAGAGGGGTGGTGGTCGGTGTAGGGATTGGAGGAGAGGGGTGGTGGTCAGTATAGGGATTGGAGGAGAGGGGGTGGTGGTCAGTATAGGGATTGGAGGAGAGGGGGTGGTGGTCGGTGTAGGGATTGGAGGAGAGGGGTGGTGGTCGGTGTAGGGATTGGAGGAGAGGGGTGGTGGTCAGTGTAGGGATTGGGGGAGAGGGGTGGTGGTCAGTGTAGGGATTGGAGGAGAGGGGTGGTGGTCGGTGTAGGGATTGGAGGAGAGGGGGTGGTGGTCAGTGTAGGGATTGGAGGAGAGGGGCGGTGGTCGGTGTAGGGATTGGAGGAGAGGGGGTGGTGGTCAGTGTAGGGATTGGAGGAGAGGGGTGGTGGTCGGTGTAGGGATTGGAGGAGAGGGGCGGTGGTCGGTGCAGGGATTGGAGGAGAGGGGTGGTGGTCGGTGTAGGGATTGGAGGAGAGGGGTGGTGGTCAGTGTAGGAATTGGGGGAGAGGGGTGCTGGTTGGTGTAGGGATTGGAGGAGAGGGGTGGTGGTCAGTGTAGGGATTGGAGGAGAGGGGTGGTGGTCGGTGTAGGGATTGGAGGAGAGGGGTGGTGGTCAGTGTAGGGATTGGAGGAGAGGGGTGGTGGTCGGTGTAGGGATTGGAGGAGAGGGGTGGTGGTCAGTATAGGGATTGGAGGAGAGGGGGTGGTGGTCAGTGTAGGGATTGGAGGAGAGGGGTGGTGGTCAGTGTAGGGATTGGAGGAGAGGGGGTGGTGGTCAGTGTAGGGATTGGAGGAGAGGGGTGGTGGTCGGTGTAGGGATTGGAGGAGAGGGGTGGTGGTCAGTATAGGGATTGGAGGAGAGGGGGTGGTGGTCAGTGTAGGGATTGGAGGAGAGGGGTGGTGGTCGGTGTAGGGATTGGAGGAGAGGGGTGGTGGTCGGTGTAGGGATTGGAGGAGAGGGGTGGTGGTCAGTGTAGGGATTGGGGGAGAGGGGTGCTGGTTGGTGTAGGGATTGGAGGAGAGGGGTGGTGGTCAGTGTAGGGATTGGAGGAGAGGGGTGGTGGTCGGTGTAGGGATTGGAGGAGAGGGGGTGGTGGTCAGTGTAGGGATTGGAGGAGAGGGGCGGTGGTCGGTGTAGGGATTGGAGGAGAGGGGTGGTGGTCAGTATAGGGATTGGAGGAGAGGGGGTGGTGGTCAGTATAGGGATTGGAGGAGAGGGGGTGGTGGTCGGTGTAGGGATTGGAGGAGAGGGGTGGTGGTCGGTGTAGGGATTGGGGGAGAGGGGTGGTGGTCAGTGTAGGGATTGGGGGAGAGGGGTGGTGGTCAGTGTAGGGATTGGAGGAGAGGGGTGGTGGTCGGTGTAGGGATTGGAGGAGAGGGGGTGGTGGTCAGTGTAGGGATTGGAGGAGAGGGGCGGTGGTCGGTGTAGGGATTGGAGGAGAGGGGGTGGTGGTCGGTGTAGGGATTGGAGGAGAGGGGTGGTGGTCGGTGTAGGGATTGGAGGAGAGGGGCGGTGGTCGGTGCAGGGATTGGAGGAGAGGGGTGGTGGTCGGTGTAGGGATTGGAGGAGAGGGGTGGTGGTCAGTGTAGGAATTGGGGGAGAGGGGTGCTGGTTGGTGTAGGGATTGGAGGAGAGGGGTGGTGGTCAGTGTAGGGATTGGAGGAGAGGGGTGGTGGTCGGTGTAGGGATTGGAGGAGAGGGGTGGTGGTCAGTGTAGGGATTGGAGGAGAGGGGTGGTGGTCAGTGTAGGGATTGGAGGAGAGGGGTGGTGGTCAGTATAGGGATTGGAGGAGAGGGGGTGGTGGTCAGTGTAGGGATTGGAGGAGAGGGGTGGTGGTCAGTGTAGGGATTGGAGGAGAGGGGGTGGTGGTCAGTGTAGGGATTGGAGGAGAGGGGTGGTGATCGGTGTAGGGATTGGAGGAGAGGGGTGGTGGTCGGTGTAGGGATTGGAGGAGAGGGGTGGTGGTCAGTGTAGGGATTGGGGGAGAGGGGTGCTGGTTGGTGTAGGGATTGGAGGAGAGGGGTGGTGGTCAGTGTAGGGATTGGAGGAGAGGGGTGGTGGTCGGTGTAGGGATTGGAGGAGAGGGGGTGGTGGTCAGTGTAGGGATTGGAGGAGAGGGGCGGTGGTCGGTGTAGGGATTGGAGGAGAGGGGTGGTGGTCGGTGTAGGGATTGGAGGAGAGGGGTGGTGGTCAGTGTAGGGATTGGGGGAGAGGGGTGCTGGTTGGTGTAGGGATTGGAGGAGAGGGGTGGTGGTCAGTGTAGGGATTGGAGGAGAGGGGTGGTGGTCGGTGTAGGGATTGGAGGAGAGGGGGTGGTGGTCAGTGTAGGGATTGGAGGAGAGGGGTGGTGGTCGGTGTAGGGATTGGAGGAGAGGGGTGGTGGTCAGTATAGGGATTGGAGGAGAGGGGTGGTGGTCAGTGTAGGGATTGGAGGAGAGGGGTGGTGGTCAGTGTAGGGATTGGAGGAGAGGGGCGGTGGTCAGTGTAGGGATTGGAGGAGAGGTGTGGTGGTCGGTGTAGGGATTGGAGGAGAGGGGTGGTGGTCAGTGTAGGGATTGGGGGAGAGGGGTGCTGGTTGGTGTAGGGATTGGAGGAGAGGGGTGGTGGTCAGTGTAGGGATTGGAGGAGAGGGGTGGTGGTCGGTGTAGGGATTGGAGGAGAGGGGGTGGTGGTCAGTGTAGGGATTGGAGGAGAGGGGTGGTGGTCGGTGTAGGGATTGGAGGAGAGGGGTGGTGGTCGGTATAGGGATTGGAGGAGAGGGGGTGGTGGTCAGTGTAGGGATTGGAGGAGAGGGGTGGTGGTCGGTGTAGGGATTGGAGGAGAGGGGTGGTGGTCGGTGTAGGGATTGGAGGAGAGGGGTGGTGGTCAGTGTAGGGATTGGGGGAGAGGGGTGCTGGTTGGTGTAGGGATTGGAGGAGAGGGGTGGTGGTCAGTGTAGGGATTGGAGGAGAGGGGTGGTGGTCGGTGTAGGGATTGGAGGAGAGGGGGTGGTGGTCAGTGTAGGGATTGGAGGAGAGGGGCGGTGGTCGGTGTAGGGATTGGAGGAGAGGGGTGGTGGTCAGTATAGGGATTGGAGGAGAGGGGGTGGTGGTCAGTATAGGGATTGGAGGAGAGGGGTGGTGGTCAGTGTAGGGATTGGAGGAGAGGGGTGGTGGTCAGTGTAGGGATTGGGGGAGAGGGGGTGGTGGTCAGTGTAGGGATTGGAGGAGAGGGGTGGTGGTCGGTGTAGGGATTGGAGGAGAGGGGTGGTGGTCAGTATAGGGATTGGAGGAGAGGGGTGGTGGTCAGTGTAGGGATTGGAGGAGAGGGGTGGTGGTCAGTGTAGGGATTGGAGGAGAGGGGCGGTGGTCAGTGTAGGGATTGGAGGAGAGGTGTGGTGGTCGGTGTAGGGATTGGAGGAGAGGGGTGGTGGTCAGTGTAGGGATTGGGGGAGAGGGGTGCTGGTTGGTGTAGGGATTGGAGGAGAGGGGTGGTGGTCAGTGTAGGGATTGGAGGAGAGGGGTGGTGGTCGGTGTAGGGATTGGAGGAGAGGGGGTGGTGGTGGTCGGTTTAGGGATTGGAGGAGAGGGGTGGTGGTCGGTGTAGGGATTGGAGGAGAGGGGTGGTGGTCGGTATAGGGATTGGAGGAGAGGGGGTGGTGGTCGGTGTAGGGATTGGAGGAGAGGGGTGGTGGTCGGTGTAGGGATTGGAGGAGAGGGGTGGTGGTCGGTGTAGGGATTGGAGGAGAGGGGTGGTGGTCAGTGTAGGGATTGGAGGAGAGGGGTGCTGGTTGGTGTAGGGATTGGAGGAGAGGGGTGGTGGTCAGTGTAGGGATTGGAGGAGAGGGGGTGGTGGTCAGTGTAGGGATTGGAGGAGAGGGGTGGTGGTCGGTGTAGGGATTGGAGGAGAGGGGTGGTGGTCGGTGTAGGGATTGGAGGAGAGGGGTGGTGGTCAGTGTAGGGATTGGGGGAGAGGGGTGCTGGTTGGTGTAGGGATTGGAGGAGAGGGGTGGTGGTCAGTGTAGGGATTGGAGGAGAGGGGTGGTGGTCGGTGTAGGGATTGGAGGAGAGGGGGTGGTGGTCAGTGTAGGGATTGGAGGAGAGGGGCGGTGGTCGGTGTAGGGATTGGAGGAGAGGGGGTGGTGGTCAGTGTAGGGATTGGAGGAGAGGGGTGGTGGTCGGTGTAGGGATTGGAGGAGAGGGGTGGTGGTCAGTATAGGGATTGGAGGAGAGGGGGTGGTGGTCAGTGTAGGGATTGGAGGAGAGGGGTGGTGGTCGGTGTAGGGATTGGAGGAGAGGGGTGGTGGTCGGTGTAGGGATTGGAGGAGAGGGGTGGTGGTCAGTGTAGGGATTGGGGGAGAGGGGTGCTGGTTGGTGTAGGGATTGGAGGAGAGGGGTGGTGGTCAGTGTAGGGATTGGAGGAGAGGGGTGGTGGTCGGTGTAGGGATTGGAGGAGAGGGGGTGGTGGTCAGTGTAGGGATTGGAGGAGAGGGGCGGTGGTCGGTGTAGGGATTGGAGGAGAGGGGGTGGTGGTCAGTGTAGGGATTGGAGGAGAGGGGTGGTGGTCGGTGTAGGGATTGGAGGAGAGGGGTGGTGGTCAGTATAGGGATTGGAGGAGAGGGGGTGGTGGTCAGTGTAGGGATTGGAGGAGAGGGGTGGTGGTCGGTGTAGGGATTGGAGGAGAGGGGTGGTGGTCGGTGTAGGGATTGGAGGAGAGGGGTGGTGGTCAGTGTAGGGATTGGGGGAGAGGGGTGCTGGTTGGTGTAGGGATTGGAGGAGAGGGGTGGTGGTCAGTGTAGGGATTGGAGGAGAGGGGTGGTGGTCGGTGTAGGGATTGGAGGAGAGGGGGTGGTGGTCAGTGTAGGGATTGGAGGAGAGGGGCGGTGGTCGGTGTAGGGATTGGAGGAGAGGGGTGGCAGACACTGAGCGGTTGGTAAGGTGGAGAAGTCTGGCAGCAGCATTCATGATAGACTGAAGAGGGGAGGAGCCTATGGAAAGGCAGGTTCCATGACTTGAGTAGATGAGAACATACGAAAGCTCATATCTAATTGATGATACTAATAAAGCAAAAAAGGAATAATGTTTATGTACATCTCACAGCAACTTGCATTGATGGGTAACCTGCTGTCATCTGCAATCTTTAGATTAACATTCCAAGGGGACATCAACCAGATATGACAGCTGGGAGAATGCACAAGTTGAGTGCTCCCAGCCATCACACCACGCGGTATCTGACAGATCGTGATTCCACTAACAGTCAGGAATCAGTCAGCATCGTTTCCGATCATGTGATCAACATAATTGCCCATTCCCCCCCGTGTGCCAAATTTGGTTGGGGCAACAAAGAAGGTTTTAAGGACTCATTCCACCAAAAACTGCTTTGTGTTTTACAGCTTTTGTTTTCAGAGATTTCTAACACAAGTCCCCAAGGCTGGTCATCTCAGGGAGGACTCGTCAAGGGTTTCCATTATTGCTGTTGGGCTGTCTGTTTATTTCAAGGTGTCGGGTCAGAGGGTAGGGAGCTCCAATGGGGAGATGTGGTGGCTGGAGTCCCAGAATGATATAAGAAGAAAGCAGATGATTTGACCCGCCTTCCTTTAATCAAAATGAAATGTCACCTTCGGGTGGATCTATTTTTTTAGTTAGAGTTTTAATTGTTTGTGTCCTCTGCAGGCTGAACATTCACATCCATCGCGTGAGCTTCGGAGACAGAAGAGAGATTGGGTCATCCCACCAATTCAATGCTCTGAAAATGAAAGAGGTCCATTTCCCAAAAGGCTCATTCAGGTACCTCCAACACAAACCTCCTTTCTCCTTCAGTAAAGAATACATCATATGTTGGCTTCTAGCACAGAGTGTTCAGCATGTCTTCTTTCTGTGTCGGCAAACCCGGCCTTGTGCCGCACTGTGCGTTGACTATATGGCCCAATTTTTGAGGACAGTTCACAATGATAGTTATATAAATTTGGATGTTCCTTTCCGAAATCATGGGCAATAATATGGAATTAGCCCCTCTTTACAAATTTAACACCCTCCACTTTTCTGGGAAGGTCTTCCACAAGGTTTTGGAGTGCCTGTGGAATGTTCTGCCCATTCAGTAAAAACATTTGTGAGGTCAGATACTAATGTTGGATGAGAAGACTCACAATTCGTGTTCCAATTCATTCAAAGACGTTCAGTAGGGTTGAGGTCAGGGCTCTGTGCAGACACTTGAGTTCCTCCACCCATCACACCTCTATGAGCTTGTTGGCCATCCCTTTCTGAGTTGCCAAATTTTTCCTTTCTGAGTTACCCGGGTTGCTACCCTTTGTAGCTATAACATCCTCCACTCTTCTGGGAATACTTTCTACAAGATTTTGGAAGATATCTGTGGGAATCTGTGCCTGTTTGTGAGGTCAGGTACTGATGTTGAATGAGAAGACTTGGCTTACATGTTGGGCCTCACATTGGGTACCAGAAAAAAGACCTGGTTCCCAACTTGTACTCCAATTCATCCGATAGGTGATCAGTAGGGATGAGGTCAGGGCTCTGTGCCGGACACTCAATTTTCTCCACACCAAACTGGTCAAACCATGTCTTTATGCAGTTGCCCCCCTTCTTTGTGCCTATACCAGCCTTCACTCTTCAGGGAAGACTTTCCCCCAGATCTTGAAGGGTGTCTGTGGGAAATGATGCCCAATTGTGAGGTCGGCTACTAATGTTGGATGAGAAGACTTGGCCCGTCCCAAAGGTGATCAGTAGAGTTGAGGTCAGGGCTCTGTGCAGGACACTGCAGTTCCTCCACACCAAACTGGTCACACCATGTCTTTATGGAGCCAGCTTTGTACATAACAGGGGACAGTCATGCTGGAACAGAAAGCGGTGTTCATCAAACTGTTACCATAAGGCTGGAAGAGCCCAATTGTCTACAATGTCTCTGTATGATGGAGGATTAACAGCACCCTTCAGTGGAAACGCCTGAGTTCCATCATTTGTCCACGTACTTTAGGCCATATAGTGAAGTTGTGGTTAGATGTCCACAAACTTTTGGATATATAGTATAGTGTAATCACAGTTTAGACGAAATCCTTCATATCCATCAATGGGCATCAGAAAAATAGGAAAATAAAAGTATGATGTGGTCACAAGGTTAAGAATCATGAAAATGAAGAAGGAGCCTCCACCCATATAACATAAATAATCAGGACTTATGTGCCTTTATGAAAGTGTATCTCTCTTCCCATTTCCCATATTGCTTCCTTCTAGGTCAAGTCCAGCCGGGCACAAGAACTTTCTGTGTTCTACAGCATGACAGGCCAAGGGGCCGACTCGCCACCCGTGGGGACTTTTGTCATTGAGAGGACTACTGGATGGCTTAACGTGACCCGACCTCTGGACAGAGAGACTATACCCAGATATGTGGTAAGCAAACATTTTACCTGCTAACTAATACTGATTACCTCTGAGACCTGCCTGTCTGTGCCCGGTCTGAGTCTGCCTGTCTGTGCCCGGTCTGAGTCTGCCTGTCTGTGCCCGGTCTGAGTCTGCCTGTCTGTGCCCGGTCTGAGTCTGCCTGTCTGTGCCCGGTCTGAGTCTGCCTGTCTGTGCCCAGTCTGAGTCTGCCTGTCTGTGCCCAGTCTGAGTCTGCCTGTCTGTGCCCAGTCTGAGTCTGCCTGTCTGTGCCCAGTCTGAGTCTGCCTGTCTGTGCCCAGTCTGAGTCTGCCTGTCTGTGCCCGGTCTTAGTCTGCCTGTCTGTGCCTGGTCTGAGTCTGCCCGCACATAGATCATTGTGTCATGTGACTGACCAGTTTCTTTAATACATTTTTAATTAATTTATTAAATATATTTTTACCTATTTTTGCCTTTAAAATATTTATACCATTATATAACTCTTGGAAGACATCATGGTCATCATTTATTACTGCTAATCTATACAGTAGTACCTTGGATTACGAGCATAATCCGTTTCAGAAGCATGCTTGTAATCCAAAGCACTCGTATATCAAAGCGAGTTTCCCCGTACGAATCAATGGGTGTCGGCAATCGCACCTTCGAGTCAATTCAAATGTGAATTTTTCTTTAGAAATGTCATTTTTTGCTGCAGCAGGTTCTATTCATGCTACAGATGTGCCACTTTACAGGCAGACTAAGGGGACCCCCCAGGCACTATATTTATTTAAAGGAATTTTCACTTTTATTTTTGTCATTTTAAGCATCATTAAAATCACTGCTTCTGAAAAAAACATTGTTTTTCAGAAAAGTGTTTTGCATTGATACATGTCCACCAGGGCAGTACCCGGACCCCCATACCCCTTTTATGGCCAATTACTTGCATATAAGCCTTCAAATTGTGCACTTTCGATTTCTCATGTTCGGCTCTCATGGACTTCAATTGAGTTCACTGTTCGGGTCAGAACTTTTTCCCTGTTTGGGAGTTAACTAATCACCGGGTAAAGCCTCGTACACACGGCCGGGTTTCCCAACGGGAAAACTGCGAGGAGAGCTTTTGGCCGGGAATCCCAGCCGTGTGTATGCTCCCTCGCAGTTTTTCCGACTGGAAAACTGCCAAAACCGCCGGCCAAAAAAAAAGAACCTGCTCTCTTTTTTCCCGCCAGGATTCCCGATGGATATTTTTCCGGCAGTTTTCCTGTGGGGAAAAAGTGCGAGGGAGCATACACACGGACGGGATTCCCGACCAAAGCTCTCCTCGCAGTTTTCCCGATGGGAAAACCTCTCGTGTGTACAGGGGAAAAGTTACCGAGCAGGTTCTCGGTTTCCCCCCCCCCCCCTGGATTTCTGACGGATATTTTCCCGTCAGGAATCCCAGTCGTGTGTACTGGGCATAAGAGATAACAATGGGTTTCCTTTGGGGCAAGTCATTGGGTTCACTACAAGATTTTCTCTGAGTTTCTGCTCTACGTCGGACAAGACGATTCTAAAATAATAGATTGTTCCTTCTTGTTTCAGGTCTTGGTCTACGCTGTCGCATCAAATGGGCAACAAGTGGAGACCCCCATTGAGATTATTATTAAAGTGACCGATCAGAACGACAACCGTCCGTTCTTCACACAGCCGGTGTTTGAAGGCACAGTGACCGAGGGGTCCAAACCAGGTAAGTTGTCAGGATTCAAATTTAAAGTGGACCTTTTAGAGCAGGAGTAGGCAGCCTTGAAGAGGTGGAGATTTACCTGAACAACATGAACCAGATCAGAGACCACTGGGGCCGACACCATTTTTTTTTCTTTTTTTAGACATTAACTAGCAAGACCTAACTAAATAGTAAGGGAAACTTTTATGGCGGGGGAGGATGAGCTGCGTGGTCATTTGCCTTTTTCATCAAATAATCTTCCGGGGTTCTCATGTGATGAGCGGCACTCACTATAGGCACTCCCTCCTCCATTGTAATGTCTCTTCTCCTCCCCCTTTAGGGACTCCTGTGATGAATGTCACAGCAACAGACGCCGATGACACCGAGGACACGAATAACGGCATTCTCGCCTACTCTATCATCAAGCAGGATCCCCCTTTACCAACACCTACCATGTTCACCATCGATCAAGTCTCCGGACTGATCAGCGTTGTGACCGCCGGATTGGATCGCGAGGTTTGTGATTGAATGAAATCTTCTTCTATCTTCTTGCAGCTTTCGGTGGTGAGAAATCCCCACCACCACCACTCACAGTCCCGGCTAACCATGGCTGCCATTTCACAGCTACTGGTGTCTTCCTCCAGTGATGGATTCTCCCGGAATGTAGAATCATCGGGAGATACAGCTGCTAGAAAGTGGGGGATTTTATTCTGGGATTTGCAGGAAGAGGGGGAAAACCCGGACAGCTGTTCTAGAACTAAACTGATAGGTGTGGATGGAGACGTCCAATAAAGAGTACCGGTCATGGTTGGAACTTTTATTTTTATTTTTAACTGTGCAGGATTTATTGTGCCCTTTAATTGAGTTTTACTTCCTGCACAAATCTAACAATTCATATTGAATTTACCAGATGTAAAAAATGTGGATAGAAATTGCGCAGGTGAAATACGAAATAATTAAAAGAGCAGCTGGCAATTACACAACAGAACATTCGTGCCTAAAAAATAGAAAACCCAGAATTGCCGCACTAAAATAGGAGGTGAGAAAACCGAAATACGAATCATATATACAGAGATAAGTCCACGAGAACATCTAAAATATTAATCTTCCAATCCGTGAAGAAATTCAACAGAAATAAATAAATATTTGTGTCTCAGTGTCAGTGATGATAAACGACTGAACACCAAAAGTGCACCTTCCAGCGTGAAAAGAGAAAGGCTGTGCCCAGGATCGGGGGGGGGGGGGGGGGGGGCTGGACACATCCTGTGTACGATGATGTCACGCCCAAAGTCTAAGAAAAATGAAGGCTGTGACATTTTTTACATGGTTGCATTGTTACAACTTGGACCAAATATGTATATACCAGACCTGTGTATCTCTCTAGAAGCTGCAATTCACTGTAGTAGGCATCACTACTACACCCCTACTACATGACTACTACACCCTAAATATATCACTACTACACCACTACTACACCCATAATACATCACTACTACACCTCTGATACACCCCTACTACATCCCTACTACACCCCTAATACATCCCTACTACACCACTACTACATCACTACTACACCCTTACTACACCGCTACTCCAGTGATCTCCACTAGCTTTCAGGTCCATGGTGCTTTGTGAACACGGGAGGCCATCCAATCAGCACAGGCACCATCCAGAGATCACTTTGCATTATCTCAATGAATACAAAGCATTTTCTGATTGGATGAAATGGACTGCTTGATGTCACCGCCCCGTCCCTCCACCTCATCCAATCAGAGAAAACTTTGAATTCACGGAGAAAATTGAAAGCACTCGCTGAATGGTACCTGTGCTGAGCAGCCAACTTCCTGTGTTCACAATGCGTCAGCACGCTGCACAGCACAGTGACCAGATGCTAGTGGAGATCATCGTATTAGAGGTGTAATAGTGGTGTAGTAGCAGTCTATTAGCAGTGTAGTAGCAGTGTTTTAGCGGTGTAGTAGCAGTGTATTAGCGGTGTAGTAGCAGTGTTTTAATGGTGTGGTAGTGGTGTAGTAGCGGTGTAGTAGTGGTGAATTAGCGGTGTAGTAGCGGTGTAGTAGCGGTGTATTAGAGGTGTAGTAGCGGTGTATTAGTGGTGTATTAGTGGTGTATTAGTGGTGTAGTAGCGGTGTATTAGCAGTGTATTAGAGGTGTAGTAGTGGTGTAGTAGCGGTGTAGTAGCGGTGTATTAGTTGTGTAGTAGCAGTGTATTAGCGGTGTAGTAGCAGTGTATTAGCGGTGTAGTAGCAGTGTTTTAATGGTGTGGTAGCGGTGTAGTAGCGGTGTAGTAGAGGTGTAGTAGCAGTGTAGTAGTGCTGTAGTAGTGGTGTAGTAGCAGTGTATTAGTGGTGTAGTAGCGGTGTATTAGCAGTGTATTAGAGGTGTAGTAGCAGTGTATTAGAGGTGTAGTAGCAGTGTATTAGAGGTGTAGTAGCGGTGTATTAGCAGTGTATTAGAGGTGTAGTAGTGGTGAGTGAGTGAGTGAGTGAGTGAGTGAAAAACTTGTATAGCGCTAACAAATGCGAACTAAATCGCCTCAAGGCGCTTAGCATCCAGTAGCTTCATGATCCATCAGAAGAGGTGGGTCTTAAGTTTTTTCCTAAAGGCCCGATGGTTTTCTTCCATACGGATGTCCGTGGGAAGCGCGTTCCATAGCCGTGGTCCTTGGACTGCAAATCTTCGTTCTCCCTTTGATTTGTAGCGAAATTTGGGGATGTGAAGGAGGTTTTGGTTTGTTGATCGGAGAGTGCGTTTGGGGTTGTAATGCTTTATCTTCTCGCATAAATATTGCGGAGCGATTCCTTGTGTGCACTTGTGGGTGAGGCAGAGGGTCTTGAATGTGACCCGATCCTTTACGGCTAACCAATGAAGGGTCCTCAGTGAAGGGGTAATGGATTCCCAGGGTTTTTTTCCTGTTATCAGTCTGGCTGCCGTGTTCTGGACGACTTGTAGGCGTGACATTTGGTATTTGGGTAGTCCGAGGTAGAGGGAGTTTGCGTAGTCGAGCTGGGAGTTGATAATTGATCCAACTACTACTGCTGTGTCCTCTTCCGGGATGAAGGGAATGAGTCTACGCAGCAGGCGGAGGAGATAATGAGATCCGCTGATTACTGATCCTATTTGAGCGTCCATCGACATCTCCTAGTCAAAGATGACTCCGAGACTTTTGACTTTGGTGCTCGGGGTGATGGTCTGTCCGAGAATGGTGGGTGGTTTCCAAGAGGTTTTAGTTTTTGTCTTTCGGTTAGCGTGGAGGAGAAGCAGTTCTGTTTTGGATCCGTTGAGTTTAAGTGAACTCTCAGTCATCCAATCATCGATCAATGTGAGGCACTTTTCCAATCCGTGGTATTGGTCTTTTTTTCCAGTGATACGAAAGTAGAGTTGGGTGTCGTCCGCGTATGAGTGGTAGCATAAGTCCTGTTTGCTAATGATTTTTAGGAGTGGGCGGAGGTAGATGTTAAAGAGAAGGGGTGACAGTGGTGATCCTTGAGGGACTCCGCAAGAAATTGCGCGAGTTTCAGAGGTGAAGGCACCTAATTTCACTGTCTGAGAACGATTCTCAAGAAAGGAAGCGAACCAAGGAAGGTCAGGGTCTGCGACTCCTGCTACTTCTTTAAGCCGAATGAGTAGAGTTTTGTGGTCTACTGTGTGGAACGCTGCACTGAGGTCCAGCAGCACCAGGAGACATGATTCTCTGTCATCTGCGGCTTCGAGGACGTCATCCCATATTTTGAGAAGTGCCGTTTCTGTGCCATGGCCTGGGCGGAAGCCTGATTGTAGTGGATCCAAGAGATTGTAAGTGTCCAAATGGCCTTGTAGCTGTTGTACTACCGCTTTCTCCATGATCTTGGAAATGGTGTTGAGGCTTGTTACCGGTCTGCGGTAATTTGGGTCCTTGGGGTCAAGATTGGGTTTCTTTAGGAGGGGTTTGATTATACCTTGCTTGAGGGAGTTCGGAACCAAACCTTCTTTGAATGAAAGATTTACGATGTGTGTAATCTAAAATGTCGGTACATTCTTTCAGGAGTTTTGTGGGAATTATGTCATTTGACGATGTAGTGTCTTTGAGGCTTCTGATGATGTTTTTGGTGGTGTCAATGGTGATCGGGACCAACGAAAATTTTGCTAGTTGTATAATGTTCGTATTGATTTTCTCTGTTTGCTTTGGCTGTGTGAAGTTGGTTGTTTTTTTCTGTTGAATTATTTCCCGAATATTTTCGATTTTGTCGATAAAAAAATCTGATAGCTCATTGCAGAACTCTTGGGTTTCGTTTGCTGGAGGCTCTAGACAGGTAGGATTCATGGTCCGAGTGACTAGTTTGAAGAGTTCACGAGGCCGGTTTAGGGCTTTTTTTATGGTGTTTGAGAAATGTTCCTTTTTTGCTTTAAAAATTGCTTTGTGATATTTCTTAGTGAGTGCTTTGTAGTTTGTGTGGTTTTCCTCCGTTGGGTTTCTTCTCCAGGCTCCTTCAGCTCTTCTGGTGTATTAGAGGTGTAGTAGCAGTGTCTACTACAGCGATTTCCAGCTTCTAAGGGGATCCCACAGGTCTGGTATATACATACTTGGCTCAAGCTGGAACAATGTAACTAGATAAAATGATGGAATTCATCTCTCGTATCTTACCTTGCCTTTACTCCCCTCTGCTCCGTTCAGTGCCAGGAGCCAATGGAAATATCCGGTAGTTCAGGGTATAGAGGAGCATGTGACCCCGGGGCAGTCAGTGCGGACACACAGCGAGTCCTGGCTAAGGAGGGTGAAAAGAACAACCAATGAGAGGAAAGGAAGGTGTGTGGGGGTTGCAGTAAAGTGAACCTGTTCCTCCCCCTTCGCATGGACAAAGCAGAGGTCCTCTTTCAGGGGGTCGTACCCAGAGGGGTCATAATATTCGAAAGTAATCGATCGGCCCCTCACCCCGTATGCTGCGGGTTACAATTTCTGTTATGGCTGCCGGGTAGGGTGACCACATTTCCAAACTACCATTCAGGGACACCCTCCCTTCCCAAAAATCAGCTTGTGCTGCAACGAATCACAGCACAGTGATTGGACACAAGAGGCGGGATGTATGATTTCTCCAATCACAAGCAGGGGGCGGGGATTGTGCTCCTCCAGGCATTCCCGGTCAGGACAAGTACTGTCAGTGAGTAAAGCGGTGATGTGGCGCCTTTTTTTGGGGGCATCAGATTGGCCCGGGGGGGGGGGGGGGGGGTGGCTGTGTCAGTTTCATTCCGGGACACTGTATTGTCCTGGAATGAAGGTGCCCGGGACAGATCTGAAAAATGCGGGACAGTCCCGGACAATCCGGGACACGTGGTCACCCTACTGCCGGGTGATATTTTAAGGCTTCATGTTGCTGAATTATTTCCTCAGCTGTCCGATTCCCTTTGGATCGGCCTGCAAAGGCCAATGAAGTCTTTTCTCCTTACTGCCCCCTGTGGGTGAGTCCTGGCTGGACATGGAATAATAATGGATGATATTTAGTGTTTTCAGGGACAGGGAAGAACACACAAGGATTGTATTTCCGATACATAATATTTATTAATGACCTTTTATTATCATCTTCTCCTCAGCTGTATCCTGTGTATAATCTGACTATCAAAGCCGCGGACCAGGAGGGGGCCGGATATGAAACCACCGCTCATGCTCTGATCACTGTAACAGACGCCAATGACAACGCTCCCGTATTCGATCCCATTCAGGTGAGTGTGAAACCCGCGTTCCGCCATTATGTAACGCTCCGTGTAACACCGGGACAATGTTGTAGCAGCTGCTAAAGTGGAATTTAATATCCCTTATTCAGGTTTTGCACAGCGGCCATTTTATTGTGGCCCTTCTATGCTTTTGTTGAGGTCCTGAAGTGCAGACACATGGCTTCCAGAAGGATACCAACAACAAAATGTCATATATTGCAGCTTACCAGTCCTTAGATGTGGTGGCTGCATTTGTTTTTATTTTAAATTAATTATCAGCAAGAACAGAAAATTCCCTCTTGATCTCACCAGAAATGGCCTGGTCCTTTCATGTGAGCTGAACAGAAAGCACCAACAATGTTATCTTCCTTTTGTAAACTACTGATCCCTCCTCCAGCCACAATGTAACGGAGATGAAATGAGGAAGACATGTTTGTAGTCCAGCATGGGTGACAACATTGGCTCCTTTCATTGATACAGTGGAGGAGGGAGCGTAGCCACCAGGGACAGGGAGTGTAATAGTTGCAGAATTGCCAGGTGAAAATAAGGGGAAAACAGCCTGCAAAATGAACACTAACGCAGCCGCCACATCTGAGGACTTGTAAGCTGCAATATAAGTAATTTTGGGGGGTTTAGATGCATAATAATTATTATTATACCCAGGAGCTATTTTGTCATAGTCATGTGTACAGAGTCCTAGGGCCCATTCCAATTCAGAGGTTCCTCAGATGCTGCCACAAATGTCGTTTAATATTAATTTTGTACACAGAAGCTATATTGTAGGGGTTAGCCATTTTGTTATGGTCCTGTAGGCAGAGGCCATTTTGTTATGGTCCTGTAGGCAGAGGCCATTTTGTTATGGTCCTGTGGGCGGAGGACATTTTGTTATGGTCCTTTAGGCAGAGCCCATTTTGTTATTGTCCTGTAGGCGGAGCCCATTTTGTTATGGTCCTGTAGGCGGAGCCCATTTTGTTATGGTCCTGTAGGCGGAGGCCATTTTGTTATGGTCCTGTAGGCGGAGGCCATTTTGTTATGGTCCTGTAGGCGGAGGCCATTTTGGAGAAGCCCTGACATATAGTTCTAAGTTCATGAAGATCATTATGTTGTAGTTCTGACATGAGATCTCTTAATTTCAGTACTCAGCGAAGGTCCCTGAAAACGCTGTGGGCTACGAGGTTGCGCTCCTGACGGTCACAGATGATGACACCCCCAACACAGACGCCTGGACAGCCGTGTATAAGATTGTTAAAGGCAATGAAGGAAACCTATTTGGCATAACTACAACCCCAGATAACATGGGTCAGCTGACAACGGTGAAGGTAAGCTCATTGTTGTTGCCGTACTAAGAGTCGTCTTCATGTAGAGCTGGACTCCAGGCATCAGCCAAATACCCCAATTACATCTGTACATGAGAGCTGCTTTACCAGCCAAATACTTTATATTCCTCTCCATGGATTCCTGAGATATACACAGCACAGCCAGCCCATGGACCCGACTCTTATTACATTTTATATAGTAGAACCAGGTCTTGTCCCTCCCCCAGCCTGTGATTGGACAGTAAGGGAGAAACAGCAGACTGATGAGCTCATCTCACGGTCACTCTGCTCTCTCTTGCTATCAGCATGCTGCTTGTGAGCACTCCAGCGCTACATATTACCTCCTTCTGCTGCTTCTCCCTCTCCTAGTCTGAGCTCTGCTGTATGAGGACTGCAATCATTTAATATCTACCTTAATTTCTTTTAAATGCAGTTCATTTATTGGATTTTTTTCTGCCAAATGTTCAGCTTTAACAAATAACTGCAGAGTATTATTCAGAAATAACATCATATATTCTGTGACTTAGGAATTATGTTACTGTTAGTTTACATGCGTTTTTACTTTTCACATGCATTCTGTACCATATTTCACCCGCTGTATTAGATATTTGTATTTCACTGTAATCCCTAAGCCCTCCTGCTCAGACACAAAGTCACGCTATTATAGAACTATACGATTCCGGGGAAGATTTCCCGGTATAGTTGGGGTTCTGTTTAAGTGAATTTCCATGGGTATAGTTGGGTATAGTTGGGGATCCAGTTAGGTGCATTTCCATAGGTATAGTTGGGAATAGTTTAGTATAGTTGAATATAGCTGGGTATAGTTGGGGGTCTGTTGGGTACATTTCCATAGTTATAGTTGGACATAGTTGGGTATATTTGGATATAGCTGGGCATAGTTGGACATAATTGGGTATAGTTGGGAGTCCGGTTGGGTACATATACAATAGGAATAGTTGGTATAGTTGGGCACAGTTGGGTATAGTTGAATATAGCTGGGTATAGTTGGGTATCTGTTTGGGTACATTTCCATGGGTATAGTTGGATATAGTTGGGTATATTTGGATATAGCTGGGCATTGTTGGGAATAGTTGAGTATTGTTGGACATAATTGGGTATAGTTGGGAGTCCGGTTGGGTACATTTCCATAAGTATAGTTGGGTATAGTTGGATATAGCTGGGTATAGTTAAGTAGAGTTGAGGTTCTGGTTGGGTACATTTCCTTAGGTATACTGTAGTTGGGTATAGTTGGTTACAGTTGGGTATAGTTGGGGTTCTGATTGGGTACATTTCCATGGAAATAGTTGTGTATAATTGGATATAGTTGGGCATAGTTGGATATAGTTGGGTATAGCTGGTTACAGTTAGGTATAGTTATGGTTCCGGGTTGGGTGCGATTCCATAGGTATAGTGGGGAATAGTTGGGTATAGCTGGTTACAGTTAGGTATAGTTGGGGTTCCGGGTTGGGTGCATTTCCATAGGTAAAATTGAGCATAATTGGGTATAGTTGGGCATAGTTGGATATAGCTGGGTATAGTTGGTTACAGTTTGGTATAGTTGGGGTTCCGTTGGCTGTTTATATTGGCTGCAAAAAGTTAGGGTTCATGTTCGGTACATTTCCATAGGTATTGTTGGGCATAGTTGGGTAGAGTTGGGTATAATTGGGTATAGTTGGGCAGATTTAGGTATAATTGGGTATAGTTGGGGGTCTAGTTGGGTACATTTCCTTGGGTATAGTTGGGAATAGTTGGGTATGGTTGAGTATAGCTGGGTATAGTTGGGTATAGTTAGGAATAGTTGGGTATATTTATGTATAGTTGGGTATAGTTAGGAATATTTGGGTATATTTATGTATAGTTGAGTATAGTTGGGTATTGTTGAGTATAGTGGGGGTTCCAGTTGGGTAAATTTCCATGGGAATAGTTGTGTATAGTTGGGCATAGTTGGGTATAGCTGGGTATATTTGGTTACAGTTGGTGTTCATTTCCATAGGTATAGTTGGGTATAGTGGGCTATCGGTGGGTATAGTTGGTTACAGTTGGGTAAATTTGGGGTTCCGGTTGGGTGAATTTCCATATGTAAAGTTGGGCATAATTGGATAAAGTTGGCTATAGCTGGGTATAGTTGGTTACAGTTAGGTATAGTTGGGGTTCCGGTTGGGTGAATTTCCATAGGTATAATTTGATATAGTTGGGTATAGTTGAATATAGCTGGGTATAGTTGGGGTTCTATTGGCAGTTTGTATTGGATGCAGAAACAGATAAATGCTTATCTGGACATGTAGACTTGCATTTGGATATGTTTATTTTTTTTAAAAAAGCACTGGTTAGCTCATCTAAGCAGGAAGCAGAGCCTGACTATGTAATGCCCAATAATAATCGATGCACTAGATCGAGATGCTATCTATAATGCTTTGGGGTATAACCATCAATCAATCATTTTCCTCCTGATTGCAGGGACTGGACTTTGAAACGAAAAAACAATACATCCTGTTGGTAGCGGCAACCAACAAAGCTGGCTTTTCTGTACCGCTGATCACTTCTACCGCCACCGTCACGGTGGATGTGGAGGATGTGAATGAGGCTCCGATCTTCGTACCACCAATGAAGAATGTCACTGTCCGGGAGGATCTGCCGAGCGGCCAAGAGGTGGCGTCCTACACGGCTCAGGACCCCGACAAGGCGCAGATTCAAAAGATCACGTAAGTGGTGATTGTAAGATTTCTGTCACTAAAACCCGACAACCTTCTACATCCATCATCCTTCATATTTCTACATCTTCCAATTATAAAGTGCCCCGCCATGCAGCTCCGCCTAAGGCCTCACCCAAGAGCTTAAAACAGCCACAGCTGGTGACGTCGGTGGGCAGGTAGCTGCCAGCCCAGTAAAGACCAACGCCGGCCAAAACGGTTTTATTTCGTTTTGAATAGAGCGGGAAAGGATTAGAACTTCTGTCAGATGTTCATTGCTGTCTGTGTCCCGGTTACAGGATATCCCCTCACTTCCTGTCAGGACAATAAATCTCAATGGAGCCACAAAACAAAACCAAGAGTGAAGGACTGAAACTTATTTTCATTGCTGTCCTTCCTGTCCCTTCCTGTCCCGGTGACACCCGCACTTCCTGCTTCTATGTATGAGCGGCACAGGGACCAGAAGTGGAATTTTCCTTGCTTTAGCCAAAGCAAAAAAAAAAAATTGCAGTTTTTTTTTAAATCTATTTTTATTAATATTTTCTTATCAGTAAAATACAGCAAAATAATAATATTAATCATAAACATTTTCATATACAGAAATAATCAACAATTTACTCACTTATATATTTATATAAAAACAATGATGATCATTGTAACAGAAACGTTTTCAACTGTCATGAATGGTTGACAGCTTTGATTACCAGTGATTTGTGATTGACTACAGCTAAAATAGTTACATAGTTAAAAAAAAGTCCATCTAGTAGTTCAACCAATTAAATAAATAAAAAATCACATGATACAGGGTACTCTGATAAGCCCAGGTACCATCTGATAGCTGTTGGCCAATCACAGCATAGGAAACACAGCTGTTATTAATGAATTTATTCATAACAGCTTTTGTAGACATTGTGATCATGTGATTGCGGTTGGGATTTTATGATCACCAGGCCCCGGGTACTGGGCAGGCTGGATGACATACGTGTACGTGATCCGGCCTGCCTGTGCCAGCCACACGCAGTAAAAGCGCTGTGGGTGGTCAGCAAGTGGTTAATTGAGGACATAGAGCCAGGAATCACCGAGCGCAATACCATCTCTGAGGTCAAAGGTTGCTGTATTTTGTCATGATTTAAAGTTCTAGAATATCCAATGTGACAGATTTAGTCTTATGCCACGTACACACGATCCGACAAGAAAAGTCCGATGGGAGCTTTTGGTCGGAAATTCCGACCGTGTGTAGGCTCCATCGGCCTTTTTTATCGGAATTTCCACCAACAAAAGATTGAGAGCAGGTTCTCTATTTTTCCGACGGAAAAAATTCCTATCCGAAATTCCCATCATCTGTATGCAATTCCGATGGAATTCCGACGCTCATAAAAAACACGCATGCTCAGAATCGAGCAGAAGAGCCGCACTGAATATTGAACTTCATTGATCTCGGCTCGTCGTACGTCTTGTACGTCACCGCGTTCTTGACGGTCGGAATCTCCGACAAGATTTGTGTGACCGTGTGTATGCAACACAAGTTTGAGCCGAAATTCCGTCGGAAAAAAAATCCACGGCTTTCTTGTTGGAATTTCCAATCGTGTGTGTGCGAGACATAATTGTCCAAATTACACCTGATTTTTGATAAAGTGATCCGTGAAATATGTACAAAACCAACTTGCCTCAACTCAGACGTGGTCATGACAAACTTTTTAAATGTTTTCCTGCAGCTATAGGATGGGCAATGACCCGGCCGGGTGGCTCAGCGTGAACCCGGATAATGGAATCATCACAGGAAATGGACAGTTAGATCGAGAGTCTGTGTTTGTGAAGAACGACATTTATAGAGCCATCATCTTGGCTGTGGACAATGGTGAGTGTTCCTCAAGTCTCCGATGTCTCTGAGAACATCTGATGGTTTCTGGACGTTGGTTTTTATATCTGATTTTCCTGCATGTTATGTGGTTGGGACAAATGTCTGCATTGCTGAAACTATATACAGGGGGGCACACGGCTTCCTGGTAGAAGGGAAGTATTGCCAAGGTGGTGGCATCAGAACATGGATTATAGTAAAATTCACTCTTTTCATTTGTCCTGGTGACCATTGTCAGGTGAAACGACATCCACCATGGAAGGTCTTATCAGTTTGGTATTCTCAGCTCCACAGCAGCCCGGGGCCATTTACACCGGAACTACAAACAAGTCACATTTTTACATATTTGATTCACTTTATCATATTTTGAGATCCCCAGAAATAAATATGATGCTCTCCTAATCGTTTCCTTAAAATAGAGGATAAAAAACGTATTTTAGACCAGTTATTCGGTATTTAGAAATCATAGGCCCCTTTCACACTGGGGCGGGCAGGTGCGGTGGCGGTATAGCGGCGCGATTTTCAGCGCCGCTATACCATCGTATTTACCGTGATATTCGGGCGCTAGCGGTGCGGTTTTAACCCCCCACTAGCGGCCGAAAAAAAGGGTTAATGCCGCCCGCAAACCGCGGCTACAGCAGCGGATTGCGGGCGGTATTACCGTGGTGTCCCATTTATTTCAATGGGAAGGAGCAGTATACACACCGCTCCTTTCACCCCTCCAAAGATGCGGCTTGCAGGAGATTTTTTTTTCTCCCGCCAGCGCATCGATTCAGTGTGAAAGCCCTTGGGATTTCACATTGAGAATACTGGGGCAGGAGTATTTTAGGTGTTATTTATGCGATATTTTTAGCGCTAAAACGCCTGAAATACGCCTCAGTGTGAAAGGGGCCTAAGTGTATTGTAAATAAATTGAGCAGAATTGTCTAGAATCGATCTGTACATCCCATACATGTGCCAACCAGTCTCTGTTCTGCATGTCTAACATATTTCAGGCATTGGAGGCCAAAGGGGCAGCAGTTGTTTAGTCTGCTTACAGGAAGGAGAGAGCACATGGGGGGTGTCACTGGACGAGGAATCATTATGGGGGGGCTCACTGACTGTCCAGCAGCAGACTGGAGATGGCATGGAGGGGTGCAGGACAGAATAGCGGGGTTACTCTCTGACCATATAGGATGTGTACACCGCTAAAGACAATGTTGCAGATGCTGTAAAACAATCACCATACAGAATGTGGATTTTATTATGGAGTTCTTTAATATATATTGTGGTTCCTACAGGTTCTCCCCCAGCCACCGGGACCGGCACCCTTCAGATCACACTTGAAGATGTGAATGATAACGGACCAGAGTTGGAATATCGAGAAGCCGTATACTGCCTGAAGAGTCAAGACCCCCTATCTATTAATATTATTGACAGAGATCTGCCCCCCTTTACAGCCCCATACAGGGCACAAGTGAGCCGCGAAGCTCGTGACAACTGGACTATCGGTGTGGAAGAGAATAGTAAGTTTCCACACATCGGTTCCTCGTGTTTAAACTTTACGTCACAATAATCATCAGAGAACTTGTCAGCATGGCCAAATGGCGTTATGTTAAGTAAAAAAAAAACTCTTTCTTGTCATAAGGTATGACACCAAGATGACATAGTCTGTGCCTTTCAGGAGCATTGTGGGTATTTTTTTTTTTTTTGTTTGAAATCTTTTTATTTGCATATAAAAACAAACAAAGGTACACAAACGCACATCAACTCAACAACAGGCTTGACACGGCTCCAGACAGTAGGCCCACGCAGGGGGTCTCCAAACTTTCTAAACAAAGGGCCAGGTTACTGTCCTTCAGACTTTAGTGGTGCCGGACTGTGGCCATTGGGAGTAGAAAAAGTCCCGACATCAGTGGGGGGAAAAAAATGCCCGATCGTTTGTTTTAGTGGAAGTAATTGTGCCTCAACCTTGGTGTCAGTGGGGGTAATTGTGCTCTATTCTTGGTGTCACTTGGAAAAATTGTTCCCCATCATTGGTATCGTTGGGCCCAAATGTTTGTGTCATTGGGAGAAATTGTGCCCCATCGTTGGTGTCATTGGTCCCCATTGTTGGTCTCATCGGGAGGAATTATGGCCTCAAGGGTTGGGTAAAAGAAAGCAAAGGGCCGCATCTGGCCCCAGGGCCATAGTTTGGAGACCACTGCAGTAAAGCATTACAGTGCAAGAAAAGCTCAGGGAATACATAGGTGCTGTGGCAAGGTGAAGCAAGCAACTGATATGGCTCGTGCTTAAAAAAGATAGTCAGTGTGATAGTCCTCAGATGAGAAATTAAACACAATGAAGGTTAACCTAAAATTGGCCCTAAAAGGGGATATATGGAATACCTTGTGGACCTCTTAATCAGCCGTTAAGGTAGAAGGTTCCGCCAACTATTTAGCCCAAACTCTCATCTTTTTTCGGGCAGTCTCTATGTAGTCCATATAAAGGGGCAACACATAATTTACATGCTTTTTTCCAAAGGGAAAGGGAGGGTGGAGCCTGTTTCTTCCAATAAAAGGTGATTGTTTTCCTAGCGTAAAACAGAAGGAGGTCAATTTAGGGTTCCTTCGGCCACCCTGGGTACCAACTCTTCCACCAATCCTAGCAGACACATTTTTAGAGATGGAACTATGGAGATGCATTGTGGGTGTTTGGTGTCATTAGAGGCTGCCTAGAGCCTGTTTTCAGTCTATCTGGCCTTGAGCCTTAAAGAAATGCAGAGATGTGGAATAGGTGAATATGACGGTTGCCTATGTACATATGAACTTACTAAGGGAGGCAAAACAAAATTATGAGGTCCTATATCAGAACAAAAACAGTGGCAATAACTATTCAGCACTCAGAATGGGAAAGTGCACCAACCCGCGCACCAATAACCACTCAGCTAAAATTGCTGCTTTATTCAATTTAAAAAAGTTTTCCGAAATAGTGCTATATAGCTTACTGTAAATTGCCAAACTGAGTGAGAGACCAGAGGAGTCCAACAAAGATACCCCAGCATATGGTCAAGGCTCATATAACTGGACTGTCTGTGCACACTTGTGCATATCAGGCGTGGATAATGGAGGACATTTGTGTCCTCGACATTCTGATAATGGGCTTTGGCTCTTCTATAAGGCACTACGGCAGGGCTGGCCCAAGACATTGTGCTGCCTGGGTCCAAGAATGGAATGCTGCCCCCTCCCCCTAAAAAAATCACACCTACCAAAAGGCCCCCACATCCATTATTTTATATCATGATAATTAAAACTAAAGTTAAATTGATTAGGAAATCAGATTTACATGCAACAGCACCTTGTCTATATGCAAAATATATGACATACTATTATGTTCAATTCCAAGGGGCGGGCTAGGGCAGTATAGGGGCAGGCTAGGGTAGTATAGGGGCAGGCTAGGGTAGTATAGGGGCAGGCTAAGGTAGTGTATAGACAGGCTAGGGTAGTATAAGGGCAGGCTAGGGTAGTATAGGGGCAGGCTAGAGTAGTATAGGGGCAGGCTAGAGTAGTATAGGGGCGGTCTAGGGTAGTATAGGGGAAGGCTAGGGTAGTATAGGGGAAGGCTAGGGTAGTATATAGACAGGCTAGGGTAGTATATGGATAGGCTAGGGTAGTATATAGTCCGACTAGGGTAGTATATAGTCCGACTAGGGTAGTATACGGACAGGCTAGGGTAGTATACGGACAGGCTAGGGTAGTATATGGACAGGCTAGGGTAGTATATGGACAGGCTAGGGTAGTATATGAACTGGCTAGGGTAGTATATGGACAGGCTAGGGTAGTGTATGGACAGGCTAGGGTAGTATATAGTCAGGCTAGGGTAGTATAGGGGCAGACTAGGGTAGTATATGGACAGGCTAGGGTAGTATAGGGGCAGGCTAGAGTAGTATAGGGGCAGGCTAGAGTAGTATAGGGGCAGTCTACGGTAGTATAGGGGAAGGCTAGGGTAGTATAGGGGAAGGCTAGGGTAGTATAGGGGAAGGCTAGGGTAGTGTATGGACAGGCTAGGGTAGTGTATGGACAGGCTAGGGTAGTGTATGGACAGGCTAGGGTAGTGTTTGGACAGGCTAGGGTAGTGTTTGGACAGGCTAGGGTAGTATATAGACAGGCTAGGGTAGTATATGGATAGGCTAGGGTAGTATATAGTCAGGCTAGGGTAGTATAGGGGCAGACGAGGGTAGTATATGAACTGGCTAGGGTAGTGCATGGACAGGCTAGGGTAGTATAGGGGCAGACTAGGGTAGTATATGGACAGGCTAGGGTAGTGTATGGACAGGCTAGGGTAGTGTATGGACAGGCTAGGGTAGTGTATGGACAGGCTAGGGTAGTGTATGGACAGGCTAGGGTAGTGTATGGACAGGCTAGGGTAGTGTATGGACAGGCTAGGGTAGTATATGGACAGGCTAGGGTAGTATATGGACAGGCTAGGGTAGTATAGGGGCAGACTAGGGTAGTATATGGACAGGCTAGGGTAGTATATGGACAGGCTAGGGTAGTGTATGGACAGGCTAGGGTAGTGTATGGACAGGCTGGGGTAGTGTATGGACAGGCTGGGGTAGTATATGGACAGGCTGGGGTAGTATATAGACAGGCTGGGGTAGTATATAGACAGGCTGGGGTAGTATATAGACAGGCTAGGGTAGTATAGGGACAGGCTAGGGTAGTATATGGACAGGCTAGGGTAGTATATGGACAGGCTAGGGTAGTATATAGTCAGGCTAGGGTAGTATATAGTCAGGCTAGGGAAGTATATAGACAGGCTAGGGAAGTATATAGACAGGCTAGGGAAGTATATAGACAGGCTAGGGAAGTATATAGACAGGCTAGGGAAGTATATAGACAGGCTAGGGAAGTATATAGACAGGCTAGGGAAGTATATAGACAGGCTAGGGTAGTATATAGACAGGCTAGGGTAGTATAGGGGTGGACTAGGATAGTATAATGGTGAGCTTGGGCTGTATAGTGATCTCTGAGCATGACAGGTTATGCAACATTTGTCACCCTGTCCCCTCAGCCCAGTTCGCTCCTGGATGACACACAAAGCTGCTTTAAAAAAAAAAATCTTGGGTGTCAATTTGCCGCCCCTCTCAAAGTGCCGCCTGGGTCCAATGGATCCAGCAGGACCCATGGTAGGGCCGGCCCTGCACTGCGGATACTAAAAGGCTTTGCCTGACTCCTGACGCCCAGCTCACCAACAGTGGCCATAAATGTGCTATTTGCTTACATGACTATAGACCAGATACAAAGCCAGCCTTCCCGGGGGGAGGGGGGGGGGACAGCCTCATACTGTCTCACTAAACCATGTATCCCAAAAGACAAAAGTGTAGCAGAGAAGGGGTTAAAGTATGAAAATAAAAAACATACCCAAAGGGAAACCTGACAAAGGAAGGCACCACACCCGTTCCTTTCCGATGCGTTGCGTTTTGCACCAGGACGTTGTATCACAAATATTGTGCATTGAGGCAGGTCAATAATTTTTTGTCCACTTTGGTACTGCCAATGCAAAAACAAACCACCATACCTGGTGCATAGTGAAGGTGTGTTTTTGTTGGGAGTACCAATACAAGTCATTTTATTTCCCTTCCTGCATCGCTCCTGCAGGCTTCCTTCTCTCTGATGTGACCAGTCACCTGCAGCTGCTTCTCTTCAAAGCACCGTAGGTGGTCGCACTCTGACGTCACCCCGTACAATGCAGGACCAGCAGTCCTGCATTGTCAGTGAGGATACCGATTGTGACAGACCCAATTGGGACAGAGGCTTTTGGAGGGGACTGTAGGGTAGCCTCTTGCCTACTGACTATGGGCCCTGGATTTTGAGGGGGGGGGCTCTATTCTTTGGGAAGTGCCCTAACATTGGAGAGAGGAGAGCATCTTAGGAAAAGAGTTCAGCTTCAAAGCCTCCGTCAGGCTACAGGTTGACATTTTGTGCTGCTTCTGAGGAGGTCTGCAGAAAATGTACAGTAAAATGATTTACATTAATCAGCTCTCTCTTATTAAAACAATAGAAGACGGCAGATCGTGATTAAAGGAGAACTCCAGTTAAAAAAGGTGAACAGTCCATTTAAAGATAAAATAAATAGGAAGCTCCAAGGCCGGGTTCCCACCATTGTGAATTGGATGTGGGATCTGCGCATCCAATTCGCAATAGCAGGAGATTTTGACCGGCTCTCTATGGAGTTGGTTCACATATCTCTGCAGTGGGTCCGGTGCGTCTTTTGGTCCATTTCAGGTCCGAATTCAGCCCAAAATTTGGGACTGAAATGGTGAACCAGGACGCCCGCTGGGAGCCGCATGCGGCTCATATGTGAACCCGGCCTAACTGCAATACCGAGTCTGGAGCAGTACTTCTTTTCCACCACAAGATGTCCTCGGTCTTCCTGGCTGAATGATGGCCAGTGTCATCCAACCCACTTCCTCTGACCCACCCCCAGATGTCATTGCACAGCCCGGGCTCAGGTAAGTACTGCACCACGCACGCGTCATGATGTCACAGTGCGAGTATTGTTCATGTTCAGTTCAGCTGTAAGGATGGTCCATACCAAAAACAGCCATTATAAAAAACTGTTTTTATTTATCTGTATATGTAATAAAGAGGTGAGGGGTTCAAACATACTGGATTTTTAAGCCCTTTGGTGTTTATATTGTTTTCCTCTTTGACTAATTGTTCTTTTTTTTTTGTACAGAATTTCTGATTAAACCAATCAGGGAAATGGCTGAAGATATGTATATTATACCCGTCACCCTCGTCGATGGCGGCGATTTATCCAACGTAACTATGCTGAAAATGCAAGTGTGTCAATGTACAACCGAGAACAACTGTGACAGTCCGAAGGCATTGGCTGGAGGCCTGGGCATCCCTGTCATCCTGGGCATCCTCGGGGGTATCCTGGCTCTTCTCAGTAAGTAGTATTAGTGCTGGGGGGGGGGAGGGGGGTATCTACTGCAGTAATTTCCAGCTTTGTAGATCCCACAAGTATGGTATATACATAGTTACATTGATCCAATGGAACAATGTAATTATCTAGAAAGTATTCATACCCTAACCCTTAATACAGCAGGGCAACACTTTTATCTGCTTTCCTTACAGTTAAACAGGAGCTGATAAGCAGTGTAGTACCTGACACCATCCACAAATATGTGTCACGCCCATCCCCCCCATATCGCCAGCTTAGCAGCATAGACCACAGTGTGGATTGTTCCTGATTCAAGGTAATGAGAGCAGATCAGCACATGTTCCCTTTTAGACAGTCTCTCTTGAATTGCAATCTATAAAAAACTGAGAGGGGATTGGGGGAAGTAGGTGAGTAACTGACTTATTTAGCTGTGTGTGCAATGTGAGCTTCAGCTACTGAGCTCTGTAAAAGGACAGGCGTGTAAAGAGGAGCCTACAGCTCCATTTGCTGGTTTGATATTGTAAATATGAACTGTTCATGTGCCAGATTTTATAGTTACATAAGACATATATCTTTTAAATTGTGTTTTAGTCCCACATAGAATAAAGTCCCTTCTAAATTCTCATTAGCTGACTATGTGTATTTCCAAGGCTGCCCTCATATGTCCTTTTTTTTTGGGGGGGGGGTTCCCTTCCTTAAGATTGTGGGTATGGGATTGTGGGTATGGGATTGTGGGTATGAAATTGTGGGTATGAGATTGTGGGTATGGGATTGTGGGTATGGGATTGTGGGTATGGGATTGTGGGTATGGAATTGTGGTTATGGGATTGATTGTGGGTATGGGATTGTGGGTATGAGATTGTGGGTATGGGATTGTGGGTATGGGATTGTGGGTATGGAATTGTGGTTATGGGATTGATTGTGGGTATGGGATTGTGGGTATGGGATTGTGGGTATGAGATTGTGGGTATGGGATTGTGGGTATGGAATTGTGGTTATGGGATTGATTGTGGGTATGGGATTGTGGGTATGTGATTGTGGATATGGGATTGTGGGTACGGGATTGTGGGTATGGAATTGTGGGTATGGGATTGTGGGTATGAGATTGTGGGTATGTGGGTATGGGATTGTGGGTATGGGATTGTGGGTATGGGATTGTGGGTATGGGATTGTGGGTATGTGGGTATGGGATTGTGGGTATGGGATTGTGGGTATGGGATTGTGGGTATGGGATTGTGGGTATGGAATTGTGGTTATGGGATTGATTGTGGGTATGGGATTGTGGGTATGAGATTGTGGGTATGGGATTGTGGGTATGGAATTGTGGTTATGGGATTGATTGTGGGTATGGGATTGTGGGTATGGGATTGTGGATATGGGATTGTGGGTACGGGATTGTGGGTATGGAATTGTGGGTATGGGATTGTGGGTATGGGATTGTGGGTATGAGATTGTGGGTATGTGGGTATGGGATTGTGGGTATGGGATTGTGGGTATGGGATTGTGGGTATGGGATTGTGGGTATGGGATTGTGGGTATGTGGGTATGGGATTGTGGGTATGGGATTGTGGGTATGGGATTGTGGGTATGGGATTGTGGGTATGTGGGTATGGGATTGTGGGTATGGGATTGTGGGTATGGGATTGTGGGTATGGGATTGTGGATATGGGATTGTGGGTATGGGATTGTGGGTATGGGATTGTGGGTACGGAATTGTGGGTATGGGATTGTGGGTATGAGATTGTGGGTATGGGATTGTGGGTATGGGATTGTGGGTATGGGATTGTATGATTGTTTTTTCCCTTTAATTGGTTGAACTGAATGGACTTTTTAACCAGACTGACTATGTAACAATATCGAGTGTTGAGGTTAAATTAAAGCGTTTTCCTCCAGCTGGCCGCGTGTTTGATGTTCTATGCTGTGTGTTTCTCTCTTCATAGTCCTCCTGTTGCTGCTTCTGCTGTTCATGAAGAAGAAGAAGGTGGTGAAGGAGCCATTACTGCCTCCTGATGAAGAAACGCGTGACAACGTCTACTCCTATGATGAAGAAGGCGGCGGGGAGGAGGATCAGGTACGGCACATTAGGGCTTATTATTAAAATGCCCCTTTAACCAGCAACCGTCTGGAGGTCTATGGCAGATTCCTTTAACCACTTCAGCTCCCCCCCTTGAACACCCCCCCTATGGGTCAGAGCTCTCTCACTCTCCTTAACTGTAAGTCCAGCTAAGTTCCTTCCCACCCATCAATTTTTAGATCAGCTATTTTTTCTGCAAGCCTGATTTCAGCTTTCAGCTCAGTGGAATTACCAGGTCTTTCCCCCTAGCAGAAGTAACAAAAAAATCTTTCACATCTTCTATAAGAACCGTGATTGAACTTTTTGCTTTTACCCTCCAGGACTTTGACCTTGGCCAGCTTCACCGTGGTCTGGATGCCCGCCCTGATGTCATTCGTAATGATGTGGCACCAACATTCATGCCGGCTCCTCAGTACCGGCCAAGACCAGCCAATCCCGATGAGATCGGAAACTTCATTGATGAGGTAAGAAACACCATATTGCCAACTTCATCTGTAACAGTGCAGTCTGTACACGGAGGGAGAAGGCGTTCCGCCTCGTGTTGGGTTTCTTATAACTTCCTGGGTCAGAGGGCAGAGAGTGACCCGCCATGTGTTAAGCTGCCCATAGATGGATCTGTTTTTTTTTCTTTTAACCGGCTGGTCGACCCATCTATGGGCAGCCTAACACATGGCGGGCCACTCTTCTCCTTCTGGTCCAAGATGTCATGAGAAACCCAACATTTGATGTGGATGGAGAAACGACTGGTGTTGAGCTATTGTGTTCTATGAACTTCCCCACCATCAGAACACACTTCCCATGGCATATTTACCGGGCCAACAGACATTATAAGAGAAGTTTATTATTAGAACTTTATGACGGGTCTTAGGCTCGGTTCACATCTATGCAGTTTGGTGCGTTCTACAGTGCATTTTGCTGTGCCTTTTGCATTTCTGCACATGCGATTTTGCTGCGATTTGCGTTTTTTATGCTTTTTTTATTTGGACAATTTGGTTTTGGGCAGATTGTAAAACACAAAACACAAATCGGGGCAAAAACTGCAGCTTCTCCATTGAAGTCTATGGAACCTAAAAAGCACCATTTCGCCTTTTAGAAAATCCCTGACTCTTTCCAAAAATGCGGCGGCTGAAAAAAGCATTGGTGTGAATGTGTCCCATAGGAAGCCATGATAATTGGACTGTAGTGCGTCTCTGCAAAAAGCACCAAAAAACGCATCGGTGTGAATGGAGCCTTAGTAACTGGCAGTGTGCAGTACACATAGGGGGAAATGTACTCAGAATCGGTGCAGCTGTGCATGGTAACCAATCAGCTTCTAACATCAGCTTCTTCAAATAGTCTTTGACAATAAGCCCCCGTTCACATTGGGCTAATTTGACGTGCAATTTGACATGTCAAATCACATGCCAAATCGCAGCCTATTGCCCGCAACGGTACCATTCGAATCGGTGCGACGCCGACTACCAAAAGTCATTTCTGCAGGAAGCCGCACAGATGTCTCTGAAATCGCTCCCAAACTCACAAATCATGCAAGTTCAGCTGAACCCGCCCCCCAATGTGAACGAGGGCTAAAATCTGGAAGCTGATTGGTTCCTATGTACAGCTTCACCAGATTGTG
This sequence comes from Rana muscosa, assembly GCA_029206835.1. NCBI lineage: Eukaryota > Metazoa > Chordata > Amphibia > Anura > Ranidae > Rana > Rana muscosa. The sequence goes on from CM055119.1 coordinate 297,034,639, forward strand.
CACCCTCCAGTTTTAGTAAATCTCCCCCCATAATGTATAAAAACGTTGTTAATACATCTGCTGATTGTCCTGACCATTTCTTTCTGCCTCCCCAGAATCTGAACGCGGCTGACAACGACCCCACCGCCCCCCCATATGATTCTCTCCTGGTGTTTGATTATGAAGGCAGCGGGTCGGACGCCGCCTCTCTCAGCTCCCTGCACTCCTCCAGCTCCGGCGGGGATCAGGATTACAGCGCTCTGAATGACTGGGGGCCGCGCTTCACCAAGCTGGCAGACATGTACGGAGGAGACGAGGACTAATCTGCACACTGACACCCTTCAGGAACTGTCAGTGCCCGCCACCCCATAGCACTGTGTACATCGCCAGTATGGAGGACCATCACTTTTTCATTTCCCATCACAGGACTCCGGCTTAGAGCTGACCGAGTCGTCCTTATGGGGACTTCAGACGCGGCTTTCCTTGCTGCAGGAAATGCGTTGATTATTATTGTAATTTTCTATAGATTGCGCCTTTTAAAGCAGACCTGTCACCCAAAATCCTTCCACCAGACAATCGGTAAAGGGCCCTAAATTCAAAAAGTGCCTCATATAAAAACATTCACAGGCCGGCTATTCTGAGATGCTGAAGCAGAGAGAGTGAGCGTGCTCCGAGTCGGTACACAGGCACACTTGCTTGTCCATGTACATGTTCCTGGATGGCAGCTTCACATAATAAGAAGGAACTCTCCCGTCATAACCCTCCATCAGTATTGGACACGATTGGCTCTGCAATGCACTGGAATCAATACAGGGGGCGCCATTGCTGCCTCCAGCTACTTCTCCTTTTCTGATCTGAGTTCCCAGCAGGTAGTCAGGGATGTCAGGACTTACAGTCTGCTTATTTGTCCCTGAGAGAGCACTAAATCCGCCGGATAAGTGGCGGGAAGGTCACCAATGGCGGCCTCCATGTCCAATCAGTGCAGGTTTTGGTTTCAGGTGCGGTTTGTCCCGGTGACAGGTCTGCTTTATATAATGATCTCTGCCAAAACAATTCCAGTCTCTTACGTTGTGCTTATATATGATTTTTATATACATTTGATTTAATGTTTTCAGAGCTTCTTTAATTTATGGCTGGGGTATCAGTCGGGTATTTTTGTATTTCTGACGCGATTTGTAGGAAAGTGTGGGAGAAATTTACATAGAAACAAATATTATGTGAGATGACCAGAAAACCTCTGAAATCCCAACGCCGGCGGGGGTGTGTCCATTTTTTTTTTTTTTTTGTAGGGAAGAGTGTCATAGAGACCAGATATGGAGGAAACTGAATTCCCAACTCTTGTGTTATCAGAATAGAAATATATAGAGAGAGATGGAATTATCGCCAAAATCCTGCACTTGTACATAGGAGACATTAAAGTTCACCTGCGGCCAAAACTTTACTTTTAACTTTGCACGGACTAGGGAGGCAAAGAACTCCCATCGGATATTTCATCGGGACAAGCAGGAGTGCCACGTCCAAAAATCTGTTTATTCCATTAAGATAACCCAATAACACTTTCACAGACTCGAGGAAGACCCTTCACTAGGACTTAAAGTATTGGTAGGTGCCAGTAGGTGGGAGGAAACCAAGTATTAAAGTATTACTCTCAGGCAAGTTGTTGCAGCAACAATAGATTTTTATTGGGGTCTCTGTCCCTATTGGGCGTCTCTCTCCCTATTGGGCGTCTCTCTCCCTATTGGGCGTCTCTCTCCCTATTGGGGTCTCTGTCCCTATTGGGGTTTCTGTCCCTATTGGTCATCTATGTCTCTATTGAGATCTCTGTCCCTATTGGGGTCTCTGTCCCTATTGAGGTCTCTGTCCCTATTGGGCATCTCTGTCTCTATTGAGATCTCTGTCCCTATTGGGGTCTCTGTCCCTGTTGAGGTCTCTGTCCCTATTGGCTGTCTATGTCCCTATTGGGCGTCTCTGTCCCTATTGGCTATCTATGTCCCTATTGGGTGTCTCTGTCCCTATTGGGGTCTATGTACCTATTGGGCGTCTCTGTCCCTATTGGGCGTCTCTGTCCCTATTGGCTATCTATGTCCCTATTGGGTGTCTCTTTCCCTATTGGGGTCTATGTACCTATTGGGCGTCTCTGTCCCTATTGGGCGTCTCTGTCCCTATTGTTGAATTTTCCCCTCCCCCTTTTCCTTGCTGGGAGAAGAAGTGATAGGAAATCTCCCCAATGGGAGTCTCAGCCAATAATTAGAATAAGGCAGATGTATGTATTCTTCCTAAATGTATCCAAAAGCCAAGAAAGGTTTTGACTGGAATTGGGCTTTACATAGAACATCAACTCCTGGAAAGCTTCCCTCAACAACCAATCAGCTTCCAGCTTTCATTTCCCGGTGCAGTTCTAGAAAATAAATAATCCAATAACGTGTCTGGAAGATGATATAATTATATTTTTGCATCTGAAGATGATCTGACGGTCTGTCCGCCATAGTGTGCCTCTCTGTAAAATATCTCACCTGATCGTATATGAAAGTCTCTCCGCTACGTATTTTATGATCTCCAGAAAAGATGTATTTTTGTATGTTTTCATGACTTCTCTATAAAGGTGTAATGTGGTAAATTTCCATGAATTGTGACATTAAAACAGCTGTTCACATGAAATGTTGGGTGTACATTGGGGGAGGGGCGTTCCTAAATGTTTATAGAAGCAGAAATGGCGGCTGTGAGGGGGTGGAGCTTAAAGTTCAAGGGGAACATTCAAGACTCAACAATGACACAATGTCCATTGAGAAAATATTGGGTGAGAACCTTGTCGGAGGGCGGAGACCTCTAGGGACAGTATAAGGCGAAGGACATCCTCTTCACTTTGGCCCCTCCTCTTTCCTGCTGTTTTTTTTCAGGGGTGTAGATGCCGGTTCCTCAATGCCAAGCGTGGAAGAAACAATCTAAGGGTTGATTTAGGGGCTGATATATTAAATGTGGCCTTTCGCTCTCCATTATCCCCCACTCCTCCAATTACAATCTGTAGAGAACTCTGTGATTGGAGGAGTGGTGCGGCTGGGGGATGTGCCCCCTAGTGGTGGGTGAACTATAGCACTCAGGTTGGAGGCAGCACATTGCTCTTATGGGGCTCTTCTGGGGTTCTTCAGCTTATAAATGCCTCCTCAGAATCTTGGTGGGACATCTACATCTCATGTATAAATGCTTTAACCCTTCATATCCTGAGATCATTGTCGTCTTCTCTATCAGAGGTATCTTCCATGTCTATGATATTTCTGCCTGAAGGAACTCTTCCCTGTATCTAGATCTTCATCTACAGACATTAGAGTGAAAGCTCCAGATTTTCGTTGTGTTTATCGATGTTGTTTTTGTATAAAAGAAAGTTGTTTATATAAAATAAAGATTTTAAAATGTATCTTTTGTGGTGTTTGGTAGTTTTCATGTTTTAGTGATCTTTAGGGGCGGCTTTACTCACTTTGAAAAAAGTGGGCAGGTCTGAGGGGGAGGAGTAAGGGGTGGAAAGCCAAATGTCTGGAGCCCAGCCCCTGAGGAAGAAGGTGGCCTGGTCTGAGGAATCATGTGGATGGCCGGGGGGCATCACTTACCTGGGGAAGAAGGTATGCACTATGGAAACAAGACAAGGTACAATGTACCCCTACCCATTCACATAGGGCGTGGGGTGGGACCTTGGGGCCCCCTTGTTAAAGGGGGCTTCCAGATTCCAATAAGACCCCCACCCGCAGACCTCCGCAACCACTGGACAAGGGTTGTGGGGAGGAGGCCCTTGTCCCCATCAACATGTTGAGGGCATGTGGCCTGGTACGATTCAGAAGGGGGGGGCGCTCTTTCATCCCCCCCCCTTTCCTGCAGCCTGCCAGGTTTCATGCTCAGATAAGGGTGGATGGTATGGATTTTGGGGGGGGACCCCCCACGCCATTTTTTTTTACATTTTGGCGCAGGGTTACCCTTAACCACTTCAATGCACTGTGTTATATAAACTACACTGCGTGCACTGACTGAATATAGAGTCTACACTGAATATGCTAAATGCAGAATATATATATATATTACAGTGGGGATCGAAAGTTTGGGCACCCCAGGTAAAAATGTGTATTAATGTGCATAACGAAGCCAAGGAAAGATGGAAAAATCTCCAAATGGCATCAAATTACAGATTAGACATTCTTATAATGTGTCAAAAAAAGTTAGATTTTATTTCCATCATTTACACTTTCAAAATGACAGAAAACAAAAAAATGGCGTCTGCAAAAGTTTGGGCACCCTGCAGAATTTCTAGCATGCACTGCCCCCTTTGCAAAGCTGAGACCTGCCAGTGTCATGGATTGTTCTCAATCATCGTCTGGGAAGACCAGGTGATGTCAATCTCAAAGGTTATAAATGGCCAGACTCATCTGACCTTCCCCCAACAATCAGCACCATGGGTTCTTCTAAGCAGTTGTCTAGAAAACTGAAACTGAAAATAGTTGACGCTCACAAAGCTGGAGAAGGCTATAAGAAGATAGCAAAGCATTTTCAGATGTCAATATCCTCTGTTCGGATTGTAATTAAGAAATGGCAGTCATCAGGAACAGTGGAAGTTAAAGCAAGATCTGGAAGACCAGGACAAATATCAGACAGAATAGCTCGCAGGATTGTGAGAAAAGCAATTCAAAAGCCACGTTTGACTGCACGATCCCTCCAGAAAGATCTGGCAGACACTGGAGTTGTGGTACACTATTCCACTATAAAGAGATACTTGTACAAATATGGTCTTCATGGAAAAGTCATCAGAAGAAAACCTCTTCTACCTCCTTACAACAAAAATCAGCGTTTGAACTTATAGACAAGCCTGAGGCATTTTGGAAACAAGTTCTGTGGACCGATGAGGTTAAAATAGAACTTTTTGGCCGGAATGAGCAAAGGTACGTTTGGAGAAGAAAGGGCACAGAATTTAATGAAAATAACCTCTGTCCAACTGTGAAGCATGGGGGTGGATCAATCATGCTTTGGGGTTGTATTGCAGCCAGTGGCACAAGGAACATTTCACGAGTAGAAGGAAAAATGGATTCAATAAGATTTCAGCAAATTTTGGATGGTAACTTGATGCCATCTGTGAAAAAGCTGAAGTTAAAGAGAGGATGGCTTCTACAAATGGATAATGATCCTAAACACACCTCAAAATCCACGGGGGATTACATCAAGGGGCGTAAACTGAAGGTATTGCCATGGCCTTCACAATCTCCTGACCTCAACATTATTGAAAACCTATGGATAGACCTTAAAAGAGCAGTGCGTGACAGACAGCCCAGAAATCTCAAAGAACTGGAAGACTTTTGTAAGGAAGAATGGGCAAAGATACCTCAAAGAAGAATTGAAAGACTCTTGGCTGGCTACAAAAAGCCTTTACAAGCTGTGATACTTGCCAAAGGGGGCAGTACAAGATATTAAATCTGCAGGGTGCCCAAACTTTTGCAGACGCCATTTTTTTGTTTTCTGTCATTTTGAAAGTGTAAATGATGGAAATAAAATCTAACTTTTTTTGTCATATTATAAGAATGTCTAATCTGTAATTTGATGCCATTTGGAGATTTTTCCATCTTTCCTTGGCTTCGTTATGCACATTAATACACATTTTTACCTGGGGTGCCCAAACTTTCGATCCCCACTGTATGTATATATATATATATATATATATATATAATGTACTAGACTGTGTATATATATATATATATATATATATATATATCTCAAATACATTGCCACTAACTGAATAACCTGCCTGCTTAATCTAACTCAAGCTATCTATCCGTCCACACCAACAACACTACACAGGGCCGACGTGCAGGCAGCCTTATATAGTGTGGGGGGTGGACTTAGTCCCCCAAAGCCATGATTGGCCAAAGGCACCGTGCCTTTGGCCAATTATGTCTCTCTTGGCAGAACACGCTGTGATTGGCCAAAGCATGCAGGTCAGGTGGATGCTTTGGCCAATCATCATACAGCAATGCACTGCGATCTTGCAGTGCATTATGGGGCGTTCCACGGTGCTCGAATTTCCCGCGAACGCCCCATAATACTCGCTGTTCGGTGAACGGGTGAACACCAGATGTTCGATTTGAACATTGAGCTCATCCCTACTCCTGTTGTGATCTGTGTAATGATGGAGAAGTTGGCTTCTTATTCAGGTTGGATCTTTATTCACAAAAGTGATAATTTACTAAACGATCATCTGCAAAATTTATAATAAAATCGTGAACTTTAAAGTGGTAGTAAACTCTCCTAATGACACTGGATTTAAACAATATTCTAATATAACTTATTATTTACAATGAAATTGATAATAAGAGTATGCCCAAAAATATTTCTAATGCCGCGTACACACGGCAGTTTTTCATGGCGTGAAAAATGCCATTTTTTAAATTGGTCATGAAAAACGATCGTGTGTGTGGGCTCCAGAGCATTTTTAACGACGTGAAAAATGGCCTAAAAAAAAATTAGAACATGCTCTATTTTTTCACGTCGTTTTTCACGTCGTTCTTTTTAATGTCGTGAAAAACGGCCGTGTGTGGGCTTTTACGAGGGGAAAAAAAACGCGCATGCTCAGAATCAAGTGATGAGACGGTAGCGCTCCTTCTGGTAAAACTAGCGTTCGTAATGGAGATATCGCATTCGCTGTAACGGACTGAAAAGCGTGAGGCTGAAAAGCGCGAATCGTCTCTCACCAAACTTTACTAATACGAGGATCAGCAAAGCATCTCAAAGGGTGGCGCCATCCGAATGGAACTTCCCCTTTATAGTGCCGTCCTACGTGTTGTACGTCACCGCGCTTTACTCAAGCGTTTTTTTTCACGATAGTGTGTAGGCAAGGCAGGCTGGAGAGGAAACACAAAAAATCACGTCGAGAAAAACGTCGTTTTTTTCAATGACATTAAAAACGGTCGTGTGTACGCGGCATTACTGTCATAAATCCTTCTATTTGAAAAGCTCCTGCTTACTGCTCGCTGGCGCCATCCCAACTATGGTCTTCCGCGTCTCTCCAGTAAGCTAGTTCTGCCCGCAGTAGCTTTTCCTGCCCATAATCCCACACATGTGCAGTAATAGCAAGGTGTCCACAATCCCCTTCTCGTTGCGGAGCTAGTATAAGGCTGTATCGCGGGATGTCGGGGCTGACGTCGTCAATAGGAAATGACGCAGCCCTGGCATAGACCCTGCATTTTTCCGGCAAGGTCTAAGCTCTGCTGGAAAATTTGTGACACACGGCGCGTGCGAGTGACGTCATAAGAAAGAAAAAAATTGATTACACGTAAGCAAAGCAGGTAAGGAGATATTAATATAGCGCAATACATGTCATAGCCTGCAATTGTTCACATACTGAAAAATGGTCTTTATGGGTATACAACCGCTTTAACAACAATTTGGTCTCCCGCCATGTAAATAATGGGGGGAATTCTGAATAAATAACTTTTTCTCTATGAAAACCATCTTGGCTCCCCCAGAGGTGACTTGTTTTCATATAATTGGGCGTTCCTCTATTAGTTTATAGAAATCGCCAAACGTGGCGCCCTGACAGCCATACTCTTCACTGGGACATTCCGAATAAGAAGCCAAATTATTCCAATAGGAAAACCATCTCGGCCCCCCCACATGTCACTGTTTTACTTTGAATGTCATTTCCTACTATATTAAAAATAATAATGAAACAAACTGTACAAATAATTATCCTTTTCATTTGTTTCATAATTTGAAGTTTTGACTGTGGCTCCAAAACACATTCAAAATATTAAATGCATACATGACTACATTACATGCCATACAGAGTCACCTCCAGCCAGAATGCAACACTCGTGCATGTTATATAACCCCGCCCCCAGCACTCGTGCATGTTATATAACCCCGCCCCCAGCACTCGTGCATGTTATATAACCCCTGTTGTGGAATTTTAGGCTGCTGTTTACAGAGCACACAGCCTATAATTCCTGTGCTATCTAAGTACACATCAGTTTTCATCTTTCTGAAGTAATGCTATCGTTAAGTTTGCTAAAGTCCACTCACCGTTCATTCCATCATTCAATCAAGGAAACCACCAACACAGGTCTTATCTTCTTATCAGGCCATTCCAGCAAAGACTGTCCAGCCGACGCCTACTCATAGGCTTTTATTAAACTCAAAAGATCTCAAGACAGGAGGTGATTGGCTGCAGCAACCAATCCCCTCCCCATGGGCGGGAACCTCATAGGATGTTCCCTCCTCACAGGAAAATGACAATACTTGGACATTCCTTCCAACAGGATATGTCATACATGAATATAATAACGTAGGATGGCTAAAGTTACCGTTGCTAGGAATTCTTATTCTGCGCCATTCCATAGAATAACGCATAATAAGATTATACTATTATTGAATGGGGGAGGGAGGCTATCTGCAGACGCACGCTACGAATTCCAACCAATGTTGATCAGACATAGCAGAGACAAGAGCGCCCATCCGCCTATAACCAATGATGTCATTGCAGAGCGAGCATATCCCCTCCTTAACGATCGTCCATGCTAATGCACAGAGGGCCCCCGTTGGCGGACATATCCGCACCCTGCAAACATCACACTCCAACCTCAAAACGTTTTCCCCTATCAGACGGGATTCAACCAGCCTCAGACTACCCCAATCAGCTCTTTTAGAGCGGGTTGCGGAAGTACTAACACTGGGTGACACTATGACAATACATATTAAATACATCTCCATAAAAATCTCCACAACAGTCCTCCCTTTTTTTTGTCATATGCACCCTATGTGTCCCTCGATGAGAGTTGATCTGCTTCTTACACCTGGAAATGAATCAGTTCTTAGTCCATAAAAAGGAAAACACGGCTTGACATGTAGACTCTACTCTTCAGGGGCATGACTTATAAAGGAGGACACGACATGGTGAGCTGTAGTAATCGCTGATCCGTCTGATCCTCTGTCTTGTATGTGGGTCCAGCTTCGGGGCGTCTCATCAAGGAAACTCTGGTCATGCGTCAAATCAGGCAACAGGAGCACCTCGTCACGACATAGAAAGAATAGAAATAAAACGACATGAGTATATATATTCCCACTTCCTTTAACCACGATCCGCTGTAAAATAAAAAATTTGATCCCCAAAGATTCCCAGACCCTTAAAAAGGACTCCCAACCTTCACTTAGCTACAGCTCTGGCTTCAACAATGACATGAAGAACCCTATCCTTAACGGATGAGAATTGTTCAATCGTATCCCAAGCCCGAGCCCCCCCCACCTTGTACATGCAGGACCCCATGCTCAGACCTGGTCGGGATTGGTGAACAAATCCCTTCTAGCTGTCCCTGCCATTCTTAATTTCCTGCGCCATCAGATCCTCGCGATCGGCCGCAACCTAAAATGTTGGGACAGCTTCATCACGCATGTACCTCTTGCTTTGGGGGAATTACCTTTATAAGCTGCAGATCCACAGAAACACCAAACTAAAGTTCAAACACACTTGTGGGCTACCTAGATACCCAAACCGACACGAGACAGAGCCATTAAAACTAAAACCAATTTTACCCTCTAAAAATACATCGTTAGGTTCCATTGACAAGTGTCTGTCTGGAGTCCTCACTAGTTTGTCAAAACTCCTCATACCCATAATAACATCATAAATGTCATGTACCTCTGTCATCGCTGGGGACTAAAACTCCTCATACCCATAATAACATCATAAATGTCATGTACCGCTGTCATCGCTGGGGACTAAAACTCCATACCCATAATAACATCATAAATGTCATGTACCTCTGTCATCACTGGGGACTAAAACTCCTCATACCCATAATAACATCATAAATGTCATGTACCTCTGTCATCACTGGGGACTAAAACTCCTCATACCCATAATAACATCATAAATGTCATGTACCTCTGTCATCACTGGGGACTAAAACTCCTCATACCCATAATAACATCATAAATGACATGTACCTCTGTCATCGCTGGGGACTAAAACTCCTCATACCCATAATAACACCATAAATGTCATGTACCTCTGTCATCACTGGGGGACTAAAACTCCTCATACCCATAATAACACCATAAATGTCATGTACCTCTGTCATCGCTGGGGACTAAAACTCCTCATACCCATAATAACATCATAAATGACATGTACCTCTGTCATCGCTGGGGACTAAAACTCCTCATACCCATAATAACACCATAAATGTCATGTACCTCTGTCATCACTGGGGGACTAAAACTCCTCATACCCATAATAACATCATAAATGTCATGTACCTCTGTCATCACTGGGGGACTAAAACTCCTCATACCCATAATAACATCATAAATGGCATGTACCTCTGTCATCGCTGGGGACTAAAACTCCTCATACCCATAATAACATCATAAATGTCATGTACCTCTGTCATCGCTGGGGGACTAAAACTCCTCATACCCATAATAACATCATAAATGACATGTACCTCTGTCATCACTGGGGGGACTAAAACTCCTCATACCCATAATAACATCATAAATGACATGTACCTCTGTCATCACTGGGGACTAAAACTCCTCATACCCATAATAACATCATAAATGGCATGTACCTCTGTCATCGCTGGGGACTAAAACTCCTCATACCCATAATAACATCATAAATGTCATGTACCTCTGTCATCGCTGGGGACTAAAACTCCTCATACCCATAATAACATCATAAATGTCATGTACCTCTGTCATCACTGGGGGACTAAAACTCCTCATACCCATAATAACATCATAAATGTCATGTACCGCTGTCATCACTGGGGGACTAAAACTCCTCATACCCATAATAACACCATAAATGTCATGTACCTCTGTCATCACTGGGGACTAAAACTCCTCATACCCATAATAACACCATAAATGTCATGTACCTCTGTCATCGCTGGGGGACTAAAACTCCTCATACCCATAATAACATCATAAATGACATGTACCTCTGTCATCACTGGGGGGACTAAAACTCCTCATACCCATAATAACATCATAAATGACATGTACCTCTGTCATCACTGGGGACTAAAACTCCTCATACCCATAATAACATCATAAATGGCATGTACCTCTGTCATCGCTGGGGACTAAAACTCCTCATACCCATAATAACATCATAAATGGCATGTACCTCTGTCATCGCTGGGGACTAAAACTCCTCATACCCATAATAACATCATAAATGTCATGTACCTCTGTCATCGCTGGGGGACTAAAACTCCTCATACCCATAATAACATCATAAATGACATGTACCTCTGTCATCACTGGGGGGACTAAAACTCCTCATACCCATAATAACATCATAAATGACATGTACCTCTGTCATCACTGGGGACTAAAACTCCTCATACCCATAATAACATCATAAATGGCATGTACCTCTGTCATCGCTGGGGACTAAAACTCCTCATACCCATAATAACATCATAAATGTCATGTACCTCTGTCATCGCTGGGGACTAAAACTCCTCATACCCATAATAACATCATAAATGTCATGTACCTCTGTCATCACTGGGGGACTAAAACTCCTCATACCCATAATAACATCATAAATGTCATGTACCGCTGTCATCACTGGGGGACTAAAACTCCTCATACCCATAATAACACCATAAATGTCATGTACCTCTGTCATCACTGGGGACTAAAACTCCTCATACCCATAATAACACCATAAATGTCATGTACCTCTGTCATCGCTGGGGGACTAAAACTCCTCATACCCATAATAACATCATAAATGACATGTACCTCTGTCATCACTGGGGACTAAAACTCCTCATACCCATAATAACATCATAAATGTCATGTACCTCTGTCATCGCTGGGGACTAAAACTCCTCATACCCATAATAACATCATAAATGTCATGTACCTCTGTCATCGCTGGGGACTAAAACTCCTCATACCCATAATAACATCATAAATGTCATGTACCTCTGTCATCACTGGGGACTAAAACTCCTCATACCCATAATAACATCATAAATGTCATGTACCTCTGTCATCGCTGGGGACTAAAACTCCTCATACCCATAATAACACCATAAATGTCATGTACCTCTGTCATCACTGGGGGACTAAAACTCCTCATACCCATAATAACATCATAAATGGCATGTACCTCTGTCATCGCTGGGGACTAAAACTCCTCATACCCATAATAACATCATAAATGTCATGTACCTCTGTCATCACTGGGGGACTAAAACTCCTCATACCCATAATAACATCATAAATGTCATGTACCTCTGTCATCGCTGGGGGACTAAAACTCCTCATACCCATAATAACATCATAAATGACATGTACCTCTGTCATCACTGGGGACTAAAACTCCTCATACCCATAATAACATCATAAATGTCATGTACCTCTGTCATCACTGGGGACTAAAACTCCTCATACCCATAATAACATCATAAATGTCATGTACCTCTGTCATCACTGGGGGACTAAAACTCCTCATACCCATAATAACATCATAAATGTCATGTACCTCTGTCATCACTGGGGGACTAAAACTCCTCATACCCATAATAACATCATAAATGTCATGTACCTCTGTCATCGCTGGGGGACTAAAACTCCTCATACCCATAATAACATCATAAATGACATGTACCTCTGTCATCGCTGGGGACTAAAACTCCTCATACCCATAATAACACCATAAATGTCATGTACCTCTGTCATCACTGGGGGACTAAAACTCCTCATACCCATAATAACATCATAAATGTCATGTACCTCTGTCATCACTGGGGGACTAAAACTCCTCATACCCATAATAACATCATAAATGTCATGTACCGCTGTCATCACTGGGGACTAAAACTCCTCATACCCATAATAACATCATAAATGTCATGTACCTCTGTCATCGCTGGGGGACTAAAACTCCTCATACCCATAATAACATCATAAATGACATGTACCTCTGTCATCACTGGGGACTAAAACTCCTCATACCCATAATAACATCATAAATGACATGTACCTCTGTCATCGCTGGGGACTAAAACTCCTCATACCCATAATAACATCATAAATGTCATGTACCTCTGTCATCACTGGGGACTAAAACTCCTCATACCCATAATAACATCATAAATGTCATGTACCTCTGTCATCACTGGGGACTAAAACTCCTCATACCCATAATAACATCATAAATGACATGTACCTCTGTCATCACTGGGGACTAAAACTCCTCATACCCATAATAACATCATAAATGGCATGTACCTCTGTCATCGCTGGGGACTAAAACTCCTCATACCCATAATAACATCATAAATGACATGTACCTCTGTCATCGCTGGGGACTAAAACTCCTCATACCCATAATAACATCATAAATGGCATGTACCTCTGTCATCACTGGGGACTAAAACTCCTCATACCCATAATAACATCATAAATGTCATGTACCTCTGTCATCGCTGGGGGACTAAAACTCCTCATACCCATAATAACATCATAAATGTCATGTACCTCTGTCATCGCTGGGGACTAAAACTCCTCATACCCATAATAACATCATAAATGACATGTACCTCTGTCATCACTGGGGACTAAAACTCCTCATACCCATAATAACATCATAAATGTCATGTACCACTGTCATCGCTGGGGACTAAAACTCCTCATACCCATAATAACATCATAAATGACATGTACCTCTGTCATCACTGGGGACTAAAACTCCTCATACCCATAATAACATCATAAATGTCATGTACCTCTGTCATCGCTGGGGACTAAAACTCCTCATACCCATAATAACATCATAAATGTCATGTACCGCTGTCATCGCTGGGGACTAAAACTCCTCATACCCATAATAACATCATAAATGTCATGTACCACTGTCATCGCTGGGGACTAAAACTCCTCATACCCATAATAACATCATAAATGTCATGTACCTCTGTCATCACTGGGGACTAAAACTCCTCATACCCATAATAACATCATAAATGACATGTACCGCTGTCATCACTGGGGACTAAAACTCCTCATACCCATAATAACATCATAAATGGCATGTTCCTCTGTCATCACTGGGGGACTAAAACTCCTCATACCCATAATAACACCATAAATGTCATGTACCTCTGTCATCACTGGGGACTAAAACTCCTCATACCCATAATAACATCATAAATGTCATGTACCACTGTCATCGCTGGGGGACTAAAACTCCTCATACCCATAATAACATCATAAATGTCATGTACCTCTGTCATCACTGGGGACTAAAACTCCTCATACCCATAATAACATCATAAATGTCATGTACCTCTGTCATCGCTGGGGGACTAAAACTCCTCATACCCATAATAACATCATAAATGGCATGTACCTCTGTCATCACTGGGGGACTAAAACTCCTCATACCCATAATAACATCATAAATGTCATGTACCTCTGTCATCACTGGGGGACTAAAACTCCTCATACCCATAATAACATCATAAATGTCATGTACCTCTGTCATCGCTGGGGACTAAAACTCCTCATACCCATAATAACATCATAAATGGCATGTACCTCTGTCATCACTGGGGACTAAAACTCCTCATACCCATAATAACATCATAAATGTCATGTACCGCTGTCATCGCTGGGGACTAAAACTCCTCATACCCATAATAACATCATAAATGTCATGTACCTCTGTCATCACTGGGGACTAAAACTCCTCATACCCATAATAACATCATAAATGGCATGTACCTCTGTCATCACTGGGGACTAAAACTCCTCATACCCATAATAACATCATAAATGTCATGTACCTCTGTCATCACTGGGGACTAAAACTCCTCATACCCATAATAACATCATAAATGACATGTACCACTGTCATCGCTGGGGACTAAAACTCCTCATACCCATAATAACATCATAAATGTCATGTACCTCTGTCATCACTGGGGGACTAAAACTCCTCATACCCATAATAACATCATAAATGTCATGTACCTCTGTCATCGCTGGGGACTAAAACTCCTCATACCCATAATAACATCATAAATGTCATGTACCGCTGTCATCACTGGGGGACTAAAACTCCTCATACCCATAATAACATCATAAATGTCATGTACCTCTGTCATCGCTGGGGGACTAAAACTCCTCATACCCATAATAACATCATAAATGTCATGTACCGCTGTCATCACTGTGGACTCAAACTCCTCATACCCATAATAACATCATAAATGACATGTACCTCTGTCATCGCTGGAGACTAAAACTCCTCATACCCATAATAACATCATAAATGACATGTACCTCTGTCATCGCTGGGGGACTAAAACTCCTCATACCCATAATAACATCATAAATGTCATGTACCTCTGTCATCACTGGGGGACTAAAACTCCTCATACCCATAATAACATCATAAATGTCATGTACCTCTGTCATCGCTGGGGACTAAAACTCCTCATACCCATAATAACATCATAAATGTCATGTACCGCTGTCATCACTGGGGGACTAAAACTCCTCATACCCATAATAACATCATAAATGTCATGTACCTCTGTCATCACTGGGGGACTAAAACTCCTCATACCCATAATAACATCATAAATGACATGTACCTCTGTCATCGCTGGGGGACTAAAACTCCTCATACCCATAATAACATCATAAATGTCATGTACCTCTGTCATCACTGGGGACTAAAACTCCTCATACCCATAATAACATCATAAATGTCATGTACCTCTGTCATCGCTGGGGGACTAAAACTCCTCATACCCATAATAACATCATAAATGACATGTACCTCTGTCATCACTGGGGACTAAAACTCCTCATACCCATAATAACATCATAAATGTCATGTACCTCTGTCATCACTGGGGACTAAAACTCCTCATACCCATAATAACATCATAAATGTCATGTACCTCTGTCATCACTGGGGACTAAAACTCCTCATACCCATAATAACATCATAAATGTCATGTACCGCTGTCATCACTGGGGACTAAAACTCCTCATACCCATAATAACATCATAAATGACATGTACCTCTGTCATCACTGGGGGACTAAAACTCCTCATACCCATAATAACATCATAAATGTCATGTACCTCTGTCATCACTGGGGGACTAAAACTCCTCATACCCATAATAACATCATAAATGTCATGTACCTCTGTCATCGCTGGGGGACTAAAACTCCTCATACCCATAATAACATCATAAATGACATGTACCTCTGTCATCGCTGGGGACTAAAACTCCTCATACCCATAATAACACCATAAATGTCATGTACCTCTGTCATCGCTGGGGACTAAAACTCCTCATACCCATAATAACATCATAAATGTCATGTACCTCTGTCATCACTGGGGGACTAAAACTCCTCATACCCATAATAACATCATAAATGTCATGTACCTCTGTCATCACTGGGGGACTAAAACTCCTCATACCCATAATAACATCATAAATGTCATGTACCTCTGTCATCACTGGGGGACTAAAACTCCTCATACCCATAATAACATCATAAATGTCATGTACCGCTGTCATCGCTGGGGACTAAAACTCCTCATACCCATAATAACATCATAAATGTCATGTACCTCTGTCATCGCTGGGGGACTAAAACTCCTCATACCCATAATAACATCATAAATGACATGTACCTCTGTCATCACTGGGGACTAAAACTCCTCATACCCATAATAACATCATAAATGTCATGTACCTCTGTCATCGCTGGGGACTAAAACTCCTCATACCCATAATAACATCATAAATGACATGTACCTCTGTCATCGCTGGGGACTAAAACTCCTCATACCCATAATAACATCATAAATGTCATGTACCTCTGTCATCACTGGGGACTAAAACTCCTCATACCCATAATAACATCATAAATGTCATGTACCTCTGTCATCACTGGGGGACTAAAACTCCTCATACCCATAATAACATCATAAATGTCATGTACCTCTGTCATCACTGGGGGACTAAAACTCCTCATACCCATAATAACATCATAAATGACATGTACCTCTGTCATCGCTGGAGACTAAAACTCCTCATACCCATAATAACATCATAAATGACATGTACCTCTGTCATCGCTGGGGGACTAAAACTCCTCATACCCATAATAACATCATAAATGTCATGTACCTCTGTCATCACTGGGGGACTAAAACTCCTCATACCCATAATAACATCATAAATGTCATGTACCTCTGTCATCGCTGGGGACTAAAACTCCTCATACCCATAATAACATCATAAATGTCATGTACCGCTGTCATCACTGGGGGACTAAAACTCCTCATACCCATAATAACATCATAAATGTCATGTACCTCTGTCATCGCTGGGGGACTAAAACTCCTCATACCCATAATAACATCATAAATGTCATGTACCTCTGTCATCACTGGGGGACTAAAACTCCTCATACCCATAATAACATCATAAATGTCATGTACCTCTGTCATCGCTGGGGACTAAAACTCCTCATACCCATAATAACATCATAAATGTCATGTACCGCTGTCATCACTGGGGGACTAAAACTCCTCATACCCATAATAACATCATAAATGTCATGTACCTCTGTCATCACTGGGGGACTAAAACTCCTCATACCCATAATAACATCATAAATGTCATGTACCTCTGTCATCACTGTGGACTCAAACTCCTCATACCCATAATAACATCATAAATGTCATGTACCTCTGTCATCGCTGGAGACTAAAACTCCTCATACCCATAATAACATCATAAATGACATGTACCTCTGTCATCGCTGGGGGACTAAAACTCCTCATACCCATAATAACATCATAAATGTCATGTACCTCTGTCATCACTGGGGACTAAAACTCCTCATACCCATAATAACATCATAAATGTCATGTACCTCTGTCATCGCTGGGGGACTAAAACTCCTCATACCCATAATAACATCATAAATGACATGTACCTCTGTCATCACTGGGGACTAAAACTCCTCATACCCATAATAACATCATAAATGTCATGTACCTCTGTCATCACTGGGGACTAAAACTCCTCATACCCATAATAACATCATAAATGTCATGTACCTCTGTCATCACTGGGGACTAAAACTCCTCATACCCATAATAACATCATAAATGTCATGTACCGCTGTCATCACTGGAGACTAAAACTCCTCATACCCATAATAACATCATAAATGACATGTACCTCTGTCATCACTGGGGGACTAAAACTCCTCATACCCATAATAACATCATAAATGTCATGTACCTCTGTCATCACTGGGGGACTAAAACTCCTCATACCCATAATAACATCATAAATGTCATGTACCTCTGTCATCGCTGGGGGACTAAAACTCCTCATACCCATAATAACATCATAAATGACATGTACCTCTGTCATCGCTGGGGACTAAAACTCCTCATACCCATAATAACACCATAAATGTCATGTACCTCTGTCATCGCTGGGGACTAAAACTCCTCATACCCATAATAACATCATAAATGTCATGTACCTCTGTCATCACTGGGGGACTAAAACTCCTCATACCCATAATAACATCATAAATGTCATGTACCTCTGTCATCACTGGGGGACTAAAACTCCTCATACCCATAATAACATCATAAATGTCATGTACCTCTGTCATCACTGGGGGACTAAAACTCCTCATACCCATAATAACATCATAAATGTCATGTACCGCTGTCATCGCTGGGGACTAAAACTCCTCATACCCATAATAACATCATAAATGTCATGTACCTCTGTCATCGCTGGGGGACTAAAACTCCTCATACCCATAATAACATCATAAATGACATGTACCTCTGTCATCACTGGGGACTAAAACTCCTCATACCCATAATAACATCATAAATGTCATGTACCTCTGTCATCGCTGGGGACTAAAACTCCTCATACCCATAATAACATCATAAATGACATGTACCTCTGTCATCGCTGGGGACTAAAACTCCTCATACCCATAATAACATCATAAATGTCATGTACCTCTGTCATCACTGGGGACTAAAACTCCTCATACCCATAATAACATCATAAATGTCATGTACCTCTGTCATCACTGGGGGACTAAAACTCCTCATACCCATAATAACATCATAAATGTCATGTACCTCTGTCATCACTGGGGGACTAAAACTCCTCATACCCATAATAACATCATAAATGACATGTACCTCTGTCATCGCTGGAGACTAAAACTCCTCATACCCATAATAACATCATAAATGACATGTACCTCTGTCATCGCTGGGGGACTAAAACTCCTCATACCCATAATAACATCATAAATGTCATGTACCTCTGTCATCACTGGGGGACTAAAACTCCTCATACCCATAATAACATCATAAATGTCATGTACCTCTGTCATCGCTGGGGACTAAAACTCCTCATACCCATAATAACATCATAAATGTCATGTACCGCTGTCATCACTGGGGGACTAAAACTCCTCATACCCATAATAACATCATAAATGTCATGTACCTCTGTCATCACTGGGGGACTAAAACTCCTCATACCCATAATAACATCATAAATGTCATGTACCTCTGTCATCACTGTGGACTCAAACTCCTCATACCCATAATAACATCATAAATGTCATGTACCTCTGTCATCGCTGGAGACTAAAACTCCTCATACCCATAATAACATCATAAATGACATGTACCTCTGTCATCGCTGGGGGACTAAAACTCCTCATACCCATAATAACATCATAAATGTCATGTACCTCTGTCATCACTGGGGACTAAAACTCCTCATACCCATAATAACATCATAAATGTCATGTACCTCTGTCATCGCTGGGGGACTAAAACTCCTCATACCCATAATAACATCATAAATGACATGTACCTCTGTCATCACTGGGGACTAAAACTCCTCATACCCATAATAACATCATAAATGTCATGTACCTCTGTCATCACTGGGGACTAAAACTCCTCATACCCATAATAACATCATAAATGTCATGTACCTCTGTCATCACTGGGGACTAAAACTCCTCATACCCATAATAACATCATAAATGTCATGTACCGCTGTCATCACTGGAGACTAAAACTCCTCATACCCATAATAACATCATAAATGACATGTACCTCTGTCATCACTGGGGGACTAAAACTCCTCATACCCATAATAACATCATAAATGTCATGTACCTCTGTCATCACTGGGGGACTAAAACTCCTCATACCCATAATAACATCATAAATGTCATGTACCTCTGTCATCGCTGGGGGACTAAAACTCCTCATACCCATAATAACATCATAAATGACATGTACCTCTGTCATCGCTGGGGACTAAAACTCCTCATACCCATAATAACACCATAAATGTCATGTACCTCTGTCATCGCTGGGGACTAAAACTCCTCATACCCATAATAACATCATAAATGTCATGTACCTCTGTCATCACTGGGGGACTAAAACTCCTCATACCCATAATAACATCATAAATGTCATGTACCTCTGTCATCACTGGGGGACTAAAACTCCTCATACCCATAATAACATCATAAATGTCATGTACCTCTGTCATCACTGGGGGACTAAAACTCCTCATACCCATAATAACATCATAAATGTCATGTACCGCTGTCATCGCTGGGGACTAAAACTCCTCATACCCATAATAACATCATAAATGTCATGTACCTCTGTCATCGCTGGGGGACTAAAACTCCTCATACCCATAATAACATCATAAATGACATGTACCTCTGTCATCACTGGGGACTAAAACTCCTCATACCCATAATAACATCATAAATGTCATGTACCTCTGTCATCGCTGGGGACTAAAACTCCTCATACCCATAATAACATCATAAATGACATGTACCTCTGTCATCGCTGGGGACTAAAACTCCTCATACCCATAATAACATCATAAATGTCATGTACCTCTGTCATCACTGGGGACTAAAACTCCTCATACCCATAATAACATCATAAATGTCATGTACCTCTGTCATCACTGGGGACTAAAACTCCTCATACCCATAATAACATCATAAATGACATGTACCTCTGTCATCACTGGGGACTAAAACTCCTCATACCCATAATAACATCATAAATGGCATGTACCTCTGTCATCGCTGGGGACTAAAACTCCTCATACCCATAATAACATCATAAATGACATGTACCTCTGTCATCGCTGGGGACTAAAACTCCTCATACCCATAATAACATCATAAATGTCATGTACCTCTGTCATCGCTGGGGACTAAAACTCCTCATACCCATAATAACATCATAAATGTCATGTACCGCTGTCATCGCTGGGGACTAAAACTCCTCATACCCATAATAACATCATAAATGTCATGTACCACTGTCATCGCTGGGGACTAAAACTCCTCATACCCATAATAACATCATAAATGTCATGTACCTCTGTCATCACTGGGGACTAAAACTCCTCATACCCATAATAACATCATAAATGACATGTACCGCTGTCATCACTGGGGACTAAAACTCCTCATACCCATAATAACATCATAAATGGCATGTACCTCTGTCATCACTGGGGACTAAAACTCCTCATACCCATAATAACATCATAAATGTCATGTACCTCTGTCATCACTGGGGACTAAAACTCCTCATACCCATAATAACACCATAAATGTCATGTACCTCTGTCATCACTGGGGACTAAAACTCCTCATACCCATAATAACACCATAAATGTCATGTACCTCTGTCATCACTGGGGACTAAAACTCCTCATACCCATAATAACATCATAAATGTCATGTACCACTGTCATCGCTGGGGGACTAAAACTCCTCATACCCATAATAACATCATAAATGTCATGTACCTCTGTCATCACTGGGGACTAAAACTCCTCATACCCATAATAACATCATAAATGTCATGTACCTCTGTCATCGCTGGGGGACTAAAACTCCTCATACCCATAATAACATCATAAATGGCATGTACCTCTGTCATCACTGGGGGACTAAAACTCCTCATACCCATAATAACATCATAAATGTCATGTACCTCTGTCATCACTGGGGACTAAAACTCCTCATACCCATAATAACATCATAAATGTCATGTACCTCTGTCATCACTGGGGACTAAAACTCCTCATACCCATAATAACATCATAAATGACATGTACCTCTGTCATCACTGGGGACTAAAACTCCTCATACCCATAATAACATCATAAATGGCATGTACCTCTGTCATCGCTGGGGACTAAAACTCCTCATACCCATAATAACATCATAAATGACATGTACCTCTGTCATCGCTGGGGACTAAAACTCCTCATACCCATAATAACATCATAAATGTCATGTACCTCTGTCATCGCTGGGGACTAAAACTCCTCATACCCATAATAACATCATAAATGTCATGTACCGCTGTCATCGCTGGGGACTAAAACTCCTCATACCCATAATAACATCATAAATGTCATGTACCACTGTCATCGCTGGGGACTAAAACTCCTCATACCCATAATAACATCATAAATGTCATGTACCTCTGTCATCACTGGGGACTAAAACTCCTCATACCCATAATAACATCATAAATGACATGTACCGCTGTCATCACTGGGGACTAAAACTCCTCATACCCATAATAACATCATAAATGGCATGTACCTCTGTCATCACTGGGGACTAAAACTCCTCATACCCATAATAACATCATAAATGTCATGTACCTCTGTCATCACTGGGGACTAAAACTCCTCATACCCATAATAACATCATAAATGTCATGTACCTCTGTCATCACTGGGGACTAAAACTCCTCATACCCATAATAACACCATAAATGTCATGTACCTCTGTCATCACTGGGGACTAAAACTCCTCATACCCATAATAACATCATAAATGTCATGTACCACTGTCATCGCTGGGGGACTAAAACTCCTCATACCCATAATAACATCATAAATGTCATGTACCTCTGTCATCACTGGGGACTAAAACTCCTCATACCCATAATAACATCATAAATGTCATGTACCTCTGTCATCGCTGGGGGACTAAAACTCCTCATACCCATAATAACATCATAAATGGCATGTACCTCTGTCATCACTGGGGGACTAAAACTCCTCATACCCATAATAACATCATAAATGTCATGTACCTCTGTCATCACTGGGGGACTAAAACTCCTCATACCCATAATAACATCATAAATGTCATGTACCTCTGTCATCGCTGGGGACTAAAACTCCTCATACCCATAATAACATCATAAATGGCATGTACCTCTGTCATCACTGGGGACTAAAACTCCTCATACCCATAATAACATCATAAATGTCATGTACCGCTGTCATCGCTGGGGACTAAAACTCCTCATACCCATAATAACATCATAAATGTCATGTACCTCTGTCATCACTGGGGACTAAAACTCCTCATACCCATAATAACATCATAAATGGCATGTACCTCTGTCATCACTGGGGACTAAAACTCCTCATACCCATAATAACATCATAAATGTCATGTACCGCTGTCATCACTGGGGGACTAAAACTCCTCATACCCATAATAACATCATAAATGTCATGTACCGCTGTCATCACTGTGGACTCAAACTCCTCATACCCATAATAACATCATAAATGTCATGTACCTCTGTCATCACTGGGGACTAAAACTCCTCATACCCATAATAACATCATAAATGACATGTACCTCTGTCATCACTGGGGGACTAAAACTCCTCATACCCATAATAACATCATAAATGTCATGTACCTCTGTCATCGCTGGGGACTAAAACTCCTCATACCCATAATAACATCATAAATGTCATGTACCGCTGTCATCACTGGGGGACTAAAACTCCTCATACCCATAATAACATCATAAATGTCATGTACCTCTGTCATCGCTGGGGGACTAAAACTCCTCATACCCATAATAACATCATAAATGTCATGTACCGCTGTCATCACTGTGGACTCAAACTCCTCATACCCATAATAACATCATAAATGACATGTACCTCTGTCATCACTGGGGACTAAAACTCCTCATACACATAATAACATCATAAATGTCATGTACCTCTGTCATCGCTGGAGACTAAAACTCCTCATACCCATAATAACATCATAAATGACATGTACCTCTGTCATCGCTGGAGACTAAAACTCCTCATACCCATAATAACATCATAAATGTCATGTACCTCTGTCATCGCTGGGGACTAAAACTCCTCATACCCATAATAACATCATAAATGTCATGTACCGCTGTCATCGCTGGGGACTAAAACTCCTCATACCCATAATAACATCATAAATGACATGTACCTCTGTCATCACTGGGGACTAAAACTCCTCATACCCATAATAACATCATAAATGTCATGTACCGCTGTCATCGCTGGGGACTAAAACTCCTCATACCCATAATAACATCATAAATGTCATGTACCTCTGTCATCACTGGGGACTAAAACTCCTCATACCCATAATAACATCATAAATGTCATGTACCGCTGTCATCACTGGGGGACTAAAACTCCTCATACCCATAATAACATCATAAATGTCATGTACCTCTGTCATCGCTGGGGGACTAAAACTCCTCATACCCATAATAACATCATAAATGTCATGTACCTCTGTCATCACTGTGGACTCAAACTCCTCATACCCATAATAACATCATAAATGTCATGTACCTCTGTCATCGCTGGAGACTAAAACTCCTCATACCCATAATAACATCATAAATGACATGTACCTCTGTCATCGCTGGGGGACTAAAACTCCTCATACCCATAATAACATCATAAATGTCATGTACCTCTGTCATCGCTGGGGGACTAAAACTCCTCATACCCATAATAACATCATAAATGTCATGTACCTCTGTCATCACTGGGGACTAAAACTCCTCATACCCATAATAACATCATAAATGACATGTACCGCTGTCATCGCTGGGGACTAAAACTCCTCATACCCATAATAACATCATAAATGTCATGTACCTCTGTCATCACTGGGGACTAAAACTCCTCATACCCATAATAACATCATAAATGGCATGTACCTCTGTCATCACTGGGGGACTAAAACTCCTCATACCCATAATAACATCATAAATGTCATGTACCTCTGTCATCGCTGGGGGACTAAAACTCCTCATACCCATAATAACATCATAAATGTCATGTAACGCTGTCATCACTGTGGACTCAAACTCCTCATACCCATAATAACATCATAAATGGCATGTACCTCTGTCATCACTGGGGACTAAAACTCCTCATACCCATAATAACATCATAAATGACATGTACCTCTGTCATCACTGGGGACTAAAACTCCTCATACCCATAATAACATCATAAATGTCATGTACCTCTGTCATTGCTGGGGACTAAAACTCCTCATACCCATAATAACATCATAAATGTCATGTACCTCTGTCATCGCTGGGGGACTAAAACTCCTCATACCCATAATAACATCATAAATGACATGTACCTCTGTCATCACTGGGGGACTAAAACTCCTCATACCCATAATAACATCATAAATGTCATGTACCTCTGTCATCGCTGGGGACTAAAACTCCTCATACCCATAATAACATCATAAATGTCATGTACCTCTGTCATCGCTGGGGACTAAAACTCCTCATACCCATAATAACATCATAAATGACATGTACCTCTGTCATCGCTGGGGACTAAAACTCCTCATACCCATAATAACATCATAAATGTCATGTACCTCTGTCATCACTGGGGACTAAAACTCCTCATACCCATAATAACATCATAAATGTCATGTACCTCTGTCATCGCTGGGGACTAAAACTCCTCATACCCATAATAACATCATAAATGTCATGTACCTCTGTCATCACTGGGGACTAAAACTCCTCATACCCATAATAACATCATAAATGACATGTACCTCTGTCATCGCTGGGGACTAAAACTCCTCATACCCATAATAACACCATAAATGTCATGTACCTCTGTCATCACTGGGGGACTAAAACTCCTCATACCCATAATAACATCATAAATGTCATGTACCGCTGTCGTCACTGGGGGACTAAAACTCCTCATACCCATAATAACATCATAAATGGCATGTACCTCTGTCATCGCTGGGGACTAAAACTCCTCATACCCATAATAACATCATAAATGTCATGTACCTCTGTCATCGCTGGGGGACTAAAACTCCTCATACCCATAATAACATCATAAATGACATGTACCTCTGTCATCACTGGGGGGACTAAAACTCCTCATACCCATAATAACACCATAAATGTCATGTACCTCTGTCATCGCTGGGGGACTAAAACTCCTCATACCCATAATAACATCATAAATGACATGTACCTCTGTCATCGCTGGGGACTAAAACTCCTCATACCCATAATAACACCATAAATGTCATGTACCTCTGTCATCACTGGGGGACTAAAACTCCTCATACCCATAATAACATCATAAATGTCATGTACCTCTGTCATCACTGGGGGACTAAAACTCCTCATACCCATAATAACATCATAAATGGCATGTACCTCTGTCATCGCTGGGGACTAAAACTCCTCATACCCATAATAACATCATAAATGTCATGTACCTCTGTCATCGCTGGGGGACTAAAACTCCTCATACCCATAATAACATCATAAATGACATGTACCTCTGTCATCACTGGGGGGACTAAAACTCCTCATACCCATAATAACATCATAAATGACATGTACCTCTGTCATCACTGGGGACTAAAACTCCTCATACCCATAATAACATCATAAATGACATGTACCTCTGTCATCACTGGGGACTAAAACTCCTCATACCCATAATAACATCATAAATGGCATGTACCTCTGTCATCGCTGGGGACTAAAACTCCTCATACCCATAATAACATCATAAATGTCATGTACCTCTGTCATCGCTGGGGACTAAAACTCCTCATACCCATAATAACATCATAAATGTCATGTACCTCTGTCATCACTGGGGGACTAAAACTCCTCATACCCATAATAACATCATAAATGTCATGTACCGCTGTCATCACTGGGGGACTAAAACTCCTCATACCCATAATAACACCATAAATGTCATGTACCTCTGTCATCACTGGGGACTAAAACTCCTCATACCCATAATAACACCATAAATGTCATGTACCTCTGTCATCGCTGGGGGACTAAAACTCCTCATACCCATAATAACATCATAAATGACATGTACCTCTGTCATCACTGGGGACTAAAACTCCTCATACCCATAATAACATCATAAATGTCATGTACCTCTGTCATCACTGGGGACTAAAACTCCTCATACCCATAATAACATCATAAATGTCATGTACCTCTGTCATCACTGGGGGACTAAAACTCCTCATACCCATAATAACATCATAAATGTCATGTACCTCTGTCATCACTGGGGGACTAAAACTCCTCATACCCATAATAACATCATAAATGTCATGTACCTCTGTCATCGCTGGGGGACTAAAACTCCTCATACCCATAATAACATCATAAATGACATGTACCTCTGTCATCGCTGGGGACTAAAACTCCTCATACCCATAATAACACCATAAATGTCATGTACCTCTGTCATCACTGGGGGACTAAAACTCCTCATACCCATAATAACATCATAAATGTCATGTACCTCTGTCATCACTGGGGGACTAAAACTCCTCATACCCATAATAACATCATAAATGTCATGTACCGCTGTCATCACTGGGGACTAAAACTCCTCATACCCATAATAACATCATAAATGTCATGTACCTCTGTCATCGCTGGGGGACTAAAACTCCTCATACCCATAATAACATCATAAATGACATGTACCTCTGTCATCACTGGGGACTAAAACTCCTCATACCCATAATAACATCATAAATGTCATGTACCACTGTCATCGCTGGGGACTAAAACTCCTCATACCCATAATAACATCATAAATGACATGTACCTCTGTCATCACTGGGGACTAAAACTCCTCATACCCATAATAACATCATAAATGTCATGTACCTCTGTCATCGCTGGGGACTAAAACTCCTCATACCCATAATAACATCATAAATGTCATGTACCGCTGTCATCGCTGGGGACTAAAACTCCTCATACCCATAATAACATCATAAATGTCATGTACCTCTGTCATCACTGGGGGACTAAAACTCCTCATACCCATAATAACATCATAAATGTCATGTACCTCTGTCATCACTGGGGACTAAAACTCCTCATACCCATAATAACATCATAAATGGCATGTACCTCTGTCATCACTGGGGACTAAAACTCCTCATACCCATAATAACATCATAAATGTCATGTACCTCTGTCATCACTGGGGACTAAAACTCCTCATACCCATAATAACATCATAAATGACATGTACCTCTGTCATCACTGGGGGACTAAAACTCCTCATACCCATAATAACATCATAAATGTCATGTACCTCTGTCATCGCTGGGGACTAAAACTCCTCATACCCATAATAACATCATAAATGTCATGTACCGCTGTCATCACTGGGGGACTAAAACTCCTCATACCCATAATAACATCATAAATGTCATGTACCTCTGTCATCGCTGGGGGACTAAAACTCCTCATACCCATAATAACATCATAAATGTCATGTACCGCTGTCATCACTGTGGACTCAAACTCCTCATACCCATAATAACATCATAAATGACATGTACCTCTGTCATCGCTGGAGACTAAAACTCCTCATACCCATAATAACATCATAAATGACATGTACCTCTGTCATCGCTGGGGGACTAAAACTCCTCATACCCATAATAACATCATAAATGTCATGTACCTCTGTCATCACTGGGGACTAAAACTCCTCATACCCATAATAACATCATAAATGTCATGTACCTCTGTCATCGCTGGGGACTAAAACTCCTCATACCCATAATAACATCATAAATGTCATGTACCTCTGTCATTGCTGGGGACTAAAACTCCTCATACCCATAATAACATCATAAATGTCATGTACCTCTGTCATCGCTGGGGGACTAAAACTCCTCATACCCATAATAACATCATAAATGACATGTACCTCTGTCATCACTGGGGGACTAAAACTCCTCATACCCATAATAACATCATAAATGTCATGTACCTCTGTCATCGCTGGGGACTAAAACTCCTCATACACATAATAACATCATAAATGTCATGTACCTCTGTCATCGCTGGGGACTAAAACTCCTCATACCCATAATAACATCATAAATGTCATGTACCTCTGTCATCACTGGGGACTAAAACTCCTCATACCCATAATAACATCATAAATGTCATGTACCTCTGTCATCGCTGGGGACTAAAACTCCTCATACCCATAATAACATCATAAATGTCATGTACCTCTGTCATCGCTGGGGACTAAAACTCCTCATACCCATAATAACATCATAAATGACATGTACCTCTGTCATCACTGGGGACTAAAACTCCTCATACCCATAATAACATCATAAATGTCATGTACCTCTGTCATCGCTGGGGACTAAAACTCCTCATACCCATAATAACATCATAAATGTCATGTACCTCTGTCATCACTGGGGACTAAAACTCCTCATACCCATAATAACATCATAAATGACATGTACCTCTGTCATCGCTGGGGACTAAAACTCCTCATACCCATAATAACATCATAAATGTCATGTACCTCTGTCATCGCTGGGGACTAAAACTCCTCATACCCATAATAACATCATAAATGTCATGTACCGCTGTCGTCACTGGGGGACTAAAACTCCTCATACCCATAATAACATCATAAATGTCATGTACCGCTGTCATCGCTGGGGACTAAAACTCCTCATACCCATAATAACATCATAAATGTCATGTACCGCTGTCATCACTGGGGACTAAAACTCTTCATACCCATAATAACATCATAAATGACATGTACCTCTGTCATCACTGGGGGGACTAAAACTCCTCATACCCATAATAACATCATAAATGTCATGTACCTCTGTCATCGCTGGGGACTAAAACTCCTCATACCCATAATAACATCATAAATGTCATGTACCTCTGTCATCGCTGGGGGACTAAAACTCCTCATACCCATAATAACATCATAAATGTCATGTACCTCTGTCATCGCTGGGGACTAAAACTCCTCATACCCATAATAACATCATAAATGTCATGTACCTCTGTCATCACTGGGGACTAAAACTCCTCATACCCATAATAACATCATAAATGACATGTACCTCTGTCATCGCTGGGGACTAAAACTCCTCATACCCATAATAACACCATAAATGTCATGTACCTCTGTCATCACTGGGGGACTAAAACTCCTCATACCCATAATAACATCATAAATGTCATGTACCTCTGTCATCACTGGGGGACTAAAACTCCTCATACCCATAATAACATCATAAATGGCATGTACCTCTGTCATCGCTGGGGACTAAAACTCCTCATACCCATAATAACATCATAAATGTCATGTACCTCTGTCATCGCTGGGGGACTAAAACTCCTCATACCCATAATAACATCATAAATGACATGTACCTCTGTCATCACTGGGGGGACTAAAACTCCTCATACCCATAATAACATCATAAATGACATGTACCTCTGTCATCACTGGGGACTAAAACTCCTCATACCCATAATAACATCATAAATGACATGTACCTCTGTCATCACTGGGGACTAAAACTCCTCATACCCATAATAACATCATAAATGGCATGTACCTCTGTCATCACTGGAGGACTAAAACTCCTCATACCCATAATAACATCATAAATGTCATGTACCTCTGTCATCGCTGGGGACTAAAACTCCTCATACCCATAATAACATCATAAATGTCATGTACCTCTGTCATCGCTGGGGACTAAAACTCCTCATACCCATAATAACATCATAAATGTCATGTACCTCTGTCATCACTGGGGGACTAAAACTCCTCATACCCATAATAACATCATAAATGTCATGTACCGCTGTCATCACTGGGGGACTAAAACTCCTCATACCCATAATAACACCATAAATGTCATGTACCTCTGTCATCACTGGGGACTAAAACTCCTCATACCCATAATAACACCATAAATGTCATGTACCTCTGTCATCGCTGGGGGACTAAAACTCCTCATACCCATAATAACATCATAAATGACATGTACCTCTGTCATCACTGGGGACTAAAACTCCTCATACCCATAATAACATCATAAATGTCATGTACCTCTGTCATCGCTGGGGACTAAAACTCCTCATACCCATAATAACACCATAAATGTCATGTACCTCTGTCATCACTGGGGGACTAAAACTCCTCATACCCATAATAACATCATAAATGTCATGTACCTCTGTCATCACTGGGGGACTAAAACTCCTCATACCCATAATAACATCATAAATGGCATGTACCTCTGTCATCGCTGGGGACTAAAACTCCTCATACCCATAATAACATCATAAATGTCATGTACCTCTGTCATCACTGGGGGACTAAAACTCCTCATACCCATAATAACATCATAAATGTCATGTACCTCTGTCATCACTGGGGACTAAAACTCCTCATACCCATAATAACATCATAAATGACATGTACCTCTGTCATCGCTGGGGGACTAAAACTCCTCATACCCATAATAACATCATAAATGACATGTACCTCTGTCATCGCTGGGGGACTAAAACTCCTCATACCCATAATAACATCATAAATGACATGTACCTCTGTCATCACTGGGGACTAAAACTCCTCATACCCATAATAACACCATAAATGTCATGTACCTCTGTCATCGCTGGGGGACTAAAACTCCTCATACCCATAATAACATCATAAATGACATGTACCTCTGTCATCGCTGGGGACTAAAACTCCTCATACCCATAATAACACCATAAATGTCATGTACCTCTGTCATCACTGGGGGACTAAAACTCCTCATACCCATAATAACATCATAAATGTCATGTACCTCTGTCATCACTGGGGGACTAAAACTCCTCATACCCATAATAACATCATAAATGTCATGTACCTCTGTCATCGCTGGGGGACTAAAACTCCTCATACCCATAATAACATCATAAATGACATGTACCTCTGTCATCACTGGGGACTAAAACTCCTCATACCCATAATAACACCATAAATGTCATGTACCTCTGTCATCGCTGGGGGACTAAAACTCCTCATACCCATAATAACATCATAAATGACATGTACCTCTGTCATCGCTGGGGACTAAAACTCCTCATACCCATAATAACACCATAAATGTCATGTACCTCTGTCATCACTGGGGGACTAAAACTCCTCATACCCATAATAACATCATAAATGTCATGTACCTCTGTCATCACTGGGGGACTAAAACTCCTCATACCCATAATAACATCATAAATGTCATGTACCGCTGTCATCACTGGGGACTAAAACTCCTCATACCCATAATAACATCATAAATGTCATGTACCTCTGTCATCACTGGGGGACTAAAACTCCTCATACCCATAATAACATCATAAATGTCATGTACCTCTGTCATCGCTGGGGGACTAAAACTCCTCATACCCATAATAACATCATAAATGACATGTACCTCTGTCATCACTGGGGACTAAAACTCCTCATACCCATAATAACATCATAAATGTCATGTACCTCTGTCATCGCTGGGGACTAAAACTCCTCATACCCATAATAACATCATAAATGACATGTACCTCTGTCATCACTGGGGACTAAAACTCCTCATACCCATAATAACATCATAAATGTCATGTACCTCTGTCATCACTGGGGACTAAAACTCCTCATACCCATAATAACATCATAAATGGCATGTACCTCTGTCATCACTGGGGACTAAAACTCCTCATACCCATAATAACATCATAAATGTCATGTACCGCTGTCATCGCTGGGGACTAAAACTCCTCATACCCATAATAACATCATAAATGTCATGTACCTCTGTCATCACTGGGGACTAAAACTCCTCATACCCATAATAACATCATAAATGGCATGTACCTCTGTCATCACTGGGGACTAAAACTCCTCATACCCATAATAACATCATAAATGTCATGTACCTCTGTCATCGCTGGGGACTAAAACTCCTCATACCCATAATAACATCATAAATGTCATGTACCTCTGTCATCGCTGGGGGACTAAAACTCCTCATACCCATAATAACATCATAAATGTCATGTACCGCTGTCATCACTGGGGACTAAAACTCCTCATACCCATAATAACATCATAAATGACATGTACCTCTGTCATCACTGGGGGACTAAAACTCCTCATACCCATAATAACATCATAAATGTCATGTACCTCTGTCATCGCTGGGGACTAAAACTCCTCATACCCATAATAACATCATAAATGTCATGTACCGCTGTCATCACTGGGGGACTAAAACTCCTCATACCCATAATAACATCATAAATGTCATGTACCTCTGTCATCACTGGGGACTAAAACTCCTCATACCCATAATAACATCATAAATGACATGTACCTCTGTCATCACTGGGGGACTAAAACTCCTCATACCCATAATAACATCATAAATGTCATGTACCTCTGTCATCGCTGGGGACTAAAACTCCTCATACCCATAATAACATCATAAATGTCATGTACCTCTGTCATCACTGGGGACTAAAACTCCTCATACCCATAATAACATCATAAATGACATGTACCTCTGTCATCACTGGGGGACTAAAACTCCTCATACCCATAATAACATCATAAATGTCATGTACCTCTGTCATCGCTGGGGACTAAAACTCCTCATACCCATAATAACATCATAAATGTCATGTACCGCTGTCATCACTGGGGGACTAAAACTCCTCATACCCATAATAACATCATAAATGTCATGTACCTCTGTCATCGCTGGGGACTAAAACTCCTCATACCCATAATAACATCATAAATGTCATGTACCTCTGTCATCGCTGGGGGACTAAAACTCCTCATACCCATAATAACATCATAAATGTCATGTACCGCTGTCATCACTGTGGACTCAAACTCCTCATACCCATAATAACATCATAAATGACATGTACCGCTGTCATCGCTGGGGGACTAAAACTCCTCATACCCATAATAACATCATAAATGACATGTACCTCTGTCATCGCTGGAGACTAAAACTCCTCATACCCATAATAACATCATAAATGACATGTACCTCTGTCATCGCTGGGGGACTAAAACTCCTCATACCCATAATAACATCATAAATGTCATGTACCTCTGTCATCACTGGGGACTAAAACTCCTCATACCCATAATAACATCATAAATGTCATGTACCTCTGTCATCACTGGGGACTAAAACTCTTCATACCCATAATAACATCATAAATGACATGTACCGCTGTCATCACTGGGGACTAAAACTCCTCATACCCATAATAACATCATAAATGTCATGTACCTCTGTCATCGCTGGGGACTAAAACTCCTCATACCCATAATAACATCATAAATGTCATGTACCTCTGTCATCACTGGGGACTAAAACTCCTCATACCCATAATAACATCATAAATGTCATGTACCTCTGTCATCGCTGGGGACTAAAACTCCTCATACCCATAATAACATCATAAATGTCATGTACCTCTGTCATCGCTGGGGACTAAAACTCCTCATACCCATAATAACATCATAAAT
Source organism: Rana muscosa (assembly GCA_029206835.1). NCBI lineage: Eukaryota > Metazoa > Chordata > Amphibia > Anura > Ranidae > Rana > Rana muscosa. The sequence goes on from CM055119.1 coordinate 297,069,541, forward strand.
GACATGTACCTCTGTCATCACTGGGGACTAAAACTCCTCATACCCATAATAACATCATAAATGTCATGTACCTCTGTCATCGCTGGGGACTAAAACTCCTCATACCCATAATAACATCATAAATGTCATGTACCTCTGTCATCACTGGGGACTAAAACTCCTCATACCCATAATAACATCATAAATGACATGTACCTCTGTCATCGCTGGGGACTAAAACTCCTCATACCCATAATAACATCATAAATGTCATGTACCTCTGTCATCGCTGGGGACTAAAACTCCTCATACCCATAATAACATCATAAATGTCATGTACCGCTGTCGTCACTGGGGGACTAAAACTCCTCATACACATAATAACATCATAAATGACATGTACCTCTGTCATCACTGGGGACTAAAACTCCTCATACCCATAATAACATCATAAATGACATGTACCTCTGTCATCGCTGGGGACTAAAACTCCTCATACACATAATAACATCATAAATGACATGTACCTCTGTCATCGCTGGAGACTAAAACTCCTCATACCCATAATAACATCATAAATGTCATGTACCGCTGTCATCGCTGGGGACTAAAACTCCTCATACCCATAATAACATCATAAATGGCATGTACCTCTGTCATCACTGGGGACTAAAACTCTTCATACCCATAATAACATCATAAATGACATGTACCTCTGTCATCGCTGGGGACTAAAACTCCTCATACCCATAATAACATCATAAATGTCATGTACCTCTGTCATCGCTGGGGGACTAAAACTCCTCATACCCATAATAACATCATAAATGTCATGTACCTCTGTCATCGCTGGGGACTAAAACTCCTCATACCCATAATAACATCATAAATGACATGTACCTCTGTCATCACTGGGAACTAAAACTCCTCATACCCATAATAACATCATAAATGTCATGTACCTCTGTCATCGCTGGGGACTAAAACTCCTCATACCCATAATAACATCATAAATGTCATGTACCTCTGTCATCGCTGGGGACTAAAACTCCTCATACCCATAATAACATCATAAATGGCATGTACCTCTGTCATCGCTGGGGACTAAAACTCCTCATACCCATAATAACATCATAAATGACATGTACCTCTGTCATCGCTGGGGGACTAAAACTCCTCATACCCATAATAACATCATAAATGGTATGTACCACTGTCATCACTGGGGACTAAAACTCCTCATACCCATAATATCATAAATGTCATGTACCTCTGTCATCGCTGGGGACTAAAACTCCTCATACCCATAATAACATCATAAATGTCATGTACCTCTGTCATCGCTGGGGACTAAAACTCCTCATACCCATAATAACATCATAAATGTCATGTACCTCTGTCATCGCTGGGGACTAAAACTCCTCATACCCATAATAACATCATAAATGACATGTACCTCTGTCATCACTGGGGGGACTAAAACTCCTCATACCCATAATAACATCATAAATGTCATGTACCTCTGTCATCGCTGGGGACTAAAACTCCTCATACCCATAATAACATCATAAATGTCATGTACCTCTGTCATCGCTGGGGACTAAAACTCCTCATACCCATAATAACATCATAAATGACATGTACCTCTGTCATCACTGGGGGACTAAAACTCCTCATACCCATAATAACATCATAAATGTCATGTACCTCTGTCATCGCTGGGGGACTAAAACTCCTCATACCCATAATAACATCATAAATGTCATGTACCTCTGTCATCACTGGGGACTAAAACTCCTCATACCCATAATAACATCATAAATGTCATGTACCTCTGTCATCGCTGGGGACTAAAACTCCTCATACCCATAATAACATCATAAATGTCATGTACCTCTGTCATCGCTGGGGACTAAAACTCCTCATACCCATAATAACATCATAAATGACATGTACCTCTGTCATCACTGGGGACTAAAACTCCTCATACCCATAATAACATCATAAATGTCATGTACCTCTGTCATCGCTGGGGACTAAAACTCCTCATACCCATAATAACATCATAAATGTCATGTACCTCTGTCATCACTGGGGGACTGAAACTCCTCATACACATAATAACATCATAAATGACATGTACCTCTGTCATCACTGGGGACTAAAACTCCTCATACCCATAATAACATCATAAATGACATGTACCTCTGTCATCGCTGGGGACTAAAACTCCTCATACCCATAATAACATCATAAATGTCATGTACCTCTGTCATCGCTGGGGACTAAAACTCCTCATACCCATAATAACATCATAAATGTCATGTACCGCTGTCGTCACTGGGGGACTAAAACTCCTCATACACATAATAACATCATAAATGACATGTACCTCTGTCATCACTGGGGACTAAAACTCCTCATACCCATAATAACATCATAAATGACATGTACCTCTGTCATCGCTGGGGACTAAAACTCCTCATACACATAATAACATCATAAATGTCATGTACCTCTGTCATCACTGGGGACTAAAACTCCTCATACACATAATAACACCATAAATGTCATGTACCTCTGTCATCGCTGGGGACTAAAACTCCTCATACACATAATAACATCATAAATGACATGTACCTCTGTCATCGCTGGAGACTAAAACTCCTCATACCCATAATAACATCATAAATGTCATGTACCGCTGTCATCGCTGGGGACTAAAACTCCTCATACCCATAATAACATCATAAATGGCATGTACCTCTGTCATCACTGGGGACTAAAACTCTTCATACCCATAATAACATCATAAATGACATGTACCTCTGTCATCACTGGGGGGACTAAAACTCCTCATACCCATAATAACATCATAAATGTCATGTACCTCTGTCATCGCTGGGGACTAAAACTCCTCATACCCATAATAACATCATAAATGTCATGTACCTCTGTCATCGCTGGGGACTAAAACTCCTCATACCCATAATAACATCATAAATGTCATGTACCTCTGTCATCGCTGGGGACTAAAACTCCTCATACCCATAATAACATCATAAATGACATGTACCTCTGTCATCACTGGGGGGACTAAAACTCCTCATACCCATAATAACATCATAAATGTCATGTACCTCTGTCATCACTGGGGGGACTAAAACTCCTCATACCCATAATAACATCATAAATGTCATGTACCTCTGTTATCGCTGGGGACTAAAACTCCTCATACCCATAATAACATCATAAATGTCATGTACCTCTGTCATCGCTGGGGACTAAAACTCCTCATACCCATAATAACATCATGAATGACATGTACCTCTGTCATCACTGGGGGACTAAAACTCCTCATACCCATAATAACATCATAAATGGCATGTACCTCTGTCATCGCTGGGGACTAAAACTCCTCATACCCATAATAACATCATAAATGACATGTACCTCTGTCATCGCTGGGGACTAAAACTCCTCATACCCATAATAACATCATAAATGGCATGTACCTCTGTCATCACTGGGGACTAAAACTCCTCATACCCATAATAACATCATAAATGGCATGTACCTCTGTCATCACTGGGGACTAAAACTCCTCATACCCATAATAACATCATAAATGTCATGTACCTCTGTCATCGCTGGGGGACTAAAACTCCTCATACCCATAATAACATCATAAATGTCATGTACCTCTGTCATCGCTGGGGACTAAAACTCCTCATACCCATAATAACATCATAAATGACATGTACCTCTGTCATCACTGGGGACTAAAACTCCTCATACCCATAATAACATCATAAATGTCATGTACCACTGTCATCGCTGGGGACTAAAACTCCTCATACCCATAATAACATCATAAATGACATGTACCTCTGTCATCACTGGGGACTAAAACTCCTCATACCCATAATAACATCATAAATGGCATGTACCTCTGTCATCACTGGGGGACTAAAACTCCTCATACCCATAATAACATCATAAATGTCATGTACCGCTGTCATCGCTGGGGACTAAAACTCCTCATACCCATAATAACATCATAAATGTCATGTACCACTGTCATCGCTGGGGACTAAAACTCCTCATACCCATAATAACATCATAAATGTCATGTACCTCTGTCATCACTGGGGGACTAAAACTCCTCATGCCCATAATAACATCATAAATGTCATGTACCTCTGTCATCGCTGGGGGACTAAAACTCCTCATGCCCATAATAACATCATAAATGACATGTACCTCTGTCATCACTGGGGACTAAAACTCCTCATACCCATAATAACATCATAAATGACATGTACCGCTGTCATCACTGGGGACTAAAACTCCTCATACCCATAATAACATCATAAATGGCATGTTCCTCTGTCATCACTGGGGGACTAAAACTCCTCATACCCATAATAACACCATAAATGTCATGTACCTCTGTCATCACTGGGGACTAAAACTCCTCATACCCATAATAACATCATAAATGTCATGTACCACTGTCATCGCTGGGGGACTAAAACTCCTCATACCCATAATAACATCATAAATGTCATGTACCTCTGTCATCACTGGGGACTAAAACTCCTCATACCCATAATAACATCATAAATGTCATGTACCTCTGTCATCGCTGGGGGACTAAAACTCTTCATACCCATAATAACATCATAAATGGCATGTACCTCTGTCATCACTGGGGGACTAAAACTCCTCATACCCATAATAACATCATAAATGTCATGTACCTCTGTCATCACTGGGGGACTAAAACTCCTCATACCCATAATAACATCATAAATGTCATGTACCTCTGTCATCGCTGGGGACTAAAACTCCTCATACCCATAATAACATCATAAATGGCATGTACCTCTGTCATCACTGGGGACTAAAACTCCTCATACCCATAATAACATCATAAATGTCATGTACCTCTGTCATCACTGGGGACTAAAACTCCTCATACCCATAATAACATCATAAATGTCATGTACCGCTGTCATCGCTGGGGACTAAAACTCCTCATACCCATAATAACATCATAAATGTCATGTACCTCTGTCATCACTGGGGACTAAAACTCCTCATACCCATAATAACATCATAAATGGCATGTACCTCTGTCATCACTGGGGACTAAAACTCCTCATACCCATAATAACATCATAAATGTCATGTACCTCTGTCATCACTGGGGACTAAAACTCCTCATACCCATAATAACATCATAAATGACATGTACCTCTGTCATCACTGGGGGACTAAAACTCCTCATACCCATAATAACATCATAAATGTCATGTACCTCTGTCATCGCTGGGGACTAAAACTCCTCATACCCATAATAACATCATAAATGTCATGTACCTCTGTCATCGCTGGGGGACTAAAACTCCTCATACCCATAATAACATCATAAATGTCATGTACCGCTGTCATCACTGTGGACTCAAACTCCTCATACCCATAATAACATCATAAATGACATGTACCTCTGTCATCGCTGGAGACTAAAACTCCTCATACCCATAATAACATCATAAATGACATGTACCTCTGTCATCGCTGGGGGACTAAAACTCCTCATACCCATAATAACATCATAAATGTCATGTACCTCTGTCATCACTGGGGACTAAAACTCCTCATACCCATAATAACATCATAAATGTCATGTACCTCTGTCATCACTGGGGACTAAAACTCCTCATACCCATAATAACATCATAAATGTCATGTACCTCTGTCATCACTGGGGGACTAAAACTCCTCATACCCATAATAACATCATAAATGTCATGTACCTCTGTCATCGCTGGGGGACTAAAACTCCTCATACCCATAATAACATCATAAATGTCATGTAACGCTGTCATCACTGTGGACTCAAACTCCTCATACCCATAATAACATCATAAATGACATGTACCTCTGTCATCGCTGGAGACTAAAACTCCTCATACCCATAATAACATCATAAATGTCATGTACCTCTGTCATCGCTGGGGGACTAAAACTCCTCATACCCATAATAACATCATAAATGTCATGTACCTCTGTCATCGCTGGGGGACTAAAACTCCTCATACCCATAATAACATCATAAATGTCATGTACCTCTGTCATCACTGGGGACTAAAACTCCTCATACCCATAATAACATCATAAATGTCATGTACCTCTGTCATTGCTGGGGACTAAAACTCCTCATACCCATAATAACATCATAAATGTCATGTACCTCTGTCATCGCTGGGGGACTAAAACTCCTCATACCCATAATAACATCATAAATGTCATGTACCTCTGTCATCGCTGGGGACTAAAACTCCTCATACCCATAATAACATCATAAATGTCATGTACCTCTGTCATCACTGGGGACTAAAACTCCTCATACCCATAATAACATCATAAATGTCATGTACCTCTGTCATCGCTGGGGACTAAAACTCCTCATACCCATAATAACATCATAAATGTCATGTACCTCTGTCATCACTGGGGACTAAAACTCCTCATACCCATAATAACATCATAAATGACATGTACCTCTGTCATCGCTGGGGACTAAAACTCCTCATACCCATAATAACACCATAAATGTCATGTACCTCTGTCATCACTGGGGGACTAAAACTCCTCATACCCATAATAACACCATAAATGTCATGTACCTCTGTCATCGCTGGGGGACTAAAACTCCTCATACCCATAATAACATCATAAATGACATGTACCTCTGTCATCGCTGGGGACTAAAACTCCTCATACCCATAATAACACCATAAATGTCATGTACCTCTGTCATCACTGGGGGACTAAAACTCCTCATACCCATAATAACATCATAAATGTCATGTACCTCTGTCATCACTGGGGGACTAAAACTCCTCATACCCATAATAACATCATAAATGGCATGTACCTCTGTCATCGCTGGGGACTAAAACTCCTCATACCCATAATAACATCATAAATGTCATGTACCTCTGTCATCGCTGGGGGACTAAAACTCCTCATACCCATAATAACATCATAAATGACATGTACCTCTGTCATCACTGGGGGGACTAAAACTCCTCATACCCATAATAACATCATAAATGACATGTACCTCTGTCATCACTGGGGACTAAAACTCCTCATACCCATAATAACATCATAAATGACATGTACCTCTGTCATCACTGGGGACTAAAACTCCTCATACCCATAATAACATCATAAATGGCATGTACCTCTGTCATCGCTGGGGACTAAAACTCCTCATACCCATAATAACATCATAAATGTCATGTACCTCTGTCATCGCTGGGGACTAAAACTCCTCATACCCATAATAACATCATAAATGTCATGTACCTCTGTCATCACTGGGGGACTAAAACTCCTCATACCCATAATAACATCATAAATGTCATGTACCGCTGTCATCACTGGGGGACTAAAACTCCTCATACCCATAATAACACCATAAATGTCATGTACCTCTGTCATCACTGGGGACTAAAACTCCTCATACCCATAATAACACCATAAATGTCATGTACCTCTGTCATCACTGGGGACTAAAACTCCTCATACCCATAATAACATCATAAATGTCATGTACCTCTGTCATCGCTGGGGGACTAAAACTCCTCATACCCATAATAACATCATAAATGACATGTACCTCTGTCATCACTGGGGACTAAAACTCCTCATACCCATAATAACATCATAAATGTCATGTACCTCTGTCATCGCTGGGGACTAAAACTCCTCATACCCATAATAACATCATAAATGTCATGTACCTCTGTCATCGCTGGGGACTAAAACTCCTCATACCCATAATAACATCATAAATGTCATGTACCTCTGTCATCGCTGGGGACTAAAACTCCTCATACCCATAATAACACCATAAATGTCATGTACCTCTGTCATCACTGGGGGACTAAAACTCCTCATACCCATAATAACATCATAAATGGCATGTACCTCTGTCATCGCTGGGGACTAAAACTCCTCATACCCATAATAACATCATAAATGTCATGTACCTCTGTCATCACTGGGGGACTAAAACTCCTCATACCCATAATAACATCATAAATGTCATGTACCTCTGTCATCGCTGGGGGACTAAAACTCCTCATACCCATAATAACATCATAAATGACATGTACCTCTGTCATCACTGGGGACTAAAACTCCTCATACCCATAATAACATCATAAATGTCATGTACCTCTGTCATCACTGGGGACTAAAACTCCTCATACCCATAATAACATCATAAATGTCATGTACCTCTGTCATCACTGGGGGACTAAAACTCCTCATACCCATAATAACATCATAAATGTCATGTACCTCTGTCATCACTGGGGGACTAAAACTCCTCATACCCATAATAACATCATAAATGTCATGTACCTCTGTCATCGCTGGGGGACTAAAACTCCTCATACCCATAATAACATCATAAATGACATGTACCTCTGTCATCGCTGGGGACTAAAACTCCTCATACCCATAATAACACCATAAATGTCATGTACCTCTGTCATCACTGGGGGACTAAAACTCCTCATACCCATAATAACATCATAAATGTCATGTACCTCTGTCATCACTGGGGGACTAAAACTCCTCATACCCATAATAACATCATAAATGTCATGTACCGCTGTCATCACTGGGGACTAAAACTCCTCATACCCATAATAACATCATAAATGTCATGTACCTCTGTCATCGCTGGGGGACTAAAACTCCTCATACCCATAATAACATCATAAATGACATGTACCTCTGTCATCACTGGGGACTAAAACTCCTCATACCCATAATAACATCATAAATGTCATGTACCTCTGTCATCGCTGGGGACTAAAACTCCTCATACCCATAATAACATCATAAATGACATGTACCTCTGTCATCACTGGGGACTAAAACTCCTCATACCCATAATAACATCATAAATGTCATGTACCTCTGTCATCACTGGGGACTAAAACTCCTCATACCCATAATAACATCATAAATGACATGTACCTCTGTCATCACTGGGGACTAAAACTCCTCATACCCATAATAACATCATAAATGGCATGTACCTCTGTCATCGCTGGGGACTAAAACTCCTCATACCCATAATAACATCATAAATGACATGTACCTCTGTCATCACTGGGGACTAAAACTCCTCATACCCATAATAACATCATAAATGTCATGTACCTCTGTCATCGCTGGGGGACTAAAACTCCTCATACCCATAATAACATCATAAATGTCATGTACCTCTGTCATCGCTGGGGACTAAAACTCCTCATACCCATAATAACATCATAAATGACATGTACCTCTGTCATCACTGGGGACTAAAACTCCTCATACCCATAATAACATCATAAATGTCATGTACCACTGTCATCGCTGGGGACTAAAACTCCTCATACCCATAATAACATCATAAATGACATGTACCTCTGTCATCACTGGGGACTAAAACTCCTCATACCCATAATAACATCATAAATGTCATGTACCTCTGTCATCGCTGGGGACTAAAACTCCTCATACCCATAATAACATCATAAATGTCATGTACCGCTGTCATCGCTGGGGACTAAAACTCCTCATACCCATAATAACATCATAAATGTCATGTACCACTGTCATCGCTGGGGACTAAAACTCCTCATACCCATAATAACATCATAAATGTCATGTACCTCTGTCATCACTGGGGACTAAAACTCCTCATACCCATAATAACATCATAAATGACATGTACCGCTGTCATCACTGGGGACTAAAACTCCTCATACCCATAATAACATCATAAATGGCATGTTCCTCTGTCATCACTGGGGGACTAAAACTCCTCATACCCATAATAACACCATAAATGTCATGTACCTCTGTCATCACTGGGGACTAAAACTCCTCATACCCATAATAACATCATAAATGTCATGTACCACTGTCATCGCTGGGGGACTAAAACTCCTCATACCCATAATAACATCATAAATGTCATGTACCTCTGTCATCACTGGGGACTAAAACTCCTCATACCCATAATAACATCATAAATGTCATGTACCTCTGTCATCGCTGGGGGACTAAAACTCCTCATACCCATAATAACATCATAAATGGCATGTACCTCTGTCATCACTGGGGGACTAAAACTCCTCATACCCATAATAACATCATAAATGTCATGTACCTCTGTCATCACTGGGGGACTAAAACTCCTCATACCCATAATAACATCATAAATGTCATGTACCTCTGTCATCGCTGGGGACTAAAACTCCTCATACCCATAATAACATCATAAATGGCATGTACCTCTGTCATCACTGGGGACTAAAACTCCTCATACCCATAATAACATCATAAATGTCATGTACCTCTGTCATCACTGGGGGACTAAAACTCCTCATACCCATAATAACATCATAAATGTCATGTACCTCTGTCATCACTGGGGACTAAAACTCCTCATACCCATAATAACATCATAAATGGCATGTACCTCTGTCATCACTGGGGACTAAAACTCCTCATACCCATAATAACATCATAAATGTCATGTACCTCTGTCATCACTGGGGACTAAAACTCCTCATACCCATAATAACATCATAAATGACATGTACCTCTGTCATCACTGGGGGACTAAAACTCCTCATACCCATAATAACATCATAAATGTCATGTACCTCTGTCATCGCTGGGGACTAAAACTCCTCATACCCATAATAACATCATAAATGTCATGTACCGCTGTCATCACTGGGGGACTAAAACTCCTCATACCCATAATAACATCATAAATGTCATGTACCTCTGTCATCGCTGGGGGACTAAAACTCCTCATACCCATAATAACATCATAAATGTCATGTACCGCTGTCATCACTGTGGACTCAAACTCCTCATACCCATAATAACATCATAAATGACATGTACCTCTGTCATCGCTGGAGACTAAAACTCCTCATACCTATAATAACATCATAAATGACATGTACCTCTGTCATCGCTGGGGGACTAAAACTCCTCATACCCATAATAACATCATAAATGTCATGTACCTCTGTCATCACTGGGGACTAAAACTCCTCATACCCATAATAACATCATAAATGTCATGTACCTCTGTCATCGCTGGGGACTAAAACTCCTCATACCCATAATAACATCATAAATGGCATGTACCTCTGTCATCACTGGGGGACTAAAACTCCTCATACCCATAATAACATCATAAATGTCATGTACCTCTGTCATCGCTGGGGGACTAAAACTCCTCATACCCATAATAACATCATAAATGTCATGTAACGCTGTCATCACTGTGGACTCAAACTCCTCATACCCATAATAACATCATAAATGACATGTACCTCTGTCATCGCTGGAGACTAAAACTCCTCATACCCATAATAACATCATAAATGTCATGTACCTCTGTCATCGCTGGGGGACTAAAACTCCTCATACCCATAATAACATCATAAATGTCATGTACCTCTGTCATCGCTGGGGGACTAAAACTCCTCATACCCATAATAACATCATAAATGTCATGTACCTCTGTCATCACTGGGGACTAAAACTCCTCATACCCATAATAACATCATAAATGTCATGTACCTCTGTCATTGCTGGGGACTAAAACTCCTCATACCCATAATAACATCATAAATGTCATGTACCTCTGTCATCGCTGGGGGACTAAAACTCCTCATACCCATAATAACATCATAAATGACATGTACCTCTGTCATCACTGGGGGACTAAAACTCCTCATACCCATAATAACATCATAAATGTCATGTACCTCTGTCATCGCTGGGGACTAAAACTCCTCATACACATAATAACATCATAAATGTCATGTACCTCTGTCATCGCTGGGGAGTAAAACTCCTCATACCCATAATAACATCATAAATGTCATGTACCTCTGTCATCACTGGGGACTAAAACTCCTCATACCCATAATAACATCATAAATGTCATGTACCTCTGTCATCGCTGGGGACTAAAACTCCTCATACCCATAATAACATCATAAATGTCATGTACCTCTGTCATCGCTGGGGACTAAAACTCCTCATACCCATAATAACATCATAAATGACATGTACCTCTGTCATCACTGGGGACTAAAACTCCTCATACCCATAATAACATCATAAATGTCATGTACCTCTGTCATCACTGGGGGACTAAAACTCCTCATACCCATAATAACATCATAAATGTCATGTACCGCTGTCATCGCTGGGGACTAAAACTCCTCATACCCATAATAACATCATAAATGACATGTACCGCTGTCATCACTGGGGACTAAAACTCCTCATACCCATAATAACATCATAAATGTCATGTACCTCTGTCATCACTGGGGGACTAAAACTCCTCATACCCATAATAACATCATAAATGTCATGTACCTCTGTCATCGCTGGGGACTAAAACTCCTCATACCCATAATAACATCATAAATGTCATGTACCTCTGTCATCGCTGGGGACTAAAACTCCTCATACCCATAATAACATCATAAATGACATGTACCGCTGTCATCACTGGGGACTAAAACTCCTCATACCCATAATAACATCATAAATGTCATGTACCTCTGTCATCACTGGGGACTAAAACTCCTCATACCCATAATAACATCATAAATGACATGTACCTCTGTCATCGCTGGGGACTAAAACTCCTCATACCCATAATAACATCATAAATGTCATGTACCTCTGTCATCGCTGGGGACTAAAACTCCTCATACCCATAATAACATCATAAATGTCATGTACCGCTGTCGTCACTGGGGGACTAAAACTCCTCATACACATAATAACATCATAAATGACATGTACCTCTGTCATCACTGGGGACTAAAACTCCTCATACCCATAATAACATCATAAATGACATGTACCTCTGTCATCGCTGGGGACTAAAACTCCTCATACACATAATAACATCATAAATGACATGTACCTCTGTCATCGCTGGAGACTAAAACTCCTCATACCCATAATAACATCATAAATGTCATGTACCGCTGTCATCGCTGGGGACTAAAACTCCTCATACCCATAATAACATCATAAATGGCATGTACCTCTGTCATCACTGGGGACTAAAACTCTTCATACCCATAATAACATCATAAATGACATGTACCTCTGTCATCACTGGGGGGACTAAAACTCCTCATACCCATAATAACATCATAAATGTCATGTACCTCTGTCATCGCTGGGGACTAAAACTCCTCATACCCATAATAACATCATAAATGTCATGTACCTCTGTCATCGCTGGGGGACTAAAACTCCTCATACCCATAATAACATCATAAATGTCATGTACCTCTGTCATCGCTGGGGACTAAAACTCCTCATACCCATAATAACATCATAAATGTCATGTACCTCTGTCATCACTGGGGACTAAAACTCCTCATACCCATAATAACATCATAAATGACATGTACCTCTGTCATCGCTGGGGACTAAAACTCCTCATACCCATAATAACACCATAAATGTCATGTACCTCTGTCATCACTGGGGGACTAAAACTCCTCATACCCATAATAACATCATAAATGTCATGTACCTCTGTCATCACTGGGGGACTAAAACTCCTCATACCCATAATAACATCATAAATGGCATGTACCTCTGTCATCGCTGGGGACTAAAACTCCTCATACCCATAATAACATCATAAATGTCATGTACCTCTGTCATCGCTGGGGGACTAAAACTCCTCATACCCATAATAACATCATAAATGACATGTACCTCTGTCATCACTGGGGGGACTAAAACTCCTCATACCCATAATAACATCATAAATGACATGTACCTCTGTCATCACTGGGGACTAAAACTCCTCATACCCATAATAACATCATAAATGACATGTACCTCTGTCATCACTGGGGACTAAAACTCCTCATACCCATAATAACATCATAAATGTCATGTACCTCTGTCATCGCTGGGGACTAAAACTCCTCATACCCATAATAACATCATAAATGTCATGTACCTCTGTCATCGCTGGGGACTAAAACTCCTCATACCCATAATAACATCATAAATGTCATGTACCTCTGTCATCACTGGGGGACTAAAACTCCTCATACCCATAATAACATCATAAATGTCATGTACCGCTGTCATCACTGGGGGACTAAAACTCCTCATACCCATAATAACACCATAAATGTCATGTACCTCTGTCATCACTGGGGACTAAAACTCCTCATACCCATAATAACACCATAAATGTCATGTACCTCTGTCATCGCTGGGGGACTAAAACTCCTCATACCCATAATAACATCATAAATGACATGTACCTCTGTCATCACTGGGGACTAAAACTCCTCATACCCATAATAACATCATAAATGTCATGTACCTCTGTCATCGCTGGGGACTAAAACTCCTCATACCCATAATAACACCATAAATGTCATGTACCTCTGTCATCACTGGGGGACTAAAACTCCTCATACCCATAATAACATCATAAATGTCATGTACCTCTGTCATCACTGGGGGACTAAAACTCCTCATACCCATAATAACATCATAAATGGCATGTACCTCTGTCATCGCTGGGGACTAAAACTCCTCATACCCATAATAACATCATAAATGTCATGTACCTCTGTCATCACTGGGGGACTAAAACTCCTCATACCCATAATAACATCATAAATGTCATGTACCTCTGTCATCGCTGGGGGACTAAAACTCCTCATACCCATAATAACATCATAAATGACATGTACCTCTGTCATCGCTGGGGGACTAAAACTCCTCATACCCATAATAACATCATAAATGACATGTACCTCTGTCATCACTGGGGACTAAAACTCCTCATACCCATAATAACACCATAAATGTCATGTACCTCTGTCATCGCTGGGGGACTAAAACTCCTCATACCCATAATAACATCATAAATGACATGTACCTCTGTCATCGCTGGGGACTAAAACTCCTCATACCCATAATAACACCATAAATGTCATGTACCTCTGTCATCACTGGGGGACTAAAACTCCTCATACCCATAATAACATCATAAATGTCATGTACCTCTGTCATCGCTGGGGGACTAAAACTCCTCATACCCATAATAACATCATAAATGACATGTACCTCTGTCATCACTGGGGACTAAAACTCCTCATACCCATAATAACACCATAAATGTCATGTACCTCTGTCATCGCTGGGGGACTAAAACTCCTCATACCCATAATAACATCATAAATGACATGTACCTCTGTCATCGCTGGGGACTAAAACTCCTCATACCCATAATAACACCATAAATGTCATGTACCTCTGTCATCACTGGGGGACTAAAACTCCTCATACCCATAATAACATCATAAATGTCATGTACCTCTGTCATCACTGGGGGACTAAAACTCCTCATACCCATAATAACATCATAAATGTCATGTACCGCTGTCATCACTGGGGACTAAAACTCCTCATACCCATAATAACATCATAAATGTCATGTACCTCTGTCATCACTGGGGGACTAAAACTCCTCATACCCATAATAACATCATAAATGTCATGTACCTCTGTCATCGCTGGGGGACTAAAACTCCTCATACCCATAATAACATCATAAATGACATGTACCTCTGTCATCACTGGGGACTAAAACTCCTCATACCCATAATAACATCATAAATGTCATGTACCTCTGTCATCGCTGGGGACTAAAACTCCTCATACCCATAATAACATCATAAATGACATGTACCTCTGTCATCACTGGGGACTAAAACTCCTCATACCCATAATAACATCATAAATGTCATGTACCTCTGTCATCACTGGGGACTAAAACTCCTCATACCCATAATAACATCATAAATGTCATGTACCTCTGTCATCACTGGGGACTAAAACTCCTCATACCCATAATAACATCATAAATGGCATGTACCTCTGTCATCGCTGGGGACTAAAACTCCTCATACCCATAATAACATCATAAATGACATGTACCTCTGTCATCACTGGGGACTAAAACTCCTCATACCCATAATAACATCATAAATGTCATGTACCTCTGTCATCGCTGGGGGACTAAAACTCCTCATACCCATAATAACATCATAAATGTCATGTACCTCTGTCATCGCTGGGGACTAAAACTCCTCATACCCATAATAACATCATAAATGACATGTACCTCTGTCATCACTGGGGACTAAAACTCCTCATACCCATAATAACATCATAAATGTCATGTACCACTGTCATCGCTGGGGACTAAAACTCCTCATACCCATAATAACATCATAAATGACATGTACCTCTGTCATCACTGGGGACTAAAACTCCTCATACCCATAATAACATCATAAATGTCATGTACCTCTGTCATCGCTGGGGACTAAAACTCCTCATACCCATAATAACATCATAAATGTCATGTACCGCTGTCATCGCTGGGGACTAAAACTCCTCATACCCATAATAACATCATAAATGTCATGTACCACTGTCATCGCTGGGGACTAAAACTCCTCATACCCATAATAACATCATAAATGACATGTACCGCTGTCATCACTGGGGACTAAAACTCCTCATACCCATAATAACATCATAAATGGCATGTTCCTCTGTCATCACTGGGGGACTAAAACTCCTCATACCCATAATAACACCATAAATGTCATGTACCTCTGTCATCACTGGGGACTAAAACTCCTCATACCCATAATAACATCATAAATGTCATGTACCACTGTCATCGCTGGGGGACTAAAACTCCTCATACCCATAATAACATCATAAATGTCATGTACCTCTGTCATCACTGGGGACTAAAACTCCTCATACCCATAATAACATCATAAATGTCATGTACCTCTGTCATCGCTGGGGGACTAAAACTCCTCATACCCATAATAACATCATAAATGTCATGTACCTCTGTCATCACTGGGGGACTAAAACTCCTCATACCCATAATAACATCATAAATGTCATGTACCTCTGTCATCACTGGGGGACTAAAACTCCTCATACCCATAATAACATCATAAATGTCATGTACCTCTGTCATCGCTGGGGACTAAAACTCCTCATACCCATAATAACATCATAAATGGCATGTACCTCTGTCATCACTGGGGACTAAAACTCCTCATACCCATAATAACATCATAAATGTCATGTACCGCTGTCATCGCTGGGGACTAAAACTCCTCATACCCATAATAACATCATAAATGTCATGTACCTCTGTCATCACTGGGGACTAAAACTCCTCATACCCATAATAACATCATAAATGTCATGTACCTCTGTCATCGCTGGGGGACTAAAACTCCTCATACCCATAATAACATCATAAATGTCATGTACCTCTGTCATCACTGGGGACTAAAACTCCTCATACCCATAATAACATCATAAATGACATGTACCTCTGTCATCACTGGGGGACTAAAACTCCTCATACCCATAATAACATCATAAATGTCATGTACCTCTGTCATCGCTGGGGACTAAAACTCCTCATACCCATAATAACATCATAAATGTCATGTACCTCTGTCATCACTGGGGACTAAAACTCCTCATACCCATAATAACATCATAAATGACATGTACCTCTGTCATCACTGGGGGACTAAAACTCCTCATACCCATAATAACATCATAAATGTCATGTACCTCTGTCATCGCTGGGGACTAAAACTCCTCATACCCATAATAACATCATAAATGTCATGTACCGCTGTCATCACTGGGGGACTAAAACTCCTCATACCCATAATAACATCATAAATGTCATGTACCTCTGTCATCGCTGGGGGACTAAAACTCCTCATACCCATAATAACATCATAAATGTCATGTACCGCTGTCATCACTGTGGACTCAAACTCCTCATACCCATAATAACATCATAAATGACATGTACCTCTGTCATCGCTGGAGACTAAAACTCCTCATACCCATAATAACATCATAAATGACATGTACCTCTGTCATCGCTGGGGGACTAAAACTCCTCATACCCATAATAACATCATAAATGTCATGTACCTCTGTCATCACTGGGGACTAAAACTCCTCATACCCATAATAACATCATAAATGTCATGTACCTCTGTCATCACTGGGGACTAAAACTCTTCATACCCATAATAACATCATAAATGACATGTACCGCTGTCATCACTGGGGACTAAAACTCCTCATACCCATAATAACATCATAAATGTCATGTACCTCTGTCATCGCTGGGGACTAAAACTCCTCATACCCATAATAACATCATAAATGTCATGTACCTCTGTCATCACTGGGGACTAAAACTCCTCATACCCATAATAACATCATAAATGTCATGTACCTCTGTCATCGCTGGGGACTAAAACTCCTCATACCCATAATAACATCATAAATGTCATGTACCTCTGTCATCGCTGGGGACTAAAACTCCTCATACCCATAATAACATCATAAATGACATGTACCTCTGTCATCACTGGGGACTAAAACTCCTCATACCCATAATAACATCATAAATGTCATGTACCTCTGTCATCGCTGGGGACTAAAACTCCTCATACCCATAATAACATCATAAATGTCATGTACCTCTGTCATCACTGGGGACTAAAACTCCTCATACCCATAATAACATCATAAATGACATGTACCTCTGTCATCGCTGGGGACTAAAACTCCTCATACCCATAATAACATCATAAATGTCATGTACCTCTGTCATCGCTGGGGACTAAAACTCCTCATACCCATAATAACATCATAAATGTCATGTACCGCTGTCGTCACTGGGGGACTAAAACTCCTCATACACATAATAACATCATAAATGACATGTACCTCTGTCATCACTGGGGACTAAAACTCCTCATACCCATAATAACATCATAAATGACATGTACCTCTGTCATCGCTGGGGACTAAAACTCCTCATACACATAATAACATCATAAATGACATGTACCTCTGTCATCGCTGGAGACTAAAACTCCTCATACCCATAATAACATCATAAATGTCATGTACCGCTGTCATCGCTGGGGACTAAAACTCCTCATACCCATAATAACATCATAAATGGCATGTACCTCTGTCATCACTGGGGACTAAAACTCTTCATACCCATAATAACATCATAAATGACATGTACCTCTGTCATCACTGGGGGGACTAAAACTCCTCATACCCATAATAACATCATAAATGTCATGTACCTCTGTCATCGCTGGGGACTAAAACTCCTCATACCCATAATAACATCATAAATGTCATGTACCTCTGTCATCGCTGGGGGACTAAAACTCCTCATACCCATAATAACATCATAAATGTCATGTACCTCTGTCATCGCTGGGGACTAAAACTCCTCATACCCATAATAACATCATAAATGTCATGTACCTCTGTCATCGCTGGGGACTAAAACTCCTCATACCCATAATAACATCATAAATGACATGTACCTCTGTCATCACTGGGGGGACTAAAACTCCTCATACCCATAATAACATCATAAATGTCATGTACCTCTGTCATCGCTGGGGACTAAAACTCCTCATACCCATAATAACATCATAAATGTCATGTACCTCTGTCATCGCTGGGGACTAAAACTCCTCATACCCATAATAACATCATAAATGACATGTACCTCTGTCATCACTGGGGGACTAAAACTCCTCATACCCATAATAACATCATAAATGTCATGTACCTCTGTCATCGCTGGGGGACTAAAACTCCTCATACCCATAATAACATCATAAATGTCATGTACCTCTGTCATCACTGGGGACTAAAACTCCTCATACCCATAATAACATCATAAATGTCATGTACCTCTGTCATTGCTGGGGACTAAAACTCCTCATACCCATAATAACATCATAAATGTCATGTACCTCTGTCATCACTGGGGACTAAAACTCCTCATACCCATAATAACATCATAAATGTCATGTACCTCTGTCATCGCTGGGGACTAAAACTCCTCATACCCATAATAACATCATAAATGTCATGTACCTCTGTCATCACTGGGGACTAAAACTCCTCATACCCATAATAACATCATAAATGTCATGTACCTCTGTCATCGCTGGGGACTAAAACTCCTCATACCCATAATAACATCATAAATGTCATGTACCTCTGTCATCGCTGGGGACTAAAACTCCTCATACCCATAATAACATCATAAATGACATGTACCTCTGTCATCACTGGGGACTAAAACTCCTCATACCCATAATAACATCATAAATGTCATGTACCTCTGTCATCGCTGGGGACTAAAACTCCTCATACCCATAATAACATCATAAATGTCATGTACCTCTGTCATCACTGGGGGACTAAAACTCCTCATACCCATAATAACATCATAAATGACATGTACCTCTGTCATCGCTGGGGACTAAAACTCCTCATACCCATAATAACATCATAAATGTCATGTACCTCTGTCATCGCTGGGGACTAAAACTCCTCATACCCATAATAACATCATAAATGTCATGTACCGCTGTCGTCACTGGGGGACTAAAACTCCTCATACACATAATAACATCATAAATGTCATGTACCTCTGTCATCACTGGGGACTAAAACTCCTCATACCCATAATAACATCATAAATGACATGTACCTCTGTCATCGCTGGGGACTAAAACTCCTCATACACATAATAACATCATAAATGACATGTACCTCTGTCATCGCTGGAGACTAAAACTCCTCATACCCATAATAACATCATAAATGTCATGTACCGCTGTCATCGCTGGGGACTAAAACTCCTCATACCCATAATAACATCATAAATGGCATGTACCTCTGTCATCACTGGGGACTAAAACTCTTCATACCCATAATAACATCATAAATGACATGTACCTCTGTCATCACTGGGGGGACTAAAACTCCTCATACCCATAATAACATCATAAATGTCATGTACCTCTGTCATCGCTGGGGACTAAAACTCCTCATACCCATAATAACATCATAAATGTCATGTACCTCTGTCATCGCTGGGGACTAAAACTCCTCATACCCATAATAACATCATAAATGTCATGTACCTCTGTCATCGCTGGGGACTAAAACTCCTCATACCCATAATAACATCATAAATGACATGTACCTCTGTCATCACTGGGGGGACTAAAACTCCTCATACCCATAATAACATCATAAATGTCATGTACCTCTGTCATCGCTGGGGACTAAAACTCCTCATACCCATAATAACATCATAAATGTCATGTACCTCTGTCATCGCTGGGGACTAAAACTCCTCATACCCATAATAACATCATAAATGACATGTACCTCTGTCATCACTGGGGGACTAAAACTCCTCATACCCATAATAACATCATAAATGTCATGTACCTCTGTCATTGCTGGGGACTAAAACTCCTCATACCCATAATAACATCATAAATGGCATGTACCTCTGTCATCACTGGGGGACTAAAACTCCTCATACCCATAATAACATCATAAATGTCATGTACCTCTGTCATCACTGGGGACTAAAACTCCTCATACCCATAATAACATCATAAATGTCATGTACCTCTGTCATCACTGGGGACTAAAACTCCTCATACCCATAATAACATCATAAATGTCATGTACCTCTGTCATCGCTGGGGACTAAAACTCCTCATACACATAATAACATCATAAATGTCATGTACCGCTGTCATCGCTGGGGACTAAAACTCCTCATACCCATAATAACATCATAAATGGCATGTACCTCTGTCATCACTGGGGACTAAAACTCCTCATACCCATAATAACATCATAAATGTCATGTACCTCTGTCATCACTGGGGACTAAAACTCCTCATACCCATAATAACATCATAAATGTCATGTACCTCTGTCATCGCTGGGGACTAAAACTCCTCATACACATAATAACATCATAAATGACATGTACCTCTGTCATCACTGGGGACTAAAACTCCTCATACCCATAATAACATCATAAATGTCATGTACCTCTGTCATCGCTGGAGACTAAAACTCCTCATACCCATAATAACATCATAAATGTCATGTACCTCTGTCATCACTGGGGACTAAAACTCCTCATACCCATAATAACATCATAAATGTCATGTACCTCTGTCATCACTGGGGACTAAAACTCCTCATACCCATAATAACATCATAAATGTCATGTACCTCTGTCATCGCTGGAGACTAAAACTCCTCATACCCATAATAACATCATAAATGTCATGTACCTCTGTCATCGCTGGGGACTAAAACTCCTCATACCCATAATAACATCATAAATGTCATGTACCGCTGTCATCACTGGGGACTAAAACTCTTCATACCCATAATAACATCATAAATGACATGTACCTCTGTCATCACTGGGGGGACTAAAACTCCTCATACCCATAATAACATCATAAATGTCATGTACCTCTGTCATCGCTGGGGACTAAAACTCCTCATACCCATAATAACATCATAAATGTCATGTACCTCTGTCATCACTGGGGACTAAAACTCCTCATACCCATAATAACATCATAAATGTCATGTACCTCTGTCATCGCTGGGGGACTAAAACTCCTCATACCCATAATAACATCATAAATGTCATGTACCGCTGTCATCGCTGGGGACTAAAACTCCTCATACCCATAATAACATCATAAATGGCATGTACCTCTGTCATCACTGGGGACTAAAACTCTTCATACCCATAATAACATCATAAATGACATGTACCTCTGTCATCACTGGGGGGACTAAAACTCCTCATACCCATAATAACATCATAAATGTCATGTACCTCTGTCATCACTGGGGACTAAAACTCCTCATACCCATAATAACATCATAAATGTCATGTACCTCTGTCATCGCTGGGGGACTAAAACTCCTCATACCCATAATAACATCATAAATGTCATGTACCGCTGTCATCGCTGGGGACTAAAACTCCTCATACCCATAATAACATCATAAATGTCATGTACCTCTGTCATCACTGGGGGACTAAAACTCCTCATACCCATAATAACATCATAAATGTCATGTACCTCTGTCATCACTGGGGGACTAAAACTCCTCATACCCATAATAACATCATAAATGACATGTACCTCTGTCATCGCTGGGGACTAAAACTCCTCATACCCATAATAACATCATAAATGTCATGTACCGCTGTCGTCACTGGGGGACTAAAACTCCTCATACACATAATAACATCATAAATGACATGTACCTCTGTCATCACTGGGGACTAAAACTCCTCATACCCATAATAACATCATAAATGACATGTACCTCTGTCATCGCTGGGGACTAAAACTCCTCATACACATAATAACATCATAAATGACATGTACCTCTGTCATCGCTGGAGACTAAAACTCCTCATACCCATAATAACATCATAAATGTCATGTACCGCTGTCATCGCTGGGGACTAAAACTCCTCATACCCATAATAACATCATAAATGGCATGTACCTCTGTCATCACTGGGGACTAAAACTCTTCATACCCATAATAACATCATAAATGACATGTACCTCTGTCATCACTGGGGGGACTAAAACTCCTCATACCCATAATAACATCATAAATGTCATGTACCTCTGTCATCGCTGGGGACTAAAACTCCTCATACCCATAATAACATCATAAATGTCATGTACCTCTGTCATCACTGGGGACTAAAACTCCTCATACCCATAATAACATCATAAATGTCATGTACCTCTGTCATCGCTGGGGGACTAAAACTCCTCATACCCATAATAACATCATAAATGTCATGTACCTCTGTCATCACTGGGGGGACTAAAACTCCTCATACCCATAATAACATCATAAATGTCATGTACCTCTGTCATCGCTGGGGACTAAAACTCCTCATACCCATAATAACATCATAAATGTCATGTACCTCTGTCATCGCTGGGGACTAAAACTCCTCATACCCATAATAACATCATAAATGACATGTACCTCTGTCATCACTGGGGGACTAAAACTCCTCATACCCATAATAACATCATAAATGTCATGTACCTCTGTCATCACTGGGGACTAAAACTCCTCATACCCATAATAACATCATAAATGACATGTACCTCTGTCATCGCTGGGGACTAAAACTCCTCATACCCATAATAACATCATAAATGTCATGTACCTCTGTCATCACTGGGGACTAAAACTCCTCATACCCATAATATCATCATAAATGTCATGTACCTCTGTCATCGCTGGGGACTAAAACTCCTCATACCCATAATAACATCATAAATGTCATGTACCGCTGTCGTCACTGGGGGACTAAAACTCCTCATACACATAATAACATCATAAATGACATGTACCTCTGTCATCACTGGGGACTAAAACTCCTCATACCCATAATAACATCATAAATGACATGTACCTCTGTCATCGCTGGGGACTAAAACTCCTCATACCCATAATAACATCATAAATGACATGTACCTCTGTCATCACTGGGGACTAAAACTCTTCATACCCATAATAACATCATAAATGACATGTACCTCTGTCATCACTGGGGGGACTAAAACTCCTCATACCCATAATAACATCATAAATGTCATGTACCTCTGTCATCGCTGGGGACTAAAACTCCTCATACCCATAATAACATCATAAATGTCATGTACCTCTGTCATCGCTGGGGGACTAAAACTCCTCATACCCATAATAACATCATAAATGTCATGTACCTCTGTCATCACTGGGGGACTAAAACTCCTCATACCCATAATAACATCATAAATGGCATGTACCTCTGTCATCACTGGGGACTAAAACTCTTCATACCCATAATAACATCATAAATGACATGTACCTCTGTCATCACTGGGGGGACTAAAACTCCTCATACCCATAATAACATCATAAATGTCATGTACCTCTGTCATCGCTGGGGACTAAAACTCCTCATACCCATAATAACATCATAAATGGCATGTACCTCTGTCATCACTGGGGACTAAAACTCTTCATACCCATAATAACATCATAAATGTCATGTACCTCTGTCATCACTGGGGACTAAAACTCCTCATACCCATAATAACATCATAAATGTCATGTACCGCTGTCATCACTGGGGGGACTAAAACTCCTCATACCCATAATAACATCATAAATGTCATGTACCGCTGTCATCACTGGGGACTAAAACTCCTCATACCCATAATAACATCATAAATGTCATGTACCTCTGTCATCGCTGGGGACTAAAACTCCTC
The DNA here is from genome assembly GCA_029206835.1 of Rana muscosa. NCBI lineage: Eukaryota > Metazoa > Chordata > Amphibia > Anura > Ranidae > Rana > Rana muscosa. Next base: position 297,094,959 of record CM055119.1, read on the forward strand.
ATACCCATAATAACATCATAAATGTCATGTACCTCTGTCATCGCTGGGGGACTAAAACTCCTCATACCCATAATAACATCATAAATGTCATGTACCTCTGTCATCGCTGGGGACTAAAACTCCTCATACCCATAATAACATCATAAATGTCATGTACCTCTGTCATCGCTGGGGGACTAAAACTCCTCATACCCATAATAACATCATAAATGTCATGTACCTCTGTCATCGCTGGGGACTAAAACTCCTCATACCCATAATAACATCATAAATGTCATGTACCGCTGTCATCGCTGGGGACTAAAACTCCTCATACCCATAATAACATCATAAATGACATGTACCTCTGTCATCGCTGGGGACTAAAACTCCTCATACCCATAATAACATCATAAATGACATGTACCTCTGTCATCACTGGGGGGACTAAAACTCCTCATACCCATAATAACATCATAAATGTCATGTACCTCTGTCATCGCTGGGGACTAAAACTCCTCATACCCATAATAACATCATAAATGTCATGTACCTCTGTCATCGCTGGGGACTAAAACTCCTCATACCCATAATAACATCATAAATGACATGTACCTCTGTCATCACTGGGGGACTAAAACTCCTCATACCCATAATAACATCATAAATGTCATGTACCTCTGTCATCGCTGGGGACTAAAACTCCTCATACCCATAATAACATCATAAATGTCATGTACCACTGTCATCGCTGGGGGACTAAAACTCCTCATACCCATAATAACATCATAAATGTCATGTACCGCTGTCATCGCTGGGGACTAAAACTCCTCATACCCATAATAACATCATAAATGGCATGTACCGCTGTCATCGCTGGGGACTAAAACTCCTCATACCCATAATAACATCATAAATGACATGTACCTCTGTCATCACTGGGGACTAAAACTCTTCATACCCATAATAACATCATAAATGACATGTACCTCTGTCATCACTGGGGGGACTAAAACTCCTCATACCCATAATAACATCATAAATGTCATGTACCTCTGTCATCGCTGGGGACTAAAACTCCTCATACCCATAATAACATCATAAATGTCATGTACCTCTGTCATCGCTGGGGGACTAAAACTCCTCATACCCATAATAACATCATAAATGTCATGTACCTCTGTCATCGCTGGGGACTAAAACTCCTCATACCCATAATAACATCATAAATGTCATGTACCGCTGTCATCGCTGGGGACTAAAACTCCTCATACCCATAATAACATCATAAATGTCATGTACCTCTGTCATCGCTGGGGACTAAAACTCCTCATACCCATAATAACATCATAAATGACATGTACCTCTGTCATCACTGGGGGGACTAAAACTCCTCATACCCATAATAACATCATAAATGTCATGTACCTCTGTCATCGCTGGGGACTAAAACTCCTCATACCCATAATAACATCATAAATGTCATGTACCTCTGTCATCGCTGGGGACTAAAACTCCTCATACCCATAATAACATCATAAATGACATGTACCTCTGTCATCACTGGGGGACTAAAACTCCTCATACCCATAATAACATCATAAATGTCATGTACCTCTGTCATTGCTGGGGACTAAAACTCCTCATACCCATAATAACATCATAAATGTCATGTACCTCTGTCATCACTGGGGACTAAAACTCCTCATACCCATAATAACATCATAAATGTCATGTACCTCTGTCATCGCTGGGGACTAAAACTCCTCATACCCATAATAACATCATAAATGTCATGTACCGCTGTCGTCACTGGGGGACTAAAACTCCTCATACACATAATAACATCATAAATGACATGTACCTCTGTCATCACTGGGGACTAAAACTCCTCATACCCATAATAACATCATAAATGACATGTACCTCTGTCATCGCTGGGGACTAAAACTCCTCATACCCATAATAACATCATAAATGTCATGTACCTCTGTCATCGCTGGAGACTAAAACTCCTCATACCCATAATAACATCATAAATGTCATGTACCGCTGTCATCGCTGGGGACTAAAACTCCTCATACCCATAATAACATCATAAATGGCATGTACCTCTGTCATCACTGGGGACTAAAACTCTTCATACCCATAATAACATCATAAATGACATGTACCTCTGTCATCGCTGGGGACTAAAACTCCTCATACCCATAATAACATCATAAATGTCATGTACCTCTGTCATCGCTGGGGACTAAAACTCCTCATACCCATAATAACATCATAAATGTCATGTACCGCTGTCATCGCTGGGGACTAAAACTCCTCATACCCATAATAACATCATAAATGTCATGTACCTCTGTCATCACTGGGGGACTAAAACTCCTCATACCCATAATAACATCATAAATGACATGTACCTCTGTCATCGCTGGGGACTAAAACTCCTCATACCCATAATAACATCATAAATGACATGTACCTCTGTCATCACTGGGGGGACTAAAACTCCTCATACCCATAATAACATCATAAATGTCATGTACCTCTGTCATCGCTGGGGACTAAAACTCCTCATACCCATAATAACATCATAAATGTCATGTACCTCTGTCATCGCTGGGGACTAAAACTCCTCATACCCATAATAACATCATAAATGACATGTACCTCTGTCATCACTGGGGGACTAAAACTCCTCATACCCATAATAACATCATAAATGTCATGTACCTCTGTCATCACTGGGGACTAAAACTCCTCATACCCATAATAACATCATAAATGACATGTACCTCTGTCATCGCTGGGGACTAAAACTCCTCATACCCATAATAACATCATAAATGTCATGTACCTCTGTCATCACTGGGGACTAAAACTCCTCATACCCATAATAACATCATAAATGTCATGTACCACTGTCATCGCTGGGGGACTAAAACTCCTCATACCCATAATAACATCATAAATGTCATGTACCGCTGTCATCACTGGGGACTAAAACTCCTCATACCCATAATAACATCATAAATGACATGTACCTCTGTCATCACTGGGGACTAAAACTCCTCATACCCATAATAACATCATAAATGTCATGTACCGCTGTCATCACTGGGGGACTAAAACTCCTCATACCCATAATAACATCATAAATGACATGTACCTCTGTCATCACTGGGGACTAAAACTCCTCATACCCATAATAACATCATAAATGTCATGTACCTCTGTCATCACTGGGGGACTAAAACTCCTCATACCCATAATAACATCATAAATGTCATGTACCTCTGTCATCGCTGGGGACTAAAACTCCTCATACCCATAATAACATCATAAATGTCATGTACCTCTGTCATCACTGGGGACTAAAACTCCTCATACCCATAATAACATCATAAATGACATGTACCTCTGTCATCACTGGGGGACTAAAACTCCTCATACCCATAATAACATCATAAATGTCATGTACCGCTGTCATCACTGGGGGACTAAAACTCCTCATACCCATAATAACATCATAAATGACATGTACCTCTGTCATCGCTGGGGGACTAAAACTCCTCATACCCATAATAACATCATAAATGACATGTACCTCTGTCATCACTGGGGGACTAAAACTCCTCATACCCATAATAACATCATAAATGTCATGTACCTCTGTCATCGCTGGGGACTAAAACTCCTCATACCCATAATAACATCATAAATGTCATGTACCTCTGTCATCACTGGGGGACTAAAACTCCTCATACCCATAATAACATCATAAATGTCATGTACCTCTGTCATCGCTGGGGACTAAAACTCCTCATACCCATAATAACATCATAAATGACATGTACCTCTGTCATCACTGGGGACTAAAACTCCTCATACCCATAATAACATCATAAATGTCATGTACCTCTGTCATCGCTGGGGACTAAAACTCCTCATACCCATAATAACATCATAAATGGCATGTACCTCTGTCATCACTGGGGACTAAAACTCTTCATACCCATAATAACATCATAAATGTCATGTACCTCTGTCATCACTGGGGGACTAAAACTCCTCATACCCATAATAACATCATAAATGACATGTACCTCTGTCATCGCTGGGGACTAAAACTCCTCATACCCATAATAACATCATAAATGTCATGTACCTCTGTCATCACTGGGGGACTAAAACTCCTCATACCCATAATAACATCATAAATGTCATGTACCTCTGTCATCACTGGAGGACTAAAACTCCTCATACCCATAATAACATCATAAATGTCATGTACCTCTGTCATCGCTGGGGACTAAAACTCCTCATACCCATAATAACATCATAAATGACATGTACCTCTGTCATCGCTGGGGGACTAAAACTCCTCATACCCATAATAACATCATAAATGGCATGTACCTCTGTCATCACTGGAGGACTAAAACTCCTCATACCCATAATAACATCATAAATGTCATGTACCTCTGTCATCGCTGGGGACTAAAACTCCTCATACCCATAATAACATCATAAATGACATGTACCTCTGTCATCACTGGGGGACTAAAACTCCTCATACCCATAATAACATCATAAATGTCATGTACCGCTGTCATCACTGGGGGACTAAAACTCCTCATACCCATAATAACATCATAAATGTCATGTACCTCTGTCATCGCTGGGGACTAAAACTCCTCATACCCATAATAACATCATAAATGTCATGTACCTCTGTCATCGCTGGGGACTAAAACTCCTCATACCCATAATAACATCATAAATGTCATGTACCTCTGTCATCGCTGGGGACTAAAACTCCTCATACCCATAATAACATCATAAATGTCATGTACCTCTGTCATCGCTGGGGACTAAAACTCCTCATACCCATAATAACATCATAAATGTCATGTACCTCTGTCATCGCTGGGGACTAAAACTCCTCATACCCATAATAACATCATAAATGTCATGTACCTCTGTCATCGCTGGGGACTAAAACTCCTCATACCCATAATAACATCATAAATGTCATGTACCTCTGTCATCACTGGGGACTAAAACTCCTCATACCCATAATAACATCATAAATGTCATGTACCTCTGTCATCACTGGGGACTAAAACTCCTCATACCCATAATAACATCATAAATGTCATGTACCTCTGTCATCGCTGGGGACTAAAACTCCTCATACCCATAATAACATCATAAATGGCATGTACCTCTGTCATCACTGGGGACTAAAACTCTTCATACCCATAATAACATCATAAATGACATGTACCTCTGTCATCACTGGGGGGACTAAAACTCCTCATACCCATAATAACATCATAAATGTCATGTACCTCTGTCATCGCTGGGGGACTAAAACTCCTCATACCCATAATAACATCATAAATGGCATGTACCTCTGTCATCGCTGGGGACTAAAACTCCTCATACCCATAATAACATCATAAATGACATGTACCTCTGTCATCACTGGAGGACTAAAACTCCTCATACCCATAATAACATCATAAATGTCATGTACCTCTGTCATCGCTGGGGACTAAAACTCCTCATACCCATAATAACATCATAAATGACATGTACCTCTGTCATCGCTGGGGGACTAAAACTCCTCATACCCATAATAACATCATAAATGTCATGTACCTCTGTCATCACTGGAGGACTAAAACTCCTCATACCCATAATAACATCATAAATGTCATGTACCTCTGTCATCGCTGGGGGACTAAAATTCCTCATACCCATAATAACATCATAAATGTCATGTACCTCTGTCATCGCTGGGGACTAAAACTCCTCATACCCATAATAACATCATAAATGTCATGTACCTCTGTCATCACTGGGGACTAAAACTCCTCATACCCATAATAACATCATAAATGACATGTACCTCTGTCATCACTGGGGGACTAAAACTCCTCATACCCATAATAACATCATAAATGTCATGTACCGCTGTCATCACTGGGGGACTAAAACTCCTCATACCCATAATAACATCATAAATGTCATGTACCTCTGTCATCGCTGGGGACTAAAACTCCTCATACCCATAATAACATCATAAATGTCATGTACCTCTGTCATCGCTGGGGACTAAAACTCCTCATACCCATAATAACATCATAAATGTCATGTACCTCTGTCATCGCTGGGGACTAAAACTCCTCATACCCATAATAACATCATAAATGTCATGTACCTCTGTCATCGCTGGGGACTAAAACTCCTCATACCCATAATAACATCATAAATGTCATGTACCTCTGTCATCGCTGGGGACTAAAACTCCTCATACCCATAATAACATCATAAATGTCATGTACCTCTGTCATCGCTGGGGACTAAAACTCCTCATACCCATAATAACATCATAAATGTCATGTACCTCTGTCATCGCTGGGGACTAAAACTCCTCATACCCATAATAACATCATAAATGACATGTACCTCTGTCATCACTGGGGACTAAAACTCCTCATACCCATAATAACATCATAAATGTCATGTACCTCTGTCATCGCTGGGGACTAAAACTCCTCATACCCATAATAACATCATAAATGTCATGTACCTCTGTCATCACTGGGGACTAAAACTCCTCATACCCATAATAACATCATAAATGACATGTACCTCTGTCATCGCTGGGGACTAAAACTCCTCATACCCATAATAACATCATAAATGTCATGTACCTCTGTCATCGCTGGGGACTAAAACTCCTCATACCCATAATAACATCATAAATGTCATGTACCGCTGTCGTCACTGGGGGACTAAAACTCCTCATACACATAATAACATCATAAATGACATGTACCTCTGTCATCACTGGGGACTAAAACTCCTCATACACATAATAACATCATAAATGACATGTACCTCTGTCATCGCTGGAGACTAAAACTCCTCATACCCATAATAACATCATAAATGTCATGTACCGCTGTCATCGCTGGGGACTAAAACTCCTCATACCCATAATAACATCATAAATGGCATGTACCTCTGTCATCACTGGGGACTAAAACTCTTCATACCCATAATAACATCATAAATGACATGTACCTCTGTCATCACTGGGGGGACTAAAACTCCTCATACCCATAATAACATCATAAATGTCATGTACCTCTGTCATCGCTGGGGACTAAAACTCCTCATACCCATAATAACATCATAAATGTCATGTACCTCTGTCATCGCTGGGGGACTAAAACTCCTCATACCCATAATAACATCATAAATGTCATGTACCTCTGTCATCGCTGGGGACTAAAACTCCTCATACCCATAATAACATCATAAATGTCATGTACCTCTGTCATCGCTGGGGACTAAAACTCCTCATACCCATAATAACATCATAAATGACATGTACCTCTGTCATCACTGGGGGGACTAAAACTCCTCATACCCATAATAACATCATAAATGTCATGTACCTCTGTCATCGCTGGGGACTAAAACTCCTCATACCCATAATAACATCATAAATGTCATGTACCTCTGTCATCGCTGGGGACTAAAACTCCTCATACCCATAATAACATCATAAATGACATGTACCTCTGTCATCACTGGGGGACTAAAACTCCTCATACCCATAATAACATCATAAATGTCATGTACCTCTGTCATCGCTGGGGGACTAAAACTCCTCATACCCATAATAACATCATAAATGTCATGTACCTCTGTCATCACTGGGGACTAAAACTCCTCATACCCATAATAACATCATAAATGTCATGTACCTCTGTCATCGCTGGGGGACTAAAACTCCTCATACCCATAATAACATCATAAATGACATGTACCTCTGTCATCACTGGGGGACTAAAACTCCTCATACCCATAATAACATCATAAATGTCATGTACCTCTGTCATCGCTGGGGACTAAAACTCCTCATACCCATAATAACATCATAAATGTCATGTACCTCTGTCATCGCTGGGGACTAAAACTCCTCATACCCATAATAACATCATAAATGTCATGTACCTCTGTCATCACTGGGGACTAAAACTCCTCATACCCATAATAACATCATAAATGTCATGTACCTCTGTCATCGCTGGGGACTAAAACTCCTCATACCCATAATAACATCATAAATGTCATGTACCTCTGTCATCGCTGGGGACTAAAACTCCTCATACCCATAATAACATCATAAATGACATGTACCTCTGTCATCACTGGGGACTAAAACTCCTCATACCCATAATAACATCATAAATGTCATGTACCTCTGTCATCGCTGGGGACTAAAACTCCTCATACCCATAATAACATCATAAATGTCATGTACCTCTGTCATCACTGGGGACTAAAACTCCTCATACCCATAATAACATCATAAATGACATGTACCTCTGTCATCGCTGGGGACTAAAACTCCTCATACCCATAATAACATCATAAATGTCATGTACCTCTGTCATCGCTGGGGACTAAAACTCCTCATACCCATAATAACATCATAAATGTCATGTACCGCTGTCGTCACTGGGGGACTAAAACTCCTCATACACATAATAACATCATAAATGACATGTACCTCTGTCATCACTGGGGACTAAAACTCCTCATACCCATAATAACATCATAAATGACATGTACCTCTGTCATCGCTGGGGACTAAAACTCCTCATACACATAATAACATCATAAATGACATGTACCTCTGTCATCGCTGGAGACTAAAACTCCTCATACCCATAATAACATCATAAATGTCATGTACCGCTGTCATCGCTGGGGACTAAAACTCCTCATACCCATAATAACATCATAAATGGCATGTACCTCTGTCATCGCTGGGGCCTAAAACTCCTCATACCCATAATAACATCATAAATGTCATGTACCTCTGTCATCACTGGGGGACTAAAACTCCTCATACCCATAATAACATCATAAATGTCATGTACCTCTGTCATCGCTGGGGACTAAAACTCTTCATACCCATAATAACATCATAAATGTCATGTACCTCTGTCATCACTGGGGACTAAAACTCTTCATACCCATAATAACATCATAAATGACATGTACCTCTGTCATCACTGGGGGGACTAAAACTCCTCATACCCATAATAACATCATAAATGTCATGTACCTCTGTCATCGCTGGGGACTAAAACTCCTCATACCCATAATAACATCATAAATGTCATGTACCTCTGTCATCGCTGGGGGACTAAAACTCCTCATACCCATAATAACATCATAAATGTCATGTACCTCTGTCATCGCTGGGGACTAAAACTCCTCATACCCATAATAACATCATAAATGTCATGTACCTCTGTCATCACTGGGGGGACTAAAACTCCTCATACCCATAATAACATCATAAATGTCATGTACCTCTGTCATCGCTGGGGACTAAAACTCCTCATACCCATAATAACATCATAAATGTCATGTACCTCTGTCATCGCTGGGGACTAAAACTCCTCATACCCATAATAACATCATAAATGACATGTACCTCTGTCATCACTGGGGGACTAAAACTCCTCATACCCATAATAACATCATAAATGTCATGTACCTCTGTCATTGCTGGGGACTAAAACTCCTCATACCCATAATAACATCATAAATGTCATGTACCTCTGTCATCGCTGGGGGACTAAAACTCCTCATACCCATAATAACATCATAAATGACATGTACCTCTGTCATCGCTGGGGACTAAAACTCCTCATACCCATAATAACATCATAAATCTCATGTACCGCTGTCATCACTGGGGGACTAAAACTCCTCATACCCATAATAACATCATAAATGGCATGTACCTCTGTCATCACTGGGGGACTAAAACTCCTCATACCCATAATAACATCATAAATGTCATGTACCTCTGTCATCACTGGGGGACTAAAACTCCTCATACCCATAATAACATCATAAATGTCATGTACCGCTGTCATCACTGGGGACTAAAACTCCTCATACCCATAATAACATCATAAATGTCATGTACCTCTGTCATCACTGGGGACTAAAACTCCTCATACCCATAATAACATCATAAATGACATGTACCTCTGTCATCGCTGGGGACTAAAACTCCTCATACACATAATAACATCATAAATGACATGTACCTCTGTCATCGCTGGAGACTAAAACTCCTCATACCCATAATAACATCATAAATGTCATGTACCTCTGTCATCACTGGGGACTAAAACTCCTCATACCCATAATAACATCATAAATGTCATGTACCTCTGTCATCACTGGGGACTAAAACTCCTCATACCCATAATAACATCATAAATGTCATGTACCGCTGTCATCGCTGGGGACTAAAACTCCTCATACCCATAATAACATCATAAATGGCATGTACCTCTGTCATCACTGGGGACTAAAACTCTTCATACCCATAATAACATCAAAAATGACATGTACCTCTGTCATCACTGGGGGGACTAAAACTCCTCATACCCATAATAACATCATAAATGTCATGTACCTCTGTCATCGCTGGGGACTAAAACTCCTCATACCCATAATAACATCATAAATGTCATGTACCTCTGTCATCACTGGGGACTAAAACTCCTCATACCCATAATAACATCATAAATGTCATGTACCTCTGTCATCGCTGGGGGACTAAAACTCCTCATACCCATAATAACATCATAAATGTCATGTACCGCTGTCATCGCTGGGGACTAAAACTCCTCATACCCATAATAACATCATAAATGGCATGTACCTCTGTCATCACTGGGGACTAAAACTCTTCATACCCATAATAACATCATAAATGACATGTACCTCTGTCATCACTGGGGGGACTAAAACTCCTCATACCCATAATAACATCATAAATGTCATGTACCTCTGTCATCACTGGGGACTAAAACTCCTCATACCCATAATAACATCATAAATGTCATGTACCTCTGTCATCGCTGGGGGACTAAAACTCCTCATACCCATAATAACATCATAAATGTCATGTACCTCTGTCATCGCTGGGGGACTAAAACTCCTCATACCCATAATAACATCATAAATGTCATGTACCGCTGTCATCGCTGGGGACTAAAACTCCTCATACCCATAATAACATCATAAATGTCATGTACCTCTGTCATCACTGGGGGACTAAAACTCCTCATACCCATAATAACATCATAAATGTCATGTACCTCTGTCATCACTGGGGGACTAAAACTCCTCATACCCATAATAACATCATAAATGTCATGTACCTCTGTCATCACTGGGGGACTAAAACTCCTCATACCCATAATAACATCATAAATGTCATGTACCTCTGTCATCGCTGGGGACTAAAACTCCTCATACCCATAATAACATCATAAATGTCATGTACCTCTGTCATCACTGGAGGACTAAAACTCCTCATACCCATAATAACATCATAAATGTCATGTACCTCTGTCATCGCTGGGGACTAAAACTCCTCATACCCATAATAACATCATAAATGTCATGTACCGCTGTCGTCACTGGGGGACTAAAACTCCTCATACACATAATAACATCATAAATGACATGTACCTCTGTCATCACTGGGGACTAAAACTCCTCATACCCATAATAACATCATAAATGTCATGTACCGCTGTCATCGCTGGGGACTAAAACTCCTCATACCCATAATAACATCATAAATGTCATGTACCTCTGTCATCGCTGGGGACTAAAACTCCTCATACCCATAATAACATCATAAATGACATGTACCTCTGTCATCACTGGGGGACTAAAACTCCTCATACCCATAATAACATCATAAATGTCATGTACCTCTGTCATTGCTGGGGACTAAAACTCCTCATACCCATAATAACATCATAAATGTCATGTACCTCTGTCATCGCTGGGGGACTAAAACTCCTCATACCCATAATAACATCATAAATGACATGTACCTCTGTCATCGCTGGGGACTAAAACTCCTCATACCCATAATAACATCATAAATCTCATGTACCGCTGTCATCACTGGGGGACTAAAACTCCTCATACCCATAATAACATCATAAATGTCATGTACCTCTGTCATCGCTGGGGACTAAAACTCCTCATACCCATAATAACATCATAAATGTCATGTACCTCTGTCATCACTGGGGACTAAAACTCCTCATACCCATAATAACATCATAAATGTCATGTACCTCTGTCATCGCTGGGGACTAAAACTCCTCATACCCATAATAACATCATAAATGTCATGTACCGCTGTCGTCACTGGGGGACTAAAACTCCTCATACACATAATAACATCATAAATGACATGTACCTCTGTCATCACTGGGGACTAAAACTCCTCATACCCATAATAACATCATAAATGACATGTACCTCTGTCATCGCTGGGGACTAAAACTCTTCATACCCATAATAACATCATAAATGACATGTACCTCTGTCATCGCTGGGGACTAAAACTCCTCATACCCATAATAACATCATAAATGTCATGTACCTCTGTCATCACTGGGGACTAAAACTCCTCATACCCATAATAACATCATAAATGTCATGTACCTCTGTCATCGCTGGGGGACTAAAACTCCTCATACCCATAATAACATCATAAATGTCATGTACCTCTGTCATCGCTGGGGACTAAAACTCCTCATACCCATAATAACATCATAAATGTCATGTACCGCTGTCATCGCTGGGGACTAAAACTCCTCATACCCATAATAACATCATAAATGTCATGTACCTCTGTCATCACTGGGGGACTAAAACTCCTCATACCCATAATAACATCATAAATGACATGTACCTCTGTCATCGCTGGGGACTAAAACTCCTCATACCCATAATAACATCATAAATGACATGTACCTCTGTCATCACTGGGGGGACTAAAACTCCTCATACACATAATAACATCATAAATGACATGTACCTCTGTCATCACTGGGGACTAAAACTCCTCATACCCATAATAACATCATAAATGACATGTACCTCTGTCATCGCTGGGGACTAAAACTCCTCATACACATAATAACATCATAAATGACATGTACCTCTGTCATCGCTGGAGACTAAAACTCCTCATACCCATAATAACATCATAAATGTCATGTACCTCTGTCATCACTGGGGGACTAAAACTCCTCATACCCATAATAACATCATAAATGGCATGTACCTCTGTCATCACTGGGGACTAAAACTCTTCATACCCATAATAACATCATAAATGACATGTACCTCTGTCATCACTGGGGGGACTAAAACTCCTCATACCCATAATAACATCATAAATGTCATGTACCTCTGTCATCGCTGGGGACTAAAACTCCTCATACCCATAATAACATCATAAATGGCATGTACCTCTGTCATCACTGGGGACTAAAACTCCTCATACCCATAATAACATCATAAATGTCATGTACCTCTGTCATCACTGGGGACTAAAACTCTTCATACCCATAATAACATCATAAATGACATGTACCTCTGTCATCACTGGGGGGACTAAAACTCCTCATACCCATAATAACATCATAAATGTCATGTACCTCTGTCATCGCTGGGGACTAAAACTCCTCATACCCATAATAACATCATAAATGTCATGTACCTCTGTCATCGCTGGGGGACTAAAACTCCTCATACCCATAATAACATCATAAATGTCATGTACCTCTGTCATCGCTGGGGACTAAAACTCCTCATACCCATAATAACATCATAAATGGCATGTACCTCTGTCATCACTGGGGACTAAAACTCTTCATACCCATAATAACATCATAAATGACATGTACCTCTGTCATCACTGGGGGGACTAAAACTCCTCATACCCATAATAACATCATAAATGTCATGTACCTCTGTCATCGCTGGGGGACTAAAACTCCTCATACCCATAATAACATCATAAATGTCATGTACCGCTGTCATCGCTGGGGACTAAAACTCCTCATACCCATAATAACATCATAAATGTCATGTACCTCTGTCATCGCTGGGGACTAAAACTCCTCATACCCATAATAACATCATAAATGACATGTACCTCTGTCATCACTGGGGGGACTAAAACTCCTCATACCCATAATAACATCATAAATGTCATGTACCTCTGTCATCGCTGGGGACTAAAACTCCTCATACCCATAATAACATCATAAATGTCATGTACCTCTGTCATCGCTGGGGACTAAAACTCCTCATACCCATAATAACATCATAAATGACATGTACCTCTGTCATCACTGGGGGACTAAAACTCCTCATACCCATAATAACATCATAAATGTCATGTACCTCTGTCATCGCTGGGGACTAAAACTCCTCATACCCATAATAACATCATAAATGTCATGTACCGCTGTCATCACTGGGGGACTAAAACTCCTCATACCCATAATAACATCATAAATGTCATGTACCTCTGTCATCGCTGGGGGACTAAAACTCCTCATACCCATAATAACATCATAAATGTCATGTACCGCTGTCATCACTGTGGACTCAAACTCCTCATACCCATAATAACATCATAAATGACATGTACCTCTGTCATCGCTGGAGACTAAAACTCCTCATACCCATAATAACATCATAAATGACATGTACCTCTGTCATCGCTGGGGGACTAAAACTCCTCATACCCATAATAACATCATAAATGTCATGTACCTCTGTCATCACTGGGGACTAAAACTCCTCATACGCATAATAACATCATAAATGTCATGTACCTCTGTCATCACTGGGGACTAAAACTCTTCATACCCATAATAACATCATAAATGACATGTACCGCTGTCATCACTGGGGACTAAAACTCCTCATACCCATAATAACATCATAAATGGCATGTACCTCTGTCATCGCTGGGGACTAAAACTCCTCATACCCATAATAACATCATAAATGGCATGTACCTCTGTCATCGCTGGGGGACTAAAACTCCTCATACCCATAATAACATCATAAATGTCATGTACCTCTGTCATCACTGGGGACTAAAACTCCTCATACCCATAATAACATCATAAATGTCATGTACCTCTGTCATTGCTGGGGACTAAAACTCCTCATAC
The DNA here is from genome assembly GCA_029206835.1 of Rana muscosa. NCBI lineage: Eukaryota > Metazoa > Chordata > Amphibia > Anura > Ranidae > Rana > Rana muscosa. The sequence goes on from CM055119.1 coordinate 297,110,066, forward strand.
CCATAATAACATCATAAATGTCATGTACCTCTGTCATCGCTGGGGGACTAAAACTCCTCATACCCATAATAACATCATAAATGACATGTACCTCTGTCATCACTGGGGGACTAAAACTCCTCATACCCATAATAACATCATAAATGTCATGTACCTCTGTCATCGCTGGGGACTAAAACTCCTCATACCCATAATAACATCATAAATGTCATGTACCTCTGTCATCACTGGGGACTAAAACTCCTCATACCCATAATAACATCATAAATGTCATGTACCTCTGTCATCGCTGGGGACTAAAACTCCTCATACCCATAATAACATCATAAATGTCATGTACCTCTGTCATCGCTGGGGACTAAAACTCCTCATACCCATAATAACATCATAAATGACATGTACCTCTGTCATCACTGGGGACTAAAACTCCTCATACCCATAATAACATCATAAATGTCATGTACCTCTGTCATCGCTGGGGACTAAAACTCCTCATACCCATAATAACATCATAAATGTCATGTACCTCTGTCATCACTGGGGACTAAAACTCCTCATACCCATAATAACATCATAAATGACATGTACCTCTGTCATCGCTGGGGACTAAAACTCCTCATACCCATAATAACATCATAAATGTCATGTACCTCTGTCATCGCTGGGGACTAAAACTCCTCATACCCATAATAACATCATAAATGTCATGTACCGCTGTCGTCACTGGGGGACTAAAACTCCTCATACACATAATAACATCATAAATGACATGTACCTCTGTCATCACTGGGGACTAAAACTCCTCATACCCATAATAACATCATAAATGACATGTACCTCTGTCATCGCTGGGGACTAAAACTCCTCATACACATAATAACATCATAAATGACATGTACCTCTGTCATCGCTGGAGACTAAAACTCCTCATACCCATAATAACATCATAAATGTCATGTACCTCTGTCATCGCTGGGGGACTAAAACTCCTCATACCCATAATAACATCATAAATGACATGTACCTCTGTCATCGCTGGGGACTAAAACTCCTCATACCCATAATAACATCATAAATGGCATGTACCTCTGTCATCACTGGGGACTAAAACTCTTCATACCCATAATAACATCATAAATGACATGTACCTCTGTCATCACTGGGGGGACTAAAACTCCTCATACCCATAATAACATCATAAATGTCATGTACCTCTGTCATCGCTGGGGACTAAAACTCCTCATACCCATAATAACATCATAAATGTCATGTACCTCTGTCATCGCTGGGGGACTAAAACTCCTCATACCCATAATAACATCATAAATGTCATGTACCTCTGTCATCGCTGGGGACTAAAACTCCTCATACCCATAATAACATCATAAATGTCATGTACCTCTGTCATCGCTGGGGACTAAAACTCCTCATACCCATAATAACATCATAAATGACATGTACCACTGTCATCACTGGGGGGACTAAAACTCCTCATACCCATAATAACATCATAAATGTCATGTACCTCTGTCATCGCTGGGGACTAAAACTCCTCATACCCATAATAACATCATAAATGTCATGTACCTCTGTCATCGCTGGGGACTAAAACTCCTCATACCCATAATAACATCATAAATGACATGTACCTCTGTCATCACTGGGGGACTAAAACTCCTCATACCCATAATAACATCATAAATGTCATGTACCTCTGTCATCGCTGGGGGACTAAAACTCCTCATACCCATAATAACATCATAAATGTCATGTACCTCTGTCATCACTGGGGACTAAAACTCCTCATACCCATAATAACATCATAAATGTCATGTACCTCTGTCATTGCTGGGGACTAAAACTCCTCATACCCATAATAACATCATAAATGTCATGTACCTCTGTCATCACTGGGGACTAAAACTCCTCATACCCATAATAACATCATAAATGTCATGTACCTCTGTCATCACTGGGGACTAAAACTCCTCATACCCATAATAACATCATAAATGTCATGTACCTCTGTCATCGCTGGGGACTAAAACTCCTCATACCCATAATAACATCATAAATGTCATGTACCTCTGTCATCGCTGGGGACTAAAACTCCTCATACCCATAATAACATCATAAATGACATGTACCTCTGTCATCACTGGGGACTAAAACTCCTCATACCCATAATAACATCATAAATGTCATGTACCTCTGTCATCGCTGGGGACTAAAACTCCTCATACCCATAATAACATCATAAATGTCATGTACCTCTGTCATCACTGGGGACTAAAACTCCTCATACCCATAATAACATCATAAATGACATGTACCTCTGTCATCGCTGGGGACTAAAACTCCTCATACCCATAATAACATCATAAATGTCATGTACCTCTGTCATCGCTGGGGACTAAAACTCCTCATACCCATAATAACATCATAAATGTCATGTACCGCTGTCGTCACTGGGGGACTAAAACTCCTCATACACATAATAACATCATAAATGACATGTACCTCTGTCATCACTGGGGACTAAAACTCCTCATACCCATAATAACATCATAAATGACATGTACCTCTGTCATCGCTGGGGACTAAAACTCCTCATACACATAATAACATCATAAATGACATGTACCTCTGTCATCGCTGGAGACTAAAACTCCTCATACCCATAATAACATCATAAATGTCATGTACCGCTGTCATCGCTGGGGACTAAAACTCCTCATACCCATAATAACATCATAAATGGCATGTACCTCTGTCATCACTGGGGACTAAAACTCTTCATACCCATAATAACATCATAAATGACATGTACCTCTGTCATCACTGGGGGGACTAAAACTCCTCATACCCATAATAACATCATAAATGTCATGTACCTCTGTCATCGCTGGGGACTAAAACTCCTCATACCCATAATAACATCATAAATGTCATGTACCTCTGTCATCGCTGGGGACTAAAACTCCTCATACCCATAATAACATCATAAATGTCATGTACCTCTGTCATCGCTGGGGACTAAAACTCCTCATACCCATAATAACATCATAAATGACATGTACCTCTGTCATCACTGGGGGGACTAAAACTCCTCATACCCATAATAACATCATAAATGTCATGTACCTCTGTCATCGCTGGGGACTAAAACTCCTCATACCCATAATAACATCATAAATGACATGTACCTCTGTCATCACTGGGGGGACTAAAACTCCTCATACCCATAATAACATCATAAATGTCATGTACCTCTGTCATCGCTGGGGACTAAAACTCCTCATACCCATAATAACATCATAAATGTCATGTACCTCTGTCATCGCTGGGGACTAAAACTCCTCATACCCATAATAACATCATAAATGACATGTACCTCTGTCATCACTGGGGGACTAAAACTCCTCATACCCATAATAACATCATAAATGTCATGTACCTCTGTCATCGCTGGGGACTAAAACTCCTCATACCCATAATAACATCATAAATGTCATGTACCGCTGTCATCACTGGGGGACTAAAACTCCTCATACCCATAATAACATCATAAATGTCATGTACCTCTGTCATCGCTGGGGGACTAAAACTCCTCATACCCATAATAACATCATAAATGTCATGTACCGCTGTCATCACTGTGGACTCAAACTCCTCATACCCATAATAACATCATAAATGACATGTACCTCTGTCATCGCTGGAGACTAAAACTCCTCATACCCATAATAACATCATAAATGACATGTACCTCTGTCATCGCTGGGGGACTAAAACTCCTCATACCCATAATAACATCATAAATGTCATGTACCTCTGTCATCACTGGGGACTAAAACTCCTCATACGCATAATAACATCATAAATGTCATGTACCTCTGTCATCACTGGGGACTAAAACTCTTCATACCCATAATAACATCATAAATGACATGTACCGCTGTCATCACTGGGGACTAAAACTCCTCATACCCATAATAACATCATAAATGGCATGTACCTCTGTCATCGCTGGGGACTAAAACTCCTCATACCCATAATAACATCATAAATGGCATGTACCTCTGTCATCGCTGGGGGACTAAAACTCCTCATACCCATAATAACATCATAAATGTCATGTACCTCTGTCATCACTGGGGACTAAAACTCCTCATACCCATAATAACATCATAAATGTCATGTACCTCTGTCATTGCTGGGGACTAAAACTCCTCATACCCATAATAACATCATAAATGTCATGTACCTCTGTCATCGCTGGGGGACTAAAACTCCTCATACCCATAATAACATCATAAATGACATGTACCTCTGTCATCACTGGGGGACTAAAACTCCTCATACCCATAATAACATCATAAATGTCATGTACCTCTGTCATCGCTGGGGACTAAAACTCCTCATACCCATAATAACATCATAAATGTCATGTACCTCTGTCATCACTGGGGACTAAAACTCCTCATACCCATAATAACATCATAAATGTCATGTACCTCTGTCATCGCTGGGGACTAAAACTCCTCATACCCATAATAACATCATAAATGTCATGTACCTCTGTCATCGCTGGGGGACTAAAACTCCTCATACCCATAATAACATCATAAATGACATGTACCTCTGTCATCACTGGGGACTAAAACTCCTCATACCCATAATAACATCATAAATGTCATGTACCTCTGTCATCGCTGGGGACTAAAACTCCTCATACCCATAATAACATCATAAATGTCATGTACCTCTGTCATCACTGGGGACTAAAACTCCTCATACCCATAATAACATCATAAATGACATGTACCTCTGTCATCGCTGGGGACTAAAACTCCTCATACCCATAATAACATCATAAATGTCATGTACCTCTGTCATCGCTGGGGACTAAAACTCCTCATACCCATAATAACATCATAAATGTCATGTACCGCTGTCGTCACTGGGGGACTAAAACTCCTCATACACATAATAACATCATAAATGACATGTACCTCTGTCATCACTGGGGACTAAAACTCCTCATACCCATAATAACATCATAAATGACATGTACCTCTGTCATCGCTGGGGACTAAAACTCCTCATACACATAATAACATCATAAATGACATGTACCTCTGTCATCGCTGGAGACTAAAACTCCTCATACCCATAATAACATCATAAATGTCATGTACCGCTGTCATCGCTGGGGACTAAAACTCCTCATACCCATAATAACATCATAAATGGCATGTACCTCTGTCATCACTGGGGACTAAAACTCTTCATACCCATAATAACATCATAAATGACATGTACCTCTGTCATCACTGGGGGGACTAAAACTCCTCATACCCATAATAACATCATAAATGTCATGTACCTCTGTCATCGCTGGGGACTAAAACTCCTCATACCCATAATAACATCATAAATGTCATGTACCTCTGTCATCGCTGGGGGACTAAAACTCCTCATACCCATAATAACATCATAAATGTCATGTACCTCTGTCATCGCTGGGGACTAAAACTCCTCATACCCATAATAACATCATAAATGTCATGTACCTCTGTCATCGCTGGGGACTAAAACTCCTCATACCCATAATAACATCATAAATGACATGTACCTCTGTCATCACTGGGGGGACTAAAACTCCTCATACCCATAATAACATCATAAATGTCATGTACCTCTGTCATCGCTGGGGACTAAAACTCCTCATACCCATAATAACATCATAAATGTCATGTACCTCTGTCATCGCTGGGGACTAAAACTCCTCATACCCATAATAACATCATAAATGACATGTACCTCTGTCATCACTGGGGGACTAAAACTCCTCATACCCATAATAACATCATAAATGTCATGTACCTCTGTCATCGCTGGGGGACTAAAACTCCTCATACCCATAATAACATCATAAATGTCATGTACCTCTGTCATCACTGGGGACTAAAACTCCTCATACCCATAATAACATCATAAATGTCATGTACCTCTGTCATTGCTGGGGACTAAAACTCCTCATACCCATAATAACATCATAAATGTCATGTACCTCTGTCATCACTGGGGACTAAAACTCCTCATACCCATAATAACATCATAAATGTCATGTACCTCTGTCATCGCTGGGGACTAAAACTCCTCATACCCATAATAACATCATAAATGTCATGTACCTCTGTCATCACTGGGGACTAAAACTCCTCATACCCATAATAACATCATAAATGTCATGTACCTCTGTCATCACTGGGGACTAAAACTCCTCATACCCATAATAACATCATAAATGTCATGTACCTCTGTCATCGCTGGGGACTAAAACTCCTCATACCCATAATAACATCATAAATGTCATGTACCTCTGTCATCGCTGGGGACTAAAACTCCTCATACCCATAATAACATCATAAATGACATGTACCTCTGTCATCACTGGGGACTAAAACTCCTCATACCCATAATAACATCATAAATGTCATGTACCTCTGTCATCGCTGGGGACTAAAACTCCTCATACCCATAATAACATCATAAATGTCATGTACCTCTGTCATCACTGGGGACTAAAACTCCTCATACCCATAATAACATCATAAATGACATGTACCTCTGTCATCGCTGGGGACTAAAACTCCTCATACCCATAATAACATCATAAATGTCATGTACCTCTGTCATCGCTGGGGACTAAAACTCCTCATACCCATAATAACATCATAAATGTCATGTACCGCTGTCGTCACTGGGGGACTAAAACTCCTCATACACATAATAACATCATAAATGACATGTACCTCTGTCATCACTGGGGACTAAAACTCCTCATACCCATAATAACATCATAAATGACATGTACCTCTGTCATCGCTGGGGACTAAAACTCCTCATACACATAATAACATCATAAATGACATGTACCTCTGTCATCGCTGGAGACTAAAACTCCTCATACCCATAATAACATCATAAATGTCATGTACCGCTGTCATCGCTGGGGACTAAAACTCCTCATACCCATAATAACATCATAAATGGCATGTACCTCTGTCATCACTGGGGACTAAAACTCTTCATACCCATAATAACATCATAAATGACATGTACCTCTGTCATCACTGGGTGGACTAAAACTCCTCATACCCATAATAACATCATAAATGTCATGTACCTCTGTCATCGCTGGGGACTAAAACTCCTCATACCCATAATAACATCATAAATGTCATGTACCTCTGTCATCGCTGGGGACTAAAACTCCTCATACCCATAATAACATCATAAATGTCATGTACCTCTGTCATCGCTGGGGACTAAAACTCCTCATACCCATAATAACATCATAAATGACATGTACCTCTGTCATCACTGGGGGGACTAAAACTCCTCATACCCATAATAACATCATAAATGTCATGTACCTCTGTCATCGCTGGGGACTAAAACTCCTCATACCCATAATAACATCATAAATGTCATGTACCTCTGTCATCGCTGGGGACTAAAACTCCTCATACCCATAATAACATCATAAATGACATGTACCTCTGTCATCACTGGGGGACTAAAACTCCTCATACCCATAATAACATCATAAATGTCATGTACCTCTGTCATTGCTGGGGACTAAAACTCCTCATACCCATAATAACATCATAAATGGCATGTACCTCTGTCATCACTGGGGGACTAAAACTCCTCATACCCATAATAACATCATAAATGTCATGTACCTCTGTCATCACTGGGGACTAAAACTCCTCATACCCATAATAACATCATAAATGTCATGTACCTCTGTCATCACTGGGGACTAAAACTCCTCATACCCATAATAACATCATAAATGTCATGTACCTCTGTCATCGCTGGGGACTAAAACTCCTCATACACATAATAACATCATAAATGACATGTACCTCTGTCATCGCTGGAGACTAAAACTCCTCATACCCATAATAACATCATAAATGTCATGTACCTCTGTCATCGCTGGGGACTAAAACTCCTCATACCCATAATAACATCATAAATGTCATGTACCGCTGTCATCGCTGGGGACTAAAACTCCTCATACACATAATAACATCATAAATGACATGTACCTCTGTCATCACTGGGGACTAAAACTCCTCATACCCATAATAACATCATAAATGTCATGTACCTCTGTCATCGCTGGGGACTAAAACTCCTCATACCCATAATAACATCATAAATGTCATGTACCGCTGTCATCGCTGGGGACTAAAACTCCTCATACCCATAATAACATCATAAATGTCATGTACCTCTGTCATCGCTGGGGACTAAAACTCCTCATACCCATAATAACATCATAAATGTCATGTACCTCTGTCATCGCTGGGGACTAAAACTCCTCATACCCATAATAACATCATAAATGACATGTACCTCTGTCATCACTGGGGGGACTAAAACTCCTCATACCCATAATAACATCATAAATGTCATGTACCTCTGTCATCGCTGGGGACTAAAACTCCTCATACCCATAATAACATCATAAATGTCATGTACCTCTGTCATCGCTGGGGACTAAAACTCCTCATACCCATAATAACATCATAAATGACATGTACCTCTGTCATCACTGGGGGACTAAAACTCCTCATACCCATAATAACATCATAAATGTCATGTACCTCTGTCATTGCTGGGGACTAAAACTCCTCATACCCATAATAACATCATAAATGGCATGTACCTCTGTCATCACTGGGGGACTAAAACTCCTCATACCCATAATAACATCATAAATGTCATGTACCTCTGTCATCACTGGGGACTAAAACTCCTCATACCCATAATAACATCATAAATGTCATGTACCTCTGTCATCACTGGGGACTAAAACTCCTCATACCCATAATAACATCATAAATGTCATGTACCTCTGTCATCGCTGGGGACTAAAACTCCTCATACACATAATAACATCATAAATGACATGTACCTCTGTCATCGCTGGAGACTAAAACTCCTCATACCCATAATAACATCATAAATGTCATGTACCTCTGTCATCGCTGGGGACTAAAACTCCTCATACCCATAATAACATCATAAATGTCATGTACCGCTGTCATCGCTGGGGACTAAAACTCCTCATACACATAATAACATCATAAATGACATGTACCTCTGTCATCACTGGGGACTAAAACTCCTCATACCCATAATAACATCATAAATGTCATGTACCTCTGTCATCGCTGGGGACTAAAACTCCTCATACCCATAATAACATCATAAATGTCATGTACCGCTGTCATCGCTGGGGACTAAAACTCCTCATACCCATAATAACATCATAAATGGCATGTACCTCTGTCATCACTGGGGACTAAAACTCCTCATACCCATAATAACATCATAAATGTCATGTACCTCTGTCATCACTGGGGACTAAAACTCCTCATACCCATAATAACATCATAAATGTCATGTACCTCTGTCATCGCTGGGGACTAAAACTCCTCATACACATAATAACATCATAAATGACATGTACCTCTGTCATCGCTGGAGACTAAAACTCCTCATGCCCATAATAACATCATAAATGTCATGTACCTCTGTCATCACTGGGGACTAAAACTCCTCATACCCATAATAACATCATAAATGTCATGTACCTCTGTCATCACTGGGGACTAAAACTCCTCATACCCATAATAACATCATAAATGTCATGTACCTCTGTCATCGCTGGAGACTAAAACTCCTCATACCCATAATAACATCATAAATGTCATGTACCTCTGTCATCGCTGGGGACTAAAACTCCTCATACCCATAATAACATCATAAATGTCATGTACCTCTGTCATCACTGGGGACTAAAACTCCTCATACCCATAATAACATCATAAATGTCATGTACCTCTGTCATCGCTGGGGACTAAAACTCCTCATACACATAATAACATCATAAATGACATGTACCTCTGTCATCGCTGGAGACTAAAACTCCTCATACCCATAATAACATCATAAATGTCATGTACCTCTGTCATCACTGGGGACTAAAACTCCTCATACCCATAATAACATCATAAATGTCATGTACCTCTGTCATCACTGGGGACTAAAACTCCTCATACCCATAATAACATCATAAATGTCATGTACCTCTGTCATCGCTGGAGACTAAAACTCCTCATACCCATAATAACATCATAAATGGCATGTACCTCTGTCATCGCTGGGGACTAAAACTCCTCATACCCATAATAACATCATAAATGTCATGTACCTCTGTCATCACTGGGGACTAAAACTCCTCATACCCATAATAACATCATAAATGTCATGTACCTCTGTCATCGCTGGGGGACTAAAACTCCTCATACCCATAATAACATCATAAATGTCATGTACCGCTGTCATCGCTGGGGACTAAAACTCCTCATACCCATAATAACATCATAAATGGCATGTACCTCTGTCATCACTGGGGACTAAAACTCTTCATACCCATAATAACATCATAAATGACATGTACCTCTGTCATCACTGGGGGGACTAAAACTCCTCATACCCATAATAACATCATAAATGTCATGTACCTCTGTCATCACTGGGGACTAAAACTCCTCATACCCATAATAACATCATAAATGTCATGTACCTCTGTCATCACTGGGGACTAAAACTCCTCATACCCATAATAACATCATAAATGTCATGTACCTCTGTCATCGCTGGGGGACTAAAACTCCTCATACCCATAATAACATCATAAATGTCATGTACCGCTGTCATCGCTGGGGACTAAAACTCCTCATACCCATAATAACATCATAAATGTCATGTACCTCTGTCATCGCTGGGGGACTAAAACTCCTCATACCCATAATAACATCATAAATGTCATGTACCGCTGTCATCGCTGGGGACTAAAACTCCTCATACCCATAATAACATCATAAATGTCATGTACCGCTGTCGTCACTGGGGGACTAAAACTCCTCATACACATAATAACATCATAAATGACATGTACCTCTGTCATCACTGGGGACTAAAACTCCTCATACCCATAATAACATCATAAATGTCATGTACCGCTGTCATCGCTGGGGACTAAAACTCCTCATACCCATAATAACATCATAAATGTCATGTACCTCTGTCATCGCTGGGGACTAAAACTCCTCATACCCATAATAACATCATAAATGACATGTACCTCTGTCATCACTGGGGGGACTAAAACTCCTCATACCCATAATAACATCATAAATGTCATGTACCTCTGTCATCGCTGGGGACTAAAACTCCTCATACCCATAATAACATCATAAATGTCATGTACCTCTGTCATCGCTGGGGACTAAAACTCCTCATACCCATAATAACATCATAAATGACATGTACCTCTGTCATCACTGGGGGACTAAAACTCCTCATACCCATAATAACATCATAAATGTCATGTACCTCTGTCATTGCTGGGGACTAAAACTCCTCATACCCATAATAACATCATAAATGTCATGTACCTCTGTCATCGCTGGGGGACTAAAACTCCTCATACCCATAATAACATCATAAATGACATGTACCTCTGTCATCGCTGGGGACTAAAACTCCTCATACCCATAATAACATCATAAATCTCATGTACCGCTGTCATCACTGGGGGACTAAAACTCCTCATACCCATAATAACATCATAAATGTCATGTACCTCTGTCATCGCTGGGGACTAAAACTCCTCATACCCATAATAACATCATAAATGTCATGTACCTCTGTCATCACTGGGGACTAAAACTCCTCATACCCATAATAACATCATAAATGTCATGTACCTCTGTCATCGCTGGGGACTAAAACTCCTCATACCCATAATAACATCATAAATGTCATGTACCGCTGTCGTCACTGGGGGACTAAAACTCCTCATACACATAATAACATCATAAATGACATGTACCTCTGTCATCACTGGGGACTAAAACTCCTCATACCCATAATAACATCATAAATGACATGTACCTCTGTCATCGCTGGGGACTAAAACTCCTCATACACATAATAACATCATAAATGACATGTACCTCTGTCATCGCTGGAGACTAAAACTCCTCATACCCATAATAACATCATAAATGTCATGTACCGCTGTCATCGCTGGGGACTAAAACTCCTCATACCCATAATAACATCATAAATGGCATGTACCTCTGTCATCACTGGGGACTAAAACTCTTCATACCCATAATAACATCATAAATGACATGTACCTCTGTCATCACTGGGGGGACTAAAACTCCTCATACCCATAATAACATCATAAATGACATGTACCTCTGTCATCGCTGGGGACTAAAACTCCTCATACCCATAATAACATCATAAATGTCATGTACCTCTGTCATCACTGGGGACTAAAACTCCTCATACCCATAATAACATCATAAATGTCATGTACCTCTGTCATCGCTGGGGGACTAAAACTCCTCATACCCATAATAACATCATAAATGTCATGTACCTCTGTCATCGCTGGGGACTAAAACTCCTCATACCCATAATAACATCATAAATGTCATGTACCGCTGTCATCGCTGGGGACTAAAACTCCTCATACCCATAATAACATCATAAATGTCATGTACCTCTGTCATCACTGGGGACTAAAACTCCTCATACCCATAATAACATCATAAATGACATGTACCTCTGTCATCGCTGGGGACTAAAACTCCTCATACCCATAATAACATCATAAATGACATGTACCGCTGTCATCGCTGGGGGGACTAAAACTCCTCATACCCATAATAACATCATAAATGTCATGTACCTCTGTCATCGCTGGGGACTAAAACTCCTCATACCCATAATAACATCATAAATGGCATGTACCTCTGTCATCACTGGGGACTAAAACTCTTCATACCCATAATAACATCATAAATGTCATGTACCTCTGTCATCACTGGGGGGACTAAAACTCCTCATACCCATAATAACATCATAAATGTCATGTACCTCTGTCATCGCTGGGGACTAAAACTCCTCATACCCATAATAACATCATAAATGTCATGTACCTCTGTCATCGCTGGGGACTAAAACTCCTCATACCCATAATAACATCATAAATGACATGTACCTCTGTCATCACTGGGGGACTAAAACTCCTCATACCCATAATAACATCATAAATGTCATGTACCTCTGTCATCACTGGGGACTAAAACTCCTCATACCCATAATAACATCATAAATGACATGTACCTCTGTCATCGCTGGGGACTAAAACTCCTCATACCCATAATAACATCATAAATGTCATGTACCTCTGTCATCACTGGGGACTAAAACTCCTCATACCCATAATATCATCATAAATGTCATGTACCTCTGTCATCGCTGGGGACTAAAACTCCTCATACCCATAATAACATCATAAATGTCATGTACCGCTGTCGTCACTGGGGGACTAAAACTCCTCATACACATAATAACATCATAAATGACATGTACCTCTGTCATCACTGGGGACTAAAACTCCTCATACCCATAATAACATCATAAATGACATGTACCTCTGTCATCGCTGGGGACTAAAACTCCTCATACCCATAATAACATCATAAATGACATGTACCTCTGTCATCACTGGGGACTAAAACTCTTCATACCCATAATAACATCATAAATGACATGTACCTCTGTCATCACTGGGGGGACTAAAACTCCTCATACCCATAATAACATCATAAATGTCATGTACCTCTGTCATCGCTGGGGACTAAAACTCCTCATACCCATAATAACATCATAAATGTCATGTACCTCTGTCATCGCTGGGGGACTAAAACTCCTCATACCCATAATAACATCATAAATGTCATGTACCTCTGTCATCACTGGGGGACTAAAACTCCTCATACCCATAATAACATCATAAATGGCATGTACCTCTGTCATCACTGGGGACTAAAACTCTTCATACCCATAATAACATCATAAATGACATGTACCTCTGTCATCACTGGGGGGACTAAAACTCCTCATACCCATAATAACATCATAAATGTCATGTACCTCTGTCATCGCTGGGGACTAAAACTCCTCATACCCATAATAACATCATAAATGGCATGTACCTCTGTCATCACTGGGGACTAAAACTCTTCATACCCATAATAACATCATAAATGACATGTACCTCTGTCATCACTGGGGGGACTAAAACTCCTCATACCCATAATAACATCATAAATGTCATGTACCTCTGTCATCGCTGGGGACTAAAACTCCTCATACCCATAATAACATCATAAATGTCATGTACCTCTGTCATCGCTGGGGGACTAAAACTCCTCATACCCATAATAACATCATAAATGTCATGTACCTCTGTCATCGCTGGGGACTAAAACTCCTCATACCCATAATAACATCATAAATGGCATGTACCTCTGTCATCACTGGGGACTAAAACTCTTCATACCCATAATAACATCATAAATGACATGTACCTCTGTCATCACTGGGGGGACTAAAACTCCTCATACCCATAATAACATCATAAATGTCATGTACCTCTGTCATCACTGGGGGACTAAAACTCCTCATACCCATAATAACATCATAAATGTCATGTACCTCTGTCATCGCTGGGGACTAAAACTCCTCATACCCATAATAACATCATAAATGTCATGTACCTCTGTCATCGCTGGGGGACTAAAACTCCTCATACCCATAATAACATCATAAATGTCATGTACCTCTGTCATCGCTGGGGACTAAAACTCCTCATACCCATAATAACATCATAAATGTCATGTACCGCTGTCATCGCTGGGGACTAAAACTCCTCATACCCATAATAACATCATAAATGTCATGTACCTCTGTCATCGCTGGGGACTAAAACTCCTCATACCCATAATAACATCATAAATGACATGTACCTCTGTCATCACTGGGGGGACTAAAACTCCTCATACCCATAATAACATCATAAATGTCATGTACCTCTGTCATCGCTGGGGACTAAAACTCCTCATACCCATAATAACATCATAAATGTCATGTACCTCTGTCATCGCTGGGGACTAAAACTCCTCATACCCATAATAACATCATAAATGACATGTACCTCTGTCATCACTGGGGGACTAAAACTCCTCATACCCATAATAACATCATAAATGTCATGTACCTCTGTCATCACTGGGGACTAAAACTCCTCATACCCATAATAACATCATAAATGTCATGTACCTCTGTCATCGCTGGGGACTAAAACTCCTCATACCCATAATAACATCATAAATGTCATGTACCACTGTCATCGCTGGGGGACTAAAACTCCTCATACCCATAATAACATCATAAATGTCATGTACCGCTGTCATCGCTGGGGACTAAAACTCCTCATACCCATAATAACATCATAAATGGCATGTACCGCTGTCATCGCTGGGGACTAAAACTCCTCATACCCATAATAACATCATAAATGACATGTACCTCTGTCATCACTGGGGACTAAAACTCTTCATACCCATAATAACATCATAAATGACATGTACCTCTGTCATCACTGGGGGGACTAAAACTCCTCATACCCATAATAACATCATAAATGTCATGTACCTCTGTCATCGCTGGGGACTAAAACTCCTCATACCCATAATAACATCATAAATGTCATGTACCTCTGTCATCGCTGGGGGACTAAAACTCCTCATACCCATAATAACATCATAAATGTCATGTACCTCTGTCATCGCTGGGGACTAAAACTCCTCATACCCATAATAACATCATAAATGTCATGTACCGCTGTCATCGCTGGGGACTAAAACTCCTCATACCCATAATAACATCATAAATGTCATGTACCTCTGTCATCGCTGGGGACTAAAACTCCTCATACCCATAATAACATCATAAATGACATGTACCTCTGTCATCACTGGGGGGACTAAAACTCCTCATACCCATAATAACATCATAAATGTCATGTACCTCTGTCATCACTGGGGGACTAAAACTCCTCATACCCATAATAACATCATAAATGTCATGTACCTCTGTCATCGCTGGGGGACTAAAACTCCTCATACCCATAATAACATCATAAATGTCATGTACCTCTGTCATCGCTGGGGACTAAAACTCCTCATACCCATAATAACATCATAAATGTCATGTACCGCTGTCATCGCTGGGGACTAAAACTCCTCATACCCATAATAACATCATAAATGTCATGTACCTCTGTCATCGCTGGGGACTAAAACTCCTCATACCCATAATAACATCATAAATGACATGTACCTCTGTCATCACTGGGGGACTAAAACTCCTCATACCCATAATAACATCATAAATGTCATGTACCTCTGTCATTGCTGGGGACTAAAACTCCTCATACCCATAATAACATCATAAATGTCATGTACCTCTGTCATCGCTGGGGGACTAAAACTCCTCATACCCATAATAACATCATAAATGACATGTACCTCTGTCATCGCTGGGGACTAAAACTCCTCATACCCATAATAACATCATAAATCTCATGTACCGCTGTCATCACTGGGGGACTAAAACTCCTCATACCCATAATAACATCATAAATGTCATGTACCTCTGTCATCGCTGGGGACTAAAACTCCTCATACCCATAATAACATCATAAATGTCATGTACCTCTGTCATCACTGGGGACTAAAACTCCTCATACCCATAATAACATCATAAATGTCATGTACCTCTGTCATCGCTGGGGACTAAAACTCCTCATACCCATAATAACATCATAAATGTCATGTACCGCTGTCGTCACTGGGGGACTAAAACTCCTCATACACATAATAACATCATAAATGACATGTACCTCTGTCATCACTGGGGACTAAAACTCCTCATACCCATAATAACATCATAAATGACATGTACCTCTGTCATCGCTGGGGACTAAAACTCCTCATACACATAATAACATCATAAATGACATGTACCTCTGTCATCGCTGGGGACTAAAACTCCTCATACACATAATAACATCATAAATGACATGTACCTCTGTCATCGCTGGGGACTAAAACTCCTCATACCCATAATAACATCATAAATGTCATGTACCGCTGTCATCGCTGGGGACTAAAACTCCTCATACCCATAATAACATCATAAATGGCATGTACCTCTGTCATCACTGGGGACTAAAACTCTTCATACCCATAATAACATCATAAATGACATGTACCTCTGTCATCGCTGGGGACTAAAACTCCTCATACCCATAATAACATCATAAATGTCATGTACCTCTGTCATCGCTGGGGGACTAAAACTCCTCATACCCATAATAACATCATAAATGTCATGTACCTCTGTCATCGCTGGGGACTAAAACTCCTCATACCCATAATAACATCATAAATGTCATGTACCGCTGTCATCGCTGGGGACTAAAACTCCTCATACCCATAATAACATCATAAATGTCATGTACCTCTGTCATCACTGGGGGACTAAAACTCCTCATACCCATAATAACATCATAAATGACATGTACCTCTGTCATCGCTGGGGACTAAAACTCCTCATACCCATAATAACATCATAAATGACATGTACCTCTGTCATCACTGGGGGGACTAAAACTCCTCATACCCATAATAACATCATAAATGTCATGTACCTCTGTCATCGCTGGGGACTAAAACTCCTCATACCCATAATAACATCATAAATGTCATGTACCTCTGTCATCGCTGGGGACTAAAACTCCTCATACCCATAATAACATCATAAATGACATGTACCTCTGTCATCACTGGGGGACTAAAACTCCTCATACCCATAATAACATCATAAATGTCATGTACCTCTGTCATCACTGGGGACTAAAACTCCTCATACCCATAATAACATCATAAATGACATGTACCTCTGTCATCGCTGGGGACTAAAACTCCTCATACCCATAATAACATCATAAATGTCATGTACCTCTGTCATCACTGGGGACTAAAACTCCTCATACCCATAATAACATCATAAATGTCATGTACCACTGTCATCGCTGGGGGACTAAAACTCCTCATACCCATAATAACATCATAAATGTCATGTACCGCTGTCATCACTGGGGACTAAAACTCCTCATACCCATAATAACATCATAAATGTCATGTACCTCTGTCATCGCTGGGGGACTAAAACTCCTCATACCCATAATAACATCATAAATGTCATGTACCGCTGTCATCACTGGGGACTAAAACTCCTCATACCCATAATAACATCATAAATGTCATGTACCTCTGTCATCGCTGGGGGACTAAAACTCCTCATACCCATAATAACATCATAAATGTCATGTACCGCTGTCATCACTGGGGGACTAAAACTCCTCATACCCATAATAACATCATAAATGACATGTACCTCTGTCATCACTGGGGACTAAAACTCCTCATACCCATAATAACATCATAAATGTCATGTACCTCTGTCATCGCTGGGGGACTAAAACTCCTCATACCCATAATAACATCATAAATGTCATGTACCGCTGTCATCACTGGGGGACTAAAACTCCTCATACCCATAATAACATCATAAATGACATGTACCTCTGTCATCACTGGGGACTAAAACTCCTCATACCCATAATAACATCATAAATGTCATGTACCTCTGTCATCACTGGGGGACTAAAACTCCTCATACCCATAATAACATCATAAATGTCATGTACCTCTGTCATCGCTGGGGACTAAAACTCCTCATACCCATAATAACATCATAAATGTCATGTACCTCTGTCATCGCTGGGGGACTAAAACTCCTCATACCCATAATAACATCATAAATGACATGTACCTCTGTCATCACTGGGGGACTAAAACTCCTCATACCCATAATAACATCATAAATGTCATGTACCTCTGTCATCGCTGGGGACTAAAACTCCTCATACCCATAATAACATCATAAATGTCATGTACCTCTGTCATCGCTGGGGACTAAAACTCCTCATACCCATAATAACATCATAAATGACATGTACCTCTGTCATCACTGGGGACTAAAACTCCTCATACCCATAATAACATCATAAATGGCATGTACCTCTGTCATCACTGGAGACTAAAACTCTTCATACCCATAATAACATCATAAATGTCATGTACCTCTGTCATCACTGGGGGACTAAAACTCCTCATACCCATAATAACATCATAAATGACATGTACCTCTGTCATCGCTGGGGACTAAAACTCCTCATACCCATAATAACATCATAAATGTCATGTACCTCTGTCATCACTGGGGGACTAAAACTCCTCATACCCATAATAACATCATAAATGTCATGTACCTCTGTCATCACTGGGGACTAAAACTCCTCATACCCATAATAACATCATAAATGTCATGTACCTCTGTCATCACTGGAGGACTAAAACTCCTCATACCCATAATAACATCATAAATGTCATGTACCTCTGTCATCGCTGGGGACTAAAACTCCTCATACCCATAATAACATCATAAATGACATGTACCTCTGTCATCGCTGGGGGACTAAAACTCCTCATACCCATAATAACATCATAAATGGCATGTACCTCTGTCATCACTGGAGGACTAAAACTCCTCATACCCATAATAACATCATAAATGTCATGTACCTCTGTCATCGCTGGGGACTAAAACTCCTCATACCCATAATAACATCATAAATGACATGTACCTCTGTCATCGCTGGGGGACTAAAACTCCTCATACCCATAATAACATCATAAATGTCATGTACCTCTGTCATCACTGGAGGACTAAAACTCCTCATACCCATAATAACATCATAAATGTCATGTACCTCTGTCATCGCTGGGGACTAAAACTCCTCATACCCATAATAACATCATAAATGTCATGTACCTCTGTCATCACTGGGGACTAAAACTCCTCATACCCATAATAACATCATAAATGACATGTACCTCTGTCATCACTGGGGGACTAAAACTCCTCATACCCATAATAACATCATAAATGTCATGTACCGCTGTCATCACTGGGGGACTAAAACTCCTCATACCCATAATAACATCATAAATGTCATGTACCTCTGTCATCGCTGGGGACTAAAACTCCTCATACCCATAATAACATCATAAATGTCATGTACCTCTGTCATCGCTGGGGACTAAAACTCCTCATACCCATAATAACATCATAAATGTCATGTACCTCTGTCATCGCTGGGGACTAAAACTCCTCATACCCATAATAACATCATAAATGTCATGTACCTCTGTCATCGCTGGGGACTAAAACTCCTCATACCCATAATAACATCATAAATGTCATGTACCTCTGTCATCGCTGGGGACTAAAACTCCTCATACCCATAATAACATCATAAATGTCATGTACCTCTGTCATCGCTGGGGACTAAAACTCCTCATACCCATAATAACATCATAAATGTCATGTACCTCTGTCATCGCTGGGGACTAAAACTCCTCATACCCATAATAACATCATAAATGTCATGTACCTCTGTCATCGCTGGGGACTAAAACTCCTCATACCCATAATAACATCATAAATGACATGTACCTCTGTCATCACTGGGGACTAAAACTCCTCATACCCATAATAACATCATAAATGTCATGTACCTCTGTCATCGCTGGGGACTAAAACTCCTCATACCCATAATAACATCATAAATGTCATGTACCTCTGTCATCACTGGGGACTAAAACTCCTCATACCCATAATAACATCATAAATGACATGTACCTCTGTCATCGCTGGGGACTAAAACTCCTCATACCCATAATAACATCATAAATGTCATGTACCTCTGTCATCGCTGGGGACTAAAACTCCTCATACCCATAATAACATCATAAATGTCATGTACCGCTGTCGTCACTGGGGGACTAAAACTCCTCATACACATAATAACATCATAAATGACATGTACCTCTGTCATCACTGGGGACTAAAACTCCTCATACACATAATAACATCATAAATGACATGTACCTCTGTCATCGCTGGAGACTAAAACTCCTCATACCCATAATAACATCATAAATGTCATGTACCGCTGTCATCGCTGGGGACTAAAACTCCTCATACCCATAATAACATCATAAATGGCATGTACCTCTGTCATCACTGGGGACTAAAACTCTTCATACCCATAATAACATCATAAATGACATGTACCTCTGTCATCACTGGGGGGACTAAAACTCCTCATACCCATAATAACATCATAAATGTCATGTACCTCTGTCATCGCTGGGGACTAAAACTCCTCATACCCATAATAACATCATAAATGTCATGTACCTCTGTCATCGCTGGGGGACTAAAACTCCTCATACCCATAATAACATCATAAATGTCATGTACCTCTGTCATCGCTGGGGACTAAAACTCCTCATACCCATAATAACATCATAAATGTCATGTACCTCTGTCATCGCTGGGGACTAAAACTCCTCATACCCATAATAACATCATAAATGACATGTACCTCTGTCATCACTGGGGGGACTAAAACTCCTCATACCCATAATAACATCATAAATGTCATGTACCTCTGTCATCGCTGGGGACTAAAACTCCTCATACCCATAATAACATCATAAATGTCATGTACCTCTGTCATCGCTGGGGACTAAAACTCCTCATACCCATAATAACATCATAAATGACATGTACCTCTGTCATCACTGGGGGACTAAAACTCCTCATACCCATAATAACATCATAAATGTCATGTACCTCTGTCATCGCTGGGGGACTAAAACTCCTCATACCCATAATAACATCATAAATGTCATGTACCTCTGTCATCACTGGGGACTAAAACTCCTCATACCCATAATAACATCATAAATGTCATGTACCTCTGTCATTGCTGGGGACTAAAACTCCTCATACCCATAATAACATCATAAATGTCATGTACCTCTGTCATCGCTGGGGGACTAAAACTCCTCATACCCATAATAACATCATAAATGACATGTACCTCTGTCATCACTGGGGGACTAAAACTCCTCATACCCATAATAACATCATAAATGTCATGTACCTCTGTCATCGCTGGGGACTAAAACTCCTCATACCCATAATAACATCATAAATGTCATGTACCTCTGTCATCACTGGGGACTAAAACTCCTCATACCCATAATAACATCATAAATGTCATGTACCTCTGTCATCGCTGGGGACTAAAACTCCTCATACCCATAATAACATCATAAATGTCATGTACCTCTGTCATCGCTGGGGACTAAAACTCCTCATACCCATAATAACATCATAAATGACATGTACCTCTGTCATCACTGGGGACTAAAACTCCTCATACCCATAATAACATCATAAATGTCATGTACCTCTGTCATCGCTGGGGACTAAAACTCCTCATACCCATAATAACATCATAAATGTCATGTACCTCTGTCATCACTGGGGACTAAAACTCCTCATACCCATAATAACATCATAAATGACATGTACCTCTGTCATCGCTGGGGACTAAAACTCCTCATACCCATAATAACATCATAAATGTCATGTACCTCTGTCATCGCTGGGGACTAAAACTCCTCATACCCATAATAACATCATAAATGTCATGTACCGCTGTCGTCACTGGGGGACTAAAACTCCTCATACACATAATAACATCATAAATGACATGTACCTCTGTCATCACTGGGGACTAAAACTCCTCATACCCATAATAACATCATAAATGACATGTACCTCTGTCATCGCTGGGGACTAAAACTCCTCATACCCATAATAACATCATAAATGACATGTACCTCTGTCATCGCTGGGGACTAAAACTCCTCATACACATAATAACATCATAAATGACATGTACCTCTGTCATCGCTGGAGACTAAAACTCCTCATACCCATAATAACATCATAAATGTCATGTACCGCTGTCATCGCTGGGGACTAAAACTCCTCATACCCATAATAACATCATAAATGGCATGTACCTCTGTCATCACTGGGGACTAAAACTCCTCATACACATAATAACATCATAAATGACATGTACCTCTGTCATCGCTGGAGACTAAAACTCCTCATACCCATAATAACATCATAAATGTCATGTACCGCTGTCATCGCTGGGGACTAAAACTCTTCATACCCATAATAACATCATAAATGACATGTATCTCTGTCATCACTGGGGGGACTAAAACTCCTCATACCCATAATAACATCATAAATGTCATGTACCTCTGTCATCGCTGGGGACTAAAACTCCTCATACCCATAATAACATCATAAATGTCATGTACCTCTGTCATCGCTGGGGGACTAAAACTCCTCATACCCATAATAACATCATAAATGTCATGTACCTCTGTCATCGCTGGGGACTAAAACTCCTCATACCCATAATAACATCATAAATGTCATGTACCTCTGTCATCACTGGGGGGACTAAAACTCCTCATACCCATAATAACATCATAAATGTCATGTACCTCTGTCATCGCTGGGGACTAAAACTCCTCATACCCATAATAACATCATAAATGTCATGTACCTCTGTCATCGCTGGGGACTAAAACTCCTCATACCCATAATAACATCATAAATGACATGTACCTCTGTCATCACTGGGGGACTAAAACTCCTCATACCCATAATAACATCATAAATGTCATGTACCTCTGTCATCACTGGGGACTAAAACTCTTCATACCCATAATAACATCATAAATGACATGTACCTCTGTCATCACTGGGGGGACTAAAACTCCTCATACCCATAATAACATCATAAATGTCATGTACCTCTGTCATCGCTGGGGACTAAAACTCCTCATACCCATAATAACATCATAAATGTCATGTACCTCTGTCATCGCTGGGGGACTAAAACTCCTCATACCCATAATAACATCATAAATGTCATGTACCTCTGTCATCGCTGGGGACTAAAACTCCTCATACCCATAATAACATCATAAATGTCATGTACCTCTGTCATCACTGGGGGGACTAAAACTCCTCATACCCATAATAACATCATAAATGTCATGTACCTCTGTCATCGCTGGGGACTAAAACTCCTCATACCCATAATAACATCATAAATGTCATGTACCCCTGTCATCGCTGGGGACTAAAACTCCTCATACCCATAATAACATCATAAATGACATGTACCTCTGTCATCACTGGGGGACTAAAACTCCTCATACCCATAATAACATCATAAATGTCATGTACCTCTGTCATTGCTGGGGACTAAAACTCCTCATACCCATAATAACATCATAAATGTCATGTACCTCTGTCATCGCTGGGGGACTAAAACTCCTCATACCCATAATAACATCATAAATGACATGTACCTCTGTCATCGCTGGGGACTAAAACTCCTCATACCCATAATAACATCATAAATCTCATGTACCGCTGTCATCACTGGGGGACTAAAACTCCTCATACCCATAATAACATCATAAATGGCATGTACCGCTGTCATCACTGGGGGACTAAAACTCCTCATACCCATAATAACATCATAAATGTCATGTACCTCTGTCATCACTGGGGACTAAAACTCCTCATACCCATAATAACATCATAAATGTCATGTACCTCTGTCATCACTGGGGACTAAAACTCCTCATACCCATAATAACATCATAAATGACATGTACCTCTGTCATCGCTGGGGACTAAAACTCCTCATACACATAATAACATCATAAATGACATGTACCTCTGTCATCGCTGGAGACTAAAACTCCTCATACCCATAATAACATCATAAATGTCATGTACCTCTGTCATCACTGGGGACTAAAACTCCTCATACCCATAATAACATCATAAATGTCATGTACCTCTGTCATCACTGGGGACTAAAACTCCTCATACCCATAATAACATCATAAATGTCATGTACCTCTGTCATCGCTGGAGACTAAAACTCCTCATACCCATAATAACATCATAAATGTCATGTACCTCTGTCATCGCTGGGGACTAAAACTCCTCATACCCATAATAACATCATAAATGTCATGTACCGCTGTCATCGCTGGGGACTAAAACTCCTCATACCCATAATAACATCATAAATGGCATGTACCTCTGTCATCACTGGGGACTAAAACTCTTCATACCCATAATAACATCAAAAATGACATGTACCTCTCATCACTGGGGGGACTAAAACTCCTCATACCCATAATAACATCATAAATGTCATGTACCTCTGTCATCGCTGGGGACTAAAACTCCTCATACCCATAATAACATCATAAATGGCATGTACCTCTGTCATCACTGGGGACTAAAACTCCTCATACCCATAATAACATCATAAATGTCATGTACCTCTGTCATCGCTGGGGGACTAAAACTCCTCATACCCATAATAACATCATAAATGTCATGTACCGCTGTCATCGCTGGGGACTAAAACTCCTCATACCCATAATAACATCATAAATGGCATGTACCTCTGTCATCACTGGGGACTAAAACTCTTCATACCCATAATAACATCATAAATGACATGTACCTCTGTCATCACTGGGGGGACTAAAACTCCTCATACCCATAATAACATCATAAATGTCATGTACCTCTGTCATCACTGGGGACTAAAACTCCTCATACCCATAATAACATCATAAATGTCATGTACCTCTGTCATCGCTGGGGGACTAAAACTCCTCATACCCATAATAACATCATAAATGTCATGTACCTCTGTCATCGCTGGGGGACTAAAACTCCTCATACCCATAATAACATCATAAATGTCATGTACCGCTGTCATCGCTGGGGACTAAAACTCCTCATACCCATAATAACATCATAAATGTCATGTACCTCTGTCATCACTGGGGGACTAAAACTCCTCATACCCATAATAACATCATAAATGTCATGTACCTCTGTCATCACTGGGGGACTAAAACTCCTCATACCCATAATAACATCATAAATGACATGTACCTCTGTCATCGCTGGGGACTAAAACTCCTCATACCCATAATAACATCATAAATGTCATGTACCTCTGTCATCACTGGGGGACTAAAACTCCTCATACCCATAATAACATCATAAATGTCATGTACCTCTGTCATCACTGGAGGACTAAAACTCCTCATACCCATAATAACATCATAAATGTCATGTACCTCTGTCATCGCTGGGGACTAAAACTCCTCATACCCATAATAACATCATAAATGTCATGTACCGCTGTCGTCACTGGGGGACTAAAACTCCTCATACACATAATAACATCATAAATGACATGTACCTCTGTCATCACTGGGGACTAAAACTCCTCATACCCATAATAACATCATAAATGTCATGTACCGCTGTCATCGCTGGGGACTAAAACTCCTCATACCCATAATAACATCATAAATGTCATGTACCTCTGTCATCGCTGGGGACTAAAACTCCTCATACCCATAATAACATCATAAATGACATGTACCTCTGTCATCACTGGGGGGACTAAAACTCCTCATACCCATAATAACATCATAAATGTCATGTACCTCTGTCATCGCTGGGGACTAAAACTCCTCATACCCATAATAACATCATAAATGTCATGTACCTCTGTCATCGCTGGGGACTAAAACTCCTCATACCCATAATAACATCATAAATGACATGTACCTCTGTCATCACTGGGGGACTAAAACTCCTCATACCCATAATAACATCATAAATGTCATGTACCTCTGTCATTGCTGGGGACTAAAACTCCTCATACCCATAATAACATCATAAATGTCATGTACCTCTGTCATCGCTGGGGGACTAAAACTCCTCATACCCATAATAACATCATAAATGACATGTACCTCTGTCATCGCTGGGGACTAAAACTCCTCATACCCATAATAACATCATAAATCTCATGTACCGCTGTCATCACTGGGGGACTAAAACTCCTCATACCCATAATAACATCATAAATGTCATGTACCTCTGTCATCGCTGGGGACTAAAACTCCTCATACCCATAATAACATCATAAATGTCATGTACCTCTGTCATCACTGGGGACTAAAACTCCTCATACCCATAATAACATCATAAATGTCATGTACCTCTGTCATCGCTGGGGACTAAAACTCCTCATACCCATAATAACATCATAAATGTCATGTACCGCTGTCGTCACTGGGGGACTAAAACTCCTCATACACATAATAACATCATAAATGACATGTACCTCTGTCATCACTGGGGACTAAAACTCCTCATACCCATAATAACATCATAAATGACATGTACCTCTGTCATCGCTGGGGACTAAAACTCCTCATACACATAATAACATCATAAATGACATGTACCTCTGTCATCGCTGGAGACTAAAACTCCTCATACCCATAATAACATCATAAATGTCATGTACCGCTGTCATCGCTGGGGACTAAAACTCCTCATACCCATAATAACATCATAAATGGCATGTACCTCTGTCATCACTGGGGACTAAAACTCTTCATACCCATAATAACATCATAAATGACATGTACCTCTGTCATCACTGGGGGGACTAAAACTCCTCATACCCATAATAACATCATAAATGTCATGTACCTCTGTCATCGCTGGGGACTAAAACTCCTCATACCCATAATAACATCATAAATGTCATGTACCTCTGTCATCACTGGGGACTAAAACTCCTCATACCCATAATAACATCATAAATGTCATGTACCTCTGTCATCGCTGGGGGACTAAAACTCCTCATACCCATAATAACATCATAAATGTCATGTACCTCTGTCATCGCTGGGGACTAAAACTCCTCATACCCATAATAACATCATAAATGTCATGTACCGCTGTCATCGCTGGGGACTAAAACTCCTCATACCCATAATAACATCATAAATGTCATGTACCTCTGTCATCACTGGGGGACTAAAACTCCTCATACCCATAATAACATCATAAATGACATGTACCTCTGTCATCGCTGGGGACTAAAACTCCTCATACCCATAATAACATCATAAATGACATGTACCTCTGTCATCACTGGGGGGACTAAAACTCCTCATACCCATAATAACATCATAAATGTCATGTACCTCTGTCATCGCTGGGGACTAAAACTCCTCATACCCATAATAACATCATAAATGTCATGTACCTCTGTCATCGCTGGGGACTAAAACTCCTCATACCCATAATAACATCATAAATGACATGTACCTCTGTCATCACTGGGGGACTAAAACTCCTCATACCCATAATAACATCATAAATGTCATGTACCTCTGTCATCACTGGGGACTAAAACTCCTCATACCCATAATAACATCATAAATGACATGTACCTCTGTCATCGCTGGGGACTAAAACTCCTCATACCCATAATAACATCATAAATGTCATGTACCTCTGTCATCACTGGGGACTAAAACTCCTCATACCCATAATATCATCATAAATGTCATGTACCTCTGTCATCGCTGGGGACTAAAACTCCTCATACCCATAATAACATCATAAATGTCATGTACCGCTGTCGTCACTGGGGGACTAAAACTCCTCATACACATAATAACATCATAAATGACATGTACCTCTGTCATCACTGGGGACTAAAACTCCTCATACCCATAATAACATCATAAATGACATGTACCTCTGTCATCGCTGGGGACTAAAACTCCTCATACACATAATAACATCATAAATGACATGTACCTCTGTCATCGCTGGAGACTAAAACTCCTCATACCCATAATAACATCATAAATGTCATGTACCTCTGTCATCACTGGGGGACTAAAACTCCTCATACCCATAATAACATCATAAATGGCATGTACCTCTGTCATCACTGGGGACTAAAACTCTTCATACCCATAATAACATCATAAATGACATGTACCTCTGTCATCACTGGGGGGACTAAAACTCCTCATACCCATAATAACATCATAAATGTCATGTACCTCTGTCATCGCTGGGGACTAAAACTCCTCATACCCATAATAACATCATAAATGGCATGTACCTCTGTCATCACTGGGGACTAAAACTCCTCATACCCATAATAACATCATAAATGTCATGTACCTCTGTCATCACTGGGGACTAAAACTCTTCATACCCATAATAACATCATAAATGACATGTACCTCTGTCATCACTGGGGGGACTAAAACTCCTCATACCCATAATAACATCATAAATGTCATGTACCTCTGTCATCGCTGGGGACTAAAACTCCTCATACCCATAATAACATCATAAATGTCATGTACCTCTGTCATCGCTGGGGGACTAAAACTCCTCATACCCATAATAACATCATAAATGTCATGTACCTCTGTCATCGCTGGGGACTAAAACTCCTCATACCCATAATAACATCATAAATGGCATGTACCTCTGTCATCACTGGGGACTAAAACTCTTCATACCCATAATAACATCATAAATGACATGTACCTCTGTCATCACTGGGGGGACTAAAACTCCTCATACCCATAATAACATCATAAATGTCATGTACCTCTGTCATCGCTGGGGGACTAAAACTCCTCATACCCATAATAACATCATAAATGTCATGTACCGCTGTCATCGCTGGGGACTAAAACTCCTCATACCCATAATAACATCATAAATGTCATGTACCTCTGTCATCGCTGGGGACTAAAACTCCTCATACCCATAATAACATCATAAATGACATGTACCTCTGTCATCACTGGGGGGACTAAAACTCCTCATACCCATAATAACATCATAAATGTCATGTACCTCTGTCATCGCTGGGGACTAAAACTCCTCATACCCATAATAACATCATAAATGTCATGTACCTCTGTCATCGCTGGGGACTAAAACTCCTCATACCCATAATAACATCATAAATGACATGTACCTCTGTCATCACTGGGGACTAAAACTCTTCATACCCATAATAACATCATAAATGACATGTACCTCTGTCATCACTGGGGGGACTAAAACTCCTCATACCCATAATAACATCATAAATGTCATGTACCTCTGTCATCGCTGGGGACTAAAACTCCTCATACCCATAATAACATCATAAATGTCATGTACCTCTGTCATCGCTGGGGGACTAAAACTCCTCATACCCATAATAACATCATAAATGTCATGTACCTCTGTCATCACTGGGGGACTAAAACTCCTCATACCCATAATAACATCATAAATGGCATGTACCTCTGTCATCACTGGGGACTAAAACTCTTCATACCCATAATAACATCATAAATGACATATACCTCTGTCATCACTGGGGGGACTAAAACTCCTCATACCCATAATAACATCATAAATGTCATGTACCTCTGTCATCGCTGGGGACTAAAACTCCTCATACCCATAATAACATCATAAATGGCATGTACCTCTGTCATCACTGGGGACTAAAACTCTTCATACCCATAATAACATCATAAATGACATGTACCTCTGTCATCACTGGGGGGACTAAAACTCCTCATACCCATAATAACATCATAAATGTCATGTACCTCTGTCATCGCTGGGGACTAAAACTCCTCATACCCATAATAACATCATAAATGTCATGTACCTCTGTCATCGCTGGGGGACTAAAACTCCTCATACCCATAATAACATCATAAATGTCATGTACCTCTGTCATCGCTGGGGACTAAAACTCCTCATACCCATAATAACATCATAAATGGCATGTACCTCTGTCATCACTGGGGACTAAAACTCTTCATACCCATAATAACATCATAAATGACATGTACCTCTGTCATCACTGGGGGGACTAAAACTCCTCATACCCATAATAACATCATAAATGTCATGTACCTCTGTCATCGCTGGGGACTAAAACTCCTCATACCCATAATAACATCATAAATGTCATGTACCTCTGTCATCGCTGGGGGACTAAAACTCCTCATACCCATAATAACATCATAAATGTCATGTACCGCTGTCATCGCTGGGGACTAAAACTCCTCATACCCATAATAACATCATAAATGTCATGTACCTCTGTCATCGCTGGGGACTAAAACTCCTCATACCCATAATAACATCATAAATGACATGTACCTCTGTCATCACTGGGGGGACTAAAACTCCTCATACCCATAATAACATCATAAATGACATGTACCTCTGTCATCACTGGGGGACTAAAACTCCTCATACCCATAATAACATCATAAATGTCATGTACCTCTGTCATCACTGGGGACTAAAACTCCTCATACCCATAATAACATCATAAATGTCATGTACCTCTGTCATCGCTGGGGACTAAAACTCCTCATACCCATAATAACATCATAAATGTCATGTACCACTGTCATCGCTGGGGGACTAAAACTCCTCATACCCATAATAACATCATAAATGTCATGTACCGCTGTCATCGCTGGGGACTAAAACTCCTCATACCCATAATAACATCATAAATGGCATGTACCGCTGTCATCGCTGGGGACTAAAACTCCTCATACCCATAATAACATCATAAATGACATGTACCTCTGTCATCACTGGGGACTAAAACTCTTCATACCCATAATAACATCATGAATGACATGTACCTCTGTCATCACTGGGGGGACTAAAACTCCTCATACCCATAATAACATCATAAATGTCATGTACCTCTGTCATCGCTGGGGACTAAAACTCCTCATACCCATAATAACATCATAAATGTCATGTACCTCTGTCATCGCTGGGGGACTAAAACTCCTCATACCCATAATAACATCATAAATGTCATGTACCTCTGTCATCGCTGGGGACTAAAACTCCTCATACCCATAATAACATCATAAATGTCATGTACCGCTGTCATCGCTGGGGACTAAAACTCCTCATACCCATAATAACATCATAAATGTCATGTACCTCTGTCATCGCTGGGGACTAAAACTCCTCATACCCATAATAACATCATAAATGACATGTACCTCTGTCATCACTGGGGGGACTAAAACTCCTCATACCCATAATAACATCATAAATGTCATGTACCTCTGTCATCACTGGGGGACTAAAACTCCTCATACCCATAATAACACCATAAATGTCATGTACCTCTGTCATCGCTGGGGACTAAAACTCCTCATACCCATAATAACATCATAAATGTCATGTACCTCTGTCATCGCTGGGGACTAAAACTCCTCATACCCATAATAACATCATAAATGACATGTACCTCTGTCATCACTGGGGGACTAAAACTCCTCATACCCATAATAACATCATAAATGTCATGTACCTCTGTCATTGCTGGGGACTAAAACTCCTCATACCCATAATAACATCATAAATGTCATGTACCTCTGTCATCGCTGGGGGACTAAAACTCCTCATACCCATAATAACATCATAAATGACATGTACCTCTGTCATCGCTGGGGACTAAAACTCCTCATACCCATAATAACATCATAAATCTCATGTACCGCTGTCATCACTGGGGGACTAAAACTCCTCATACCCATAATAACATCATAAATGTCATGTACCTCTGTCATCGCTGGGGACTAAAACTCCTCATACCCATAATAACATCATAAATGTCATGTACCTCTGTCATCACTGGGGACTAAAACTCCTCATACCCATAATAACATCATAAATGTCATGTACCTCTGTCATCGCTGGGGACTAAAACTCCTCATACCCATAATAACATCATAAATGTCATGTACCGCTGTCGTCACTGGGGGACTAAAACTCCTCATACACATAATAACATCATAAATGACATGTACCTCTGTCATCACTGGGGACTAAAACTCCTCATACCCATAATAACATCATAAATGACATGTACCTCTGTCATCGCTGGGGACTAAAACTCCTCATACACATAATAACATCATAAATGACATGTACCTCTGTCATCGCTGGAGACTAAAACTCCTCATACCCATAATAACATCATAAATGTCATGTACCGCTGTCATCGCTGGGGACTAAAACTCCTCATACCCATAATAACATCATAAATGGCATGTACCTCCGTCATCACTGGGGACTAAAACTCTTCATACCCATAATAACATCATAAATGACATGTACCTCTGTCATCACTGGGGGGACTAAAACTCCTCATACCCATAATAACATCATAAATGTCATGTACCTCTGTCATCGCTGGGGACTAAAACTCCTCATACCCATAATAACATCATAAATGTCATGTACCTCTGTCATCGCTGGGGGACTAAAACTCCTCATACCCATAATAACATCATAAATGTCATGTACCTCTGTCATCGCTGGGGACTAAAACTCCTCATACCCATAATAACATCATAAATGTCATGTACCGCTGTCATCGCTGGGGACTAAAACTCCTCATACCCATAATAACATCATAAATGTCATGTACCTCTGTCATCACTGGGGGACTAAAACTCCTCATACCCATAATAACATCATAAATGACATGTACCTCTGTCATCGCTGGGGACTAAAACTCCTCATACCCATAATAACATCATAAATGACATGTACCTCTGTCATCACTGGGGGGACTAAAACTCCTCATACCCATAATAACATCATAAATGTCATGTACCTCTGTCATCGCTGGGGACTAAAACTCCTCATACCCATAATAACATCATAAATGTCATGTACCTCTGTCATCGCTGGGGACTAAAACTCCTCATACCCATAATAACATCATAAATGACATGTACCTCTGTCATCACTGGGGGACTAAAACTCCTCATACCCATAATAACATCATAAATGTCATGTACCTCTGTCATCACTGGGGACTAAAACTCCTCATACCCATAATAACATCATAAATGACATGTACCTCTGTCATCGCTGGGGACTAAAACTCCTCATACCCATAATAACATCATAAATGTCATGTACCTCTGTCATCACTGGGGACTAAAACTCCTCATACCCATAATAACATCATAAATGTCATGTACCACTGTCATCGCTGGGGGACTAAAACTCCTCATACCCATAATAACATCATAAATGTCATGTACCGCTGTCATCACTGGGGACTAAAACTCCTCATACCCATAATAACATCATAAATGTCATGTACCTCTGTCATCGCTGGGGGACTAAAACTCCTCATACCCATAATAACATCATAAATGTCATGTACCTCTGTCATCGCTGGGGACTAAAACTCCTCATACCCATAATAACATCATAAATGTCATGTACCTCTGTCATCGCTGGGGGACTAAAACTCCTCATACCCATAATAACATCATAAATGTCATGTACCTCTGTCATCGCTGGGGACTAAAACTCCTCATACCCATAATAACATCATAAATGTCATGTACCTCTGTCATCGCTGGGGACTAAAACTCCTCATACCCATAATAACATCATAAATGTCATGTACCTCTGTCATCACTGGGGGGACTAAAACTCCTCATACCCATAATAACATCATAAATGTCATGTACCTCTGTCATCACTGGGGACTAAAACTCCTCATACCCATAATAACATCATAAATGACATGTACCTCTGTCATCACTGGGGGACTAAAACTCCTCATACCCATAATAACATCATAAATGTCATGTACCGCTGTCATCACTGGGGGACTAAAACTCCTCATACCCATAATAACATCATAAATGTCATGTACCTCTGTCATCACTGGGGACTAAAACTCCTCATACCCATAATAACATCATAAATGTCATGTACCTCTGTCATCGCTGGGGGACTAAAACTCCTCATACCCATAATAACATCATAAATGTCATGTACCTCTGTCATCGCTGGGGACTAAAACTCCTCATACCCATAATAACATCATAAATGTCATGTACCTCTGTCATCGCTGGGGACTAAAACTCCTCATACCCATAATAACATCATAAATGTCATGTACCGCTGTCATCACTGGGGGACTAAAACTCCTCATACCCATAATAACATCATAAATTACATGTACCTCTGTCATCACTGGGGACTAAAACTCCTCATACCCATAATAACATCATAAATGTCATGTACCTCTGTCATCACTGGGGACTAAAACTCCTCATACCCATAATAACATCATAAATGTCATGTACCGCTGTCATCGCTGGGGACTAAAACTCCTCATACCCATAATAACATCATAAATGTCATGTACCTCTGTCATCGCTGGGGACTAAAACTCCTCATACCCATAATAACATCATAAATGTCATGTACCTCTGTCATCGCTGGGGACTAAAACTCCTCATACCCATAATAACATCATAAATGACATGTACCTCTGTCATCACTGGGGGGACTAAAACTCCTCATACCCATAATAACATCATAAATGTCATGTACCTCTGTCATCGCTGGGGACTAAAACTCCTCATACCCATAATAACATCATAAATGTCATGTACCTCTGTCATCGCTGGGGACTAAAACTCCTCATACCCATAATAACATCATAAATGACATGTACCTCTGTCATCACTGGGGGGACTAAAACTCCTCATACCCATAATAACATCATAAATGTCATGTACCTCTGTCATCGCTGGGGACTAAAACTCCTCATACCCATAATAACATCATAAATGTCATGTACCTCTGTCATCGCTGGGGGACTAAAACTCCTCATACCCATAATAACATCATAAATGGCATGTACCGCTGTCGTCACTGGGGGACTAAAACTCCTCATACACATAATAACATCATAAATGACATGTACCTCTGTCATCACTGGGGACTAAAACTCCTCATACCCATAATAACATC
The DNA here is from genome assembly GCA_029206835.1 of Rana muscosa. Lineage (NCBI taxonomy): Eukaryota > Metazoa > Chordata > Amphibia > Anura > Ranidae > Rana > Rana muscosa. The sequence goes on from CM055119.1 coordinate 297,145,955, forward strand.
ATAAATGACATGTACCTCTGTCATCGCTGGGGACTAAAACTCCTCATACACATAATAACATCATAAATGACATGTACCTCTGTCATCGCTGGAGACTAAAACTCCTCATACCCATAATAACATCATAAATGTCATGTACCGCTGTCATCGCTGGGGACTAAAACTCCTCATACCCATAATAACATCATAAATGGCATGTACCTCTGTCATCACTGGGGACTAAAACTCTTCATACCCATAATAACATCATAAATGACATGTACCTCTGTCATCACTGGGGGGACTAAAACTCCTCATACCCATAATAACATCATAAATGTCATGTACCTCTGTCATCGCTGGGGACTAAAACTCCTCATACCCATAATAACATCATAAATGTCATGTACCTCTGTCATCGCTGGGGGACTAAAACTCCTCATACCCATAATAACATCATAAATGTCATGTACCTCTGTCATCGCTGGGGACTAAAACTCCTCATACCCATAATAACATCATAAATGTCATGTACCGCTGTCATCGCTGGGGACTAAAACTCCTCATACCCATAATAACATCATAAATGTCATGTACCTCTGTCATCACTGGGGGACTAAAACTCCTCATACCCATAATAACATCATAAATGACATGTACCTCTGTCATCGCTGGGGACTAAAACTCCTCATACCCATAATAACATCATAAATGACATGTACCTCTGTCATCACTGGGGGGACTAAAACTCCTCATACCCATAATAACATCATAAATGTCATGTACCTCTGTCATCGCTGGGGACTAAAACTCCTCATACCCATAATAACATCATAAATGTCATGTACCTCTGTCATCGCTGGGGACTAAAACTCCTCATACCCATAATAACATCATAAATGACATGTACCTCTGTCATCACTGGGGGACTAAAACTCCTCATACCCATAATAACATCATAAATGTCATGTACCTCTGTCATCACTGGGGACTAAAACTCCTCATACCCATAATAACATCATAAATGACATGTACCTCTGTCATCGCTGGGGACTAAAACTCCTCATACCCATAATAACATCATAAATGTCATGTACCTCTGTCATCACTGGGGACTAAAACTCCTCATACCCATAATAACATCATAAATGTCATGTACCACTGTCATCGCTGGGGGACTAAAACTCCTCATACCCATAATAACATCATAAATGTCATGTACCGCTGTCATCACTGGGGACTAAAACTCCTCATACCCATAATAACATCATAAATGTCATGTACCTCTGTCATCGCTGGGGGACTAAAACTCCTCATACCCATAATAACATCATAAATGTCATGTACCTCTGTCATCGCTGGGGACTAAAACTCCTCATACCCATAATAACATCATAAATGACATGTACCGCTGTCATCACTGGGGACTAAAACTCCTCATACCCATAATAACATCATAAATGTCATGTACCTCTGTCATCGCTGGGGGACTAAAACTCCTCATACCCATAATAACATCATAAATGTCATGTACCGCTGTCATCACTGGGGGACTAAAACTCCTCATACCCATAATAACATCATAAATGACATGTACCTCTGTCATCACTGGGGACTAAAACTCCTCATACCCATAATAACATCATAAATGTCATGTACCTCTGTCATCACTGGGGGACTAAAACTCCTCATACCCATAATAACATCATAAATGTCATGTACCTCTGTCATCGCTGGGGACTAAAACTCCTCATACCCATAATAACATCATAAATGTCATGTACCTCTGTCATCGCTGGGGACTAAAACTCCTCATACCCATAATAACATCATAAATGTCATGTACCTCTGTCATCACTGGGGACTAAAACTCCTCATACCCATAATAACATCATAAATGACATGTACCTCTGTCATCACTGGGGGACTAAAACTCCTCATACCCATAATAACATCATAAATGTCATGTACCGCTGTCATCACTGGGGGACTAAAACTCCTCATACCCATAATAACATCATAAATGACATGTACCTCTGTCATCACTGGGGACTAAAACTCCTCATACCCATAATAACATCATAAATGTCATGTACCTCTGTCATCACTGGGGGACTAAAACTCCTCATACCCATAATAACATCATAAATGTCATGTACCTCTGTCATCGCTGGGGACTAAAACTCCTCATACCCATAATAACATCATAAATGTCATGTACCTCTGTCATCGCTGGGGGACTAAAACTCCTCATACCCATAATAACATCATAAATGACATGTACCTCTGTCATCACTGGGGGACTAAAACTCCTCATACCCATAATAACATCATAAATGTCATGTACCTCTGTCATCGCTGGGGACTAAAACTCCTCATACCCATAATAACATCATAAATGTCATGTACCTCTGTCATCGCTGGGGACTAAAACTCCTCATACCCATAATAACATCATAAATGTCATGTACCTCTGTCATCACTGGGACTAAAACTCCTCATACCCATAATAACATCATAAATGGCATGTACCTCTGTCATCACTGGGGACTAAAACTCCTCATACCCATAATAACATCATAAATGTCATGTACCTCTGTCATCACTGGGGGACTAAAACTCCTCATACCCATAATAACATCATAAATGACATGTACCTCTGTCATCACTGGGGACTAAAACTCCTCATACCCATAATAACATCATAAATGTCATGTACCTCTGTCATCACTGGGGACTAAAACTCCTCATACCCATAATAACATCATAAATGTCATGTACCTCTGTCATCACTGGGGGACTAAAACTCCTCATACCCATAATAACATCATAAATGTCATGTACCTCTGTCATCACTGGGGACTAAAACTCCTCATACCCATAATAACATCATAAATGTCATGTACCTCTGTCATCACTGGAGGACTAAAACTCCTCATACCCATAATAACATCATAAATGTCATGTACCTCTGTCATCGCTGGGGACTAAAACTCCTCATACCCATAATAACATCATAAATGACATGTACCTCTGTCATCGCTGGGGGACTAAAACTCCTCATACCCATAATAACATCATAAATGGCATGTACCTCTGTCATCACTGGAGGACTAAAACTCCTCATACCCATAATAACATCATAAATGTCATGTACCTCTGTCATCGCTGGGGGACTAAAACTCCTCATACCCATAATAACATCATAAATGACATGTACCTCTGTCATCGCTGGGGGACTAAAATTCCTCATACCCATAATAACATCATAAATGTCATGTACCTCTGTCATCGCTGGGGACTAAAACTCCTCATACCCATAATAACATCATAAATGTCATGTACCTCTGTCATCGCTGGGGACTAAAACTCCTCATACCCATAATAACATCATAAATGTCATGTACCTCTGTCATCGCTGGGGACTAAAACTCCTCATACCCATAATAACATCATAAATGTCATGTACCTCTGTCATCGCTGGGGACTAAAACTCCTCATACCCATAATAACATCATAAATGTCATGTACCTCTGTCATCACTGGGGGGACTAAAACTCCTCATACCCATAATAACATCATAAATGTCATGTACCTCTGTCATCACTGGGGACTAAAACTCCTCATACCCATAATAACATCATAAATGACATGTACCTCTGTCATCACTGGGGGACTAAAACTCCTCATACCCATAATAACATCATAAATGTCATGTACCGCTGTCATCACTGGGGGACTAAAACTCCTCATACCCATAATAACATCATAAATGTCATGTACCTCTGTCATCACTGGGGACTAAAACTCCTCATACCCATAATAACATCATAAATGTCATGTACCTCTGTCATCACTGGGGACTAAAACTCCTCATACCCATAATAACATCATAAATGTCATGTACCTCTGTCATCACTGGGGGACTAAAACTCCTCATACCCATAATAACATCATAAATGTCATGTACCTCTGTCATCACTGGGGGACTAAAACTCCTCATACCCATAATAACATCATAAATGTCATGTACCTCTGTCATCGCTGGGGGACTAAAACTCCTCATACCCATAATAACATCATAAATGTCATGTACCTCTGTCATCGCTGGGGACTAAAACTCCTCATACCCATAATAACATCATAAATGTCATGTACCTCTGTCATCGCTGGGGACTAAAACTCCTCATACCCATAATAACATCATAAATGTCATGTACCGCTGTCATCACTGGGGGACTAAAACTCCTCATACCCATAATAACATCATAAATTACATGTACCTCTGTCATCACTGGGGACTAAAACTCCTCATACCCATAATAACATCATAAATGTCATGTACCTCTGTCATCACTGGGGACTAAAACTCCTCATACCCATAATAACATCATAAATGTCATGTACCGCTGTCATCGCTGGGGACTAAAACTCCTCATACCCATAATAACATCATAAATGTCATGTACCTCTGTCATCACTGGGGACTAAAACTCCTCATACCCATAATAACATCATAAATGACATGTACCTCTGTCATCACTGGGGACTAAAACTCCTCATACCCATAATAACATCATAAATGTCATGTACCTCTGTCATCACTGGGGACTAAAACTCCTCATACCCATAATAACATCATAAATGACATGTACCTCTGTCATCGCTGGGGACTAAAACTCCTCATACCCATAATAACATCATAAATGTCATGTACCTCTGTCATCGCTGGGGACTAAAACTCCTCATACCCATAATAACATCATAAATGTCATGTACCTCTGTCATCGCTGGGGACTAAAACTCCTCATAACCATAATAACATCATAAATGACATGTACCTCTGTCATCACTGGGGGACTAAAACTCCTCATACCCATAATAACATCATAAATGTCATGTACCTCTGTCATCACTGGGGACTAAAACTCCTCATACCCATAATAACATCATAAATGTCATGTACCTCTGTCATCACTGGGGACTAAAACTCCTCATACCCATAATAACATCATAAATGTCATGTACCTCTGTCATCGCTGGGGACTAAAACTCCTCATACCCATAATAACATCATAAATGACATGTACCTCTGTCATCACTGGGGGACTAAAACTCCTCATACCCATAATAACATCATAAATGTCATGTACCTCTGTCATCACTGGGGACTAAAACTCCTCATACCCATAATAACATCATAAATGTCATGTACCTCTGTCATCGCTGGGGGACTAAAACTCCTCATACCCATAATAACATCATAAATGTCATGTACCTCTGTCATCGCTGGGGACTAAAACTCCTCATACCCATAATAACATCATAAATGTCATGTACCACTGTCATCGCTGGGGGACTAAAACTCCTCATACCCATAATAACATCATAAATGTCATGTACCGCTGTCATCACTGGGGACTAAAACTCCTCATACCCATAATAACATCATAAATGTCATGTACCTCTGTCATCGCTGGGGGACTAAAACTCCTCATACCCATAATAACATCATAAATGTCATGTACCTCTGTCATCGCTGGGGACTAAAACTCCTCATACCCATAATAACATCATAAATGACATGTACCGCTGTCATCACTGGGGACTAAAACTCCTCATACCCATAATAACATCATAAATGTCATGTACCTCTGTCATCGCTGGGGGACTAAAACTCCTCATACCCATAATAACATCATAAATGTCATGTACCGCTGTCATCACTGGGGGACTAAAACTCCTCATACCCATAATAACATCATAAATGACATGTACCTCTGTCATCACTGGGGACTAAAACTCCTCATACCCATAATAACATCATAAATGTCATGTACCTCTGTCATCACTGGGGGACTAAAACTCCTCATACCCATAATAACATCATAAATGTCATGTACCTCTGTCATCGCTGGGGACTAAAACTCCTCATACCCATAATAACATCATAAATGTCATGTACCTCTGTCATCGCTGGGGACTAAAACTCCTCATACCCATAATAACATCATAAATGTCATGTACCTCTGTCATCACTGGGGACTAAAACTCCTCATACCCATAATAACATCATAAATGACATGTACCTCTGTCATCACTGGGGGACTAAAACTCCTCATACCCATAATAACATCATAAATGTCATGTACCGCTGTCATCACTGGGGGACTAAAACTCCTCATACCCATAATAACATCATAAATGACATGTACCTCTGTCATCACTGGGGACTAAAACTCCTCATACCCATAATAACATCATAAATGTCATGTACCTCTGTCATCACTGGGGGACTAAAACTCCTCATACCCATAATAACATCATAAATGTCATGTACCTCTGTCATCGCTGGGGACTAAAACTCCTCATACCCATAATAACATCATAAATGTCATGTACCTCTGTCATCGCTGGGGGACTAAAACTCCTCATACCCATAATAACATCATAAATGACATGTACCTCTGTCATCACTGGGGGACTAAAACTCCTCATACCCATAATAACATCATAAATGTCATGTACCTCTGTCATCGCTGGGGACTAAAACTCCTCATACCCATAATAACATCATAAATGTCATGTACCTCTGTCATCGCTGGGGACTAAAACTCCTCATACCCATAATAACATCATAAATGTCATGTACCTCTGTCATCACTGGGACTAAAACTCCTCATACCCATAATAACATCATAAATGGCATGTACCTCTGTCATCACTGGGGACTAAAACTCCTCATACCCATAATAACATCATAAATGTCATGTACCTCTGTCATCACTGGGGGACTAAAACTCCTCATACCCATAATAACATCATAAATGACATGTACCTCTGTCATCACTGGGGACTAAAACTCCTCATACCCATAATAACATCATAAATGTCATGTACCTCTGTCATCACTGGGGACTAAAACTCCTCATACCCATAATAACATCATAAATGTCATGTACCTCTGTCATCACTGGGGGACTAAAACTCCTCATACCCATAATAACATCATAAATGTCATGTACCTCTGTCATCACTGGGGACTAAAACTCCTCATACCCATAATAACATCATAAATGTCATGTACCTCTGTCATCACTGGAGGACTAAAACTCCTCATACCCATAATAACATCATAAATGTCATGTACCTCTGTCATCGCTGGGGACTAAAACTCCTCATACCCATAATAACATCATAAATGACATGTACCTCTGTCATCGCTGGGGGACTAAAACTCCTCATACCCATAATAACATCATAAATGGCATGTACCTCTGTCATCACTGGAGGACTAAAACTCCTCATACCCATAATAACATCATAAATGTCATGTACCTCTGTCATCGCTGGGGGACTAAAACTCCTCATACCCATAATAACATCATAAATGACATGTACCTCTGTCATCGCTGGGGGACTAAAATTCCTCATACCCATAATAACATCATAAATGTCATGTACCTCTGTCATCGCTGGGGACTAAAACTCCTCATACCCATAATAACATCATAAATGTCATGTACCTCTGTCATCGCTGGGGACTAAAACTCCTCATACCCATAATAACATCATAAATGTCATGTACCTCTGTCATCGCTGGGGACTAAAACTCCTCATACCCATAATAACATCATAAATGTCATGTACCTCTGTCATCGCTGGGGACTAAAACTCCTCATACCCATAATAACATCATAAATGTCATGTACCTCTGTCATCACTGGGGGGACTAAAACTCCTCATACCCATAATAACATCATAAATGTCATGTACCTCTGTCATCACTGGGGACTAAAACTCCTCATACCCATAATAACATCATAAATGACATGTACCTCTGTCATCACTGGGGGACTAAAACTCCTCATACCCATAATAACATCATAAATGTCATGTACCGCTGTCATCACTGGGGGACTAAAACTCCTCATACCCATAATAACATCATAAATGTCATGTACCTCTGTCATCACTGGGGACTAAAACTCCTCATACCCATAATAACATCATAAATGTCATGTACCTCTGTCATCGCTGGGGGACTAAAACTCCTCATACCCATAATAACATCATAAATGTCATGTACCTCTGTCATCGCTGGGGACTAAAACTCCTCATACCCATAATAACATCATAAATGTCATGTACCTCTGTCATCGCTGGGGACTAAAACTCCTCATACCCATAATAACATCATAAATGTCATGTACCGCTGTCATCACTGGGGGACTAAAACTCCTCATACCCATAATAACATCATAAATTACATGTACCTCTGTCATCACTGGGGACTAAAACTCCTCATACCCATAATAACATCATAAATGTCATGTACCTCTGTCATCACTGGGGACTAAAACTCCTCATACCCATAATAACATCATAAATGTCATGTACCGCTGTCATCGCTGGGGACTAAAACTCCTCATACCCATAATAACATCATAAATGTCATGTACCTCTGTCATCGCTGGGGACTAAAACTCCTCATACCCATAATAACATCATAAATGTCATGTACCTCTGTCATCGCTGGGGACTAAAACTCCTCATACCCATAATAACATCATAAATGACATGTACCTCTGTCATCACTGGGGGGACTAAAACTCCTCATACCCATAATAACATCATAAATGTCATGTACCTCTGTCATCGCTGGGGACTAAAACTCCTCATACCCATAATAACATCATAAATGTCATGTACCTCTGTCATCGCTGGGGACTAAAACTCCTCATACCCATAATAACATCATAAATGACATGTACCTCTGTCATCACTGGGGGGACTAAAACTCCTCATACCCATAATAACATCATAAATGTCATGTACCTCTGTCATCGCTGGGGACTAAAACTCCTCATACCCATAATAACATCATAAATGTCATGTACCTCTGTCATCGCTGGGGGACTAAAACTCCTCATACCCATAATAACATCATAAATGGCATGTACCGCTGTCGTCACTGGGGGACTAAAACTCCTCATACACATAATAACATCATAAATGACATGTACCTCTGTCATCACTGGGGACTAAAACTCCTCATACCCATAATAACATCATAAATGACATGTACCTCTGTCATCGCTGGGGACTAAAACTCCTCATACACATAATAACATCATAAATGACATGTACCTCTGTCATCGCTGGAGACTAAAACTCCTCATACCCATAATAACATCATAAATGTCATGTACCGCTGTCATCGCTGGGGACTAAAACTCCTCATACCCATAATAACATCATAAATGGCATGTACCTCTGTCATCACTGGGGACTAAAACTCTTCATACCCATAATAACATCATAAATGACATGTACCTCTGTCATCACTGGGGGGACTAAAACTCCTCATACCCATAATAACATCATAAATGTCATGTACCTCTGTCATCGCTGGGGACTAAAACTCCTCATACCCATAATAACATCATAAATGTCATGTACCTCTGTCATCGCTGGGGGACTAAAACTCCTCATACCCATAATAACATCATAAATGTCATGTACCTCTGTCATCGCTGGGGACTAAAACTCCTCATACCCATAATAACATCATAAATGTCATGTACCGCTGTCATCGCTGGGGACTAAAACTCCTCATACCCATAATAACATCATAAATGTCATGTACCTCTGTCATCACTGGGGGACTAAAACTCCTCATACCCATAATAACATCATAAATGACATGTACCTCTGTCATCGCTGGGGACTAAAACTCCTCATACCCATAATAACATCATAAATGACATGTACCTCTGTCATCACTGGGGGGACTAAAACTCCTCATACCCATAATAACATCATAAATGTCATGTACCTCTGTCATCGCTGGGGACTAAAACTCCTCATACCCATAATAACATCATAAATGTCATGTACCTCTGTCATCGCTGGGGACTAAAACTCCTCATACCCATAATAACATCATAAATGACATGTACCTCTGTCATCACTGGGGGACTAAAACTCCTCATACCCATAATAACATCATAAATGTCATGTACCTCTGTCATCACTGGGGACTAAAACTCCTCATACCCATAATAACATCATAAATGACATGTACCTCTGTCATCGCTGGGGACTAAAACTCCTCATACCCATAATAACATCATAAATGTCATGTACCTCTGTCATCACTGGGGACTAAAACTCCTCATACCCATAATAACATCATAAATGTCATGTACCACTGTCATCGCTGGGGGACTAAAACTCCTCATACCCATAATAACATCATAAATGTCATGTACCGCTGTCATCACTGGGGACTAAAACTCCTCATACCCATAATAACATCATAAATGTCATGTACCTCTGTCATCGCTGGGGGACTAAAACTCCTCATACCCATAATAACATCATAAATGTCATGTACCTCTGTCATCGCTGGGGACTAAAACTCCTCATACCCATAATAACATCATAAATGACATGTACCGCTGTCATCACTGGGGACTAAAACTCCTCATACCCATAATAACATCATAAATGTCATGTACCTCTGTCATCGCTGGGGGACTAAAACTCCTCATACCCATAATAACATCATAAATGTCATGTACCGCTGTCATCACTGGGGGACTAAAACTCCTCATACCCATAATAACATCATAAATGACATGTACCTCTGTCATCACTGGGGACTAAAACTCCTCATACCCATAATAACATCATAAATGTCATGTACCTCTGTCATCACTGGGGGACTAAAACTCCTCATACCCATAATAACATCATAAATGTCATGTACCTCTGTCATCGCTGGGGACTAAAACTCCTCATACCCATAATAACATCATAAATGTCATGTACCTCTGTCATCGCTGGGGACTAAAACTCCTCATACCCATAATAACATCATAAATGTCATGTACCTCTGTCATCACTGGGGACTAAAACTCCTCATACCCATAATAACATCATAAATGACATGTACCTCTGTCATCACTGGGGGACTAAAACTCCTCATACCCATAATAACATCATAAATGTCATGTACCGCTGTCATCACTGGGGGACTAAAACTCCTCATACCCATAATAACATCATAAATGACATGTACCTCTGTCATCACTGGGGACTAAAACTCCTCATACCCATAATAACATCATAAATGTCATGTACCTCTGTCATCACTGGGGGACTAAAACTCCTCATACCCATAATAACATCATAAATGTCATGTACCTCTGTCATCGCTGGGGACTAAAACTCCTCATACCCATAATAACATCATAAATGTCATGTACCTCTGTCATCGCTGGGGGACTAAAACTCCTCATACCCATAATAACATCATAAATGACATGTACCTCTGTCATCACTGGGGGACTAAAACTCCTCATACCCATAATAACATCATAAATGTCATGTACCTCTGTCATCGCTGGGGACTAAAACTCCTCATACCCATAATAACATCATAAATGTCATGTACCTCTGTCATCGCTGGGGACTAAAACTCCTCATACCCATAATAACATCATAAATGTCATGTACCTCTGTCATCACTGGGACTAAAACTCCTCATACCCATAATAACATCATAAATGGCATGTACCTCTGTCATCACTGGGGACTAAAACTCCTCATACCCATAATAACATCATAAATGTCATGTACCTCTGTCATCACTGGGGGACTAAAACTCCTCATACCCATAATAACATCATAAATGACATGTACCTCTGTCATCACTGGGGACTAAAACTCCTCATACCCATAATAACATCATAAATGTCATGTACCTCTGTCATCACTGGGGACTAAAACTCCTCATACCCATAATAACATCATAAATGTCATGTACCTCTGTCATCACTGGGGGACTAAAACTCCTCATACCCATAATAACATCATAAATGTCATGTACCTCTGTCATCACTGGGGACTAAAACTCCTCATACCCATAATAACATCATAAATGTCATGTACCTCTGTCATCACTGGAGGACTAAAACTCCTCATACCCATAATAACATCATAAATGTCATGTACCTCTGTCATCGCTGGGGACTAAAACTCCTCATACCCATAATAACATCATAAATGACATGTACCTCTGTCATCGCTGGGGGACTAAAACTCCTCATACCCATAATAACATCATAAATGGCATGTACCTCTGTCATCACTGGAGGACTAAAACTCCTCATACCCATAATAACATCATAAATGTCATGTACCTCTGTCATCGCTGGGGGACTAAAACTCCTCATACCCATAATAACATCATAAATGACATGTACCTCTGTCATCGCTGGGGGACTAAAATTCCTCATACCCATAATAACATCATAAATGTCATGTACCTCTGTCATCGCTGGGGACTAAAACTCCTCATACCCATAATAACATCATAAATGTCATGTACCTCTGTCATCGCTGGGGACTAAAACTCCTCATACCCATAATAACATCATAAATGTCATGTACCTCTGTCATCGCTGGGGACTAAAACTCCTCATACCCATAATAACATCATAAATGTCATGTACCTCTGTCATCGCTGGGGACTAAAACTCCTCATACCCATAATAACATCATAAATGTCATGTACCTCTGTCATCACTGGGGGGACTAAAACTCCTCATACCCATAATAACATCATAAATGTCATGTACCTCTGTCATCACTGGGGACTAAAACTCCTCATACCCATAATAACATCATAAATGACATGTACCTCTGTCATCACTGGGGGACTAAAACTCCTCATACCCATAATAACATCATAAATGTCATGTACCGCTGTCATCACTGGGGGACTAAAACTCCTCATACCCATAATAACATCATAAATGTCATGTACCTCTGTCATCACTGGGGACTAAAACTCCTCATACCCATAATAACATCATAAATGTCATGTACCTGTGTCATCACTGGGGACTAAAACTCCTCATACCCATAATAACATCATAAATGTCATGTACCTCTGTCATCACTGGGGGACTAAAACTCCTCATACCCATAATAACATCATAAATGTCATGTACCTCTGTCATCACTGGGGGACTAAAACTCCTCATACCCATAATAACATCATAAATGTCATGTACCTCTGTCATCGCTGGGGGACTAAAACTCCTCATACCCATAATAACATCATAAATGTCATGTACCTCTGTCATCGCTGGGGACTAAAACTCCTCATACCCATAATAACATCATAAATGTCATGTACCTCTGTCATCGCTGGGGACTAAAACTCCTCATACCCATAATAACATCATAAATGTCATGTACCGCTGTCATCACTGGGGGACTAAAACTCCTCATACCCATAATAACATCATAAATTACATGTACCTCTGTCATCACTGGGGACTAAAACTCCTCATACCCATAATAACATCATAAATGTCATGTACCTCTGTCATCACTGGGGACTAAAACTCCTCATACCCATAATAACATCATAAATGTCATGTACCGCTGTCATCGCTGGGGACTAAAACTCCTCATACCCATAATAACATCATAAATGTCATGTACCTCTGTCATCACTGGGGACTAAAACTCCTCATACCCATAATAACATCATAAATGACATGTACCTCTGTCATCACTGGGGACTAAAACTCCTCATACCCATAATAACATCATAAATGTCATGTACCTCTGTCATCACTGGGGACTAAAACTCCTCATACCCATAATAACATCATAAATGACATGTACCTCTGTCATCGCTGGGGACTAAAACTCCTCATACCCATAATAACATCATAAATGTCATGTACCTCTGTCATCGCTGGGGACTAAAACTCCTCATACCCATAATAACATCATAAATGTCATGTACCTCTGTCATCGCTGGGGACTAAAACTCCTCATACCCATAATAACATCATAAATGACATGTACCTCTGTCATCACTGGGGGACTAAAACTCCTCATACCCATAATAACATCATAAATGTCATGTACCTCTGTCATCACTGGGGACTAAAACTCCTCATACCCATAATAACATCATAAATGTCATGTACCTCTGTCATCACTGGGGACTAAAACTCCTCATACCCATAATAACATCATAAATGACATGTACCTCTGTCATCACTGGGGGACTAAAACTCCTCATACCCATAATAACATCATAAATGTCATGTACCTCTGTCATCACTGGGGACTAAAACTCCTCATACCCATAATAACATCATAAATGTCATGTACCTCTGTCATCGCTGGGGACTAAAACTCCTCATACCCATAATAACATCATAAATGACATGTACCGCTGTCATCGCTGGGGAATAAAATTCGGTGAAGACTCAGAACAGACCATCGGTCCTGTTCGCTTTCTGAGCTAGTCAGGACATACACTTTACATAATAACTTGGGATGCTTTTCATCGTTACCCTCGCTAAAATTTACTAAACAACAAAAATATAAATAAACAAAGATACTCCTCATTCTTTGGTGTGGTTGAGCCGCTTCTTGCAGTGGCTGGCGTGGTCTCATCCCTCAAGCTTCTTTACAACGACCCAGTCACCTGGTTGGAAAGAATGTAAACTGATTATTGAGTCGGGTCCAGGAGGGACCCGTGAAAACGTTTTGGTGGACATTTTGAAGTTCATGTCACAACGATCGCACCTCCCCCATCAGCCGAGAATATAAGTGACAGCTAATGAGGAGAGTACGACCCTGATTTTGATTGACCTCCAAACAACCCTCATATGACAATAACCCAGACATCGGGACTGTGGTCACTGCATAACCTGGGCGTGGCTTACAATACCTGGAGCCATTGACAAGGTTCTTAGCCTCTGGGATGGGAACCTACTTCACCAGACTGCTGCTCGCCGATTCAAATTCTATTAAAGAAAGACAGTCTTGGCACAAACTTGGTTAGAATTACAGAGGTTATTATTAGTTTGACAGAAAAAAAAAAAAACTGTCACTCTTACATTTATCATTCTCCCCCCTTTTCTTCCTCATTACAGACTGAAGGAAGAAATGCGTGGTGCAGGAAAAAAGAAACAATGAAATAGCCTATGATACTTTTACCTCCTTAGACTCATATTTATCCATATGTACCGCTGTCTACATACACCTGTTCTCTGTGTACAAACTCCTTGGACCTGAAAAATACTTATAAGCAAAATCATTACTCTATCCTTCATATTTAACCTGCAAAGAATGGTAAAATAATAATGACATTCCTGTACATTGGTAAATTGTCAATGACATTCTTTCAAAACCGATTCAAACAAAACCCTCTGTAACCCTTACTTTTCCCGTTCCTACAAACATACAACAGCCGTGACGCATTGAAGGATCGCCGCGGTAAGTTCGAACATATTCACGTTACTACATACAAACATTCCGATACAAACGTGGGGGAAATACTTCCCAGTTTCCAAAACCACAAATGAAAAAAAACAAAAACAGCCAGAATTCTACCTTCACTCTTTCAGCAATAGGAAAAAATACAATGGGAACATGAGAGCAGCTCGAGAAGCTTGCATGGACCAGCCATACAAAGTTCAAACAAACAGGCATGAGACAACACCTCCATCAACACTCATCATTACAGATTTCTGAAGCCGCAGCTCAACTACATCCATTCCAGAGGGATACCCAAAATAGTATTCTTGGACCACCTATGTTAATCTTTTTGGGGTTCAAAGGCCTTTGCCCCAAAACTAGGCTTCGTGCACTGTGTGACCGTCTGACTATGGGAAGCCTCCATTCCTTCCCTTTGCACAGACCTCCTTGTGTCCATGGCGATTCGAATCGGCTTATCGTCTTAAACCTGCGTCCAGGTTAAACCGTTGCACCCATTTTCGGAGATCACCGCCCGGTGTCTTCTTATACGGTGAATTGCAGAACTACAACCACTATATGGTCAAGTCCTCCAACTAGAAACCCTAACCGAGGCGTCAACTCTATGGCTTGTTGTCCCAACACTTTTGGAACTACAGCAACAACCACAGATCAACCCCCGAATTAGGCCTCTACCCCTCACAGTGTATGCATACACAAGCGTTTTCCGCTATACACCCATACACTGCATTGTCAGACTAAACCACACAGAACACTTATGCCAGTTTACCACCTGCAGAACAATGTGGCTTCTCTCTATCTAGATGATAAAATAATGGTGATACCCCCTGTTTTTCTCTCTACCCAAAACTGTATTTACAGTACAAAACTTCACAAAACTGGAACAAAATATAAAACACTTTTAAACGCCAAAATGCTTTCCATTTTCCTTCCAGACACAAATCTCATTGCTCACCTTTAAAAACCCCAAGCTCCTCCCACTAACTTTCTGCTGATATATAAATGCTGAAAAGAAACTTCCGGTTACATGCTCAGCTCTTAAAAAACCAAACTGGTTTATTTACATATCAATTGTTCAGGAAGAGGGAGGGGGAGGGGGGAGCCCAGCCACATTGCTGTGTCTATCAAGACTCCAAAAAAATCCATGGCTACACATTATATATTTCAACAATTTAAAACCTTGTCAAGAAAATGGTGGAATAAAACCCCCCTTTGCAAATGGGAGGGTCCTGACCCAAACATCCCCTGCAAGCAAAACCACAAGTTGACTCAAATACAAAACTCCTGCAAAAAGATGGCTCTAGGGGTTTCGACCAAAACCCCCACTCCTCCTCTACAGGCTATACAATACAAGCTTCAAAACATATGAATTGCCTTCTGGGAAACTCCCAAATATCCAAACATAAAAACACATCATTGTACAAAAACTCTGTTAGTCTTACAATCCATCAAAATTCAGTGTAACGTGAAGTTTTTCATATACTGCAAAGCCAGCCGACCCTGCAATAGCTCACATCTACTTAAATGAAAACAAAGAAATCCCCCCTCCTAACACCATGTGCATGGAGTTTGCATGTCCTCCCTGTGTCTGCGTTGGCCTCCTCCCACACTCCAACTGCTGGTAGGTCAGCCAGATCCCATCCATAAATAGGCCCCAGCATGTGCGTGTGTCCGCAAGCGCGTTGTGGCCCCTCAGGGTAAGACCGCACTATTTTAAGATACCACTCAACTCAAAAGGCGATGCTTAGAAAAACAATTTAAACCAGAGACAAAACCATCCTCAGTATGTCACTCTGGCGTCCCAGCACTCTCCCCAGCAGTGCACAGGTCAAACTGCAAGCGCACAAAACAGGACAAAACTGCGCCAATCAACAAATGCCAATACAGCATATTCAGGGTTGCTGCAGCCAATCACCTCCTGTCTTGAGATCTTTTGAGTTTAATAAAAGCCTAATGGATAAGGCGTCTGACTTCGAATCAGAAGATTGAGGGTTCGAGTCCCTTCATGGTCGCCATTACTGTTGTGGAATTTTAGGCTGCTGTTTACAGAGCACACAGCCTATAATTCCTGTGCTATCTAAGCACACATCAGTTTTCATCTTTCTGAAGTAATGCTATCGTTAAGTTTGCTAAAGTCCACTCACCGTTCATTCCATCATTCAATCAAGGAAACCACCAACACAGGTCTTATCTTCTTATCAGGCCATTCCAGAAAAGACTGTCCAGCCGACGCCTACTCATAGGCTTTTATTAAACTCAAAAGATCTCAAGACAGGAGGTGATTGGCTGCAGCAACCAATCCCCTCCCCATGGGCGGGAACCTCATAGGATGTTCCCTCCTCACAGGAAAATGACAATACTTGGACATTCCTTCCAACAGGATATGTCATACATGAATATAATAACGTAGGATGGCTAAAGTTACCGTTGATAGGAATTCTTATTCTGCGCCATTCCATAGAATAACGCATAATAAGATTATACTATTATTGAATGGGGGAGGGAGGCTATCTGCAGACGCACGCTACGAATTCCAACCAATGTTGATCAGACATAGCAGAGACAAGAGCGCCCATCCGCCTATAACCAATGATGTCATTGCAGAGCGAGCATATCCCCTCCTTAACGATCGTCCATGCTAATGCACAGAGGGCCCCCGTTGGCGGACATATCCGCACCCTGCAAACATCATACTCCAACCTCAAGACGTTTTCCCCTATCAGACGGGATTCAACCAGCCTCAGACTACCCCAATCAGCTCTTTTAGAGCGGGTTGCGGAAGTACTAACACTGGGTGACACTATGACAATACATATTAAATACATCTCCATAAAAATCTCCACAACACCCCGCCCCCAGCACTCGTGCATGTTATATAACCCCGCCCCGGCACTCGTGCATGTTATATAACCCCGCCCCCAGCACTCGTGCATGTTATATAACCCCGCCCCCAGCACTCGTGCATGTTATATAACCCCGCCCCCAGCACTCGTGCATGTTATATAACCCCGCCCCCAGCACTCGTGCATGTTATATAACCCCGCCCCAGCACTCGTGCATGTTATATAACCCCGCCCCCGGCACTCGTGCATGTTATATAACCCCGCCCCCAGCACTCGTGCATGTTATATAACCCCGCCCCCGGCACTCGTGCATGTTATATAACCCCGCCCCCAGCACTCGTGCATGTTATATAACCCCGCTCGTGCATGTTATATAACCCCGCCCCCAGCACTCGTGCATGTTATATAACCCCGCCCCCGGCACTCGTGCATGTTATATAACCCCGCCCCCAGCACTCGTGCATGTTATATAACCCCGCCCCCGGCACTCGTGCATGTTATATAACCCCGCCCCCAGCACTCGTGCATGTTATATAACCCCGCCCCCGGCACTCGTGCATGTTATATAACCCCGCCCCCAGCACTCGTGCATGTTATATAACCCCGCTCGTGCATGTTATATAACCCCGCCCCAGCACTCGTGCATGTTATATAACCCCGCCCCCAGCACTCGTGCATGTTATATAACCCCGCCCCCGGCACTCGTGCATGTTATATAACCCCGCTCCAGCACTCGTGCATGTTATATAACCCCGCCCCGGCACTCGTGCATGTTATATAACCCCGCCCCCAGCACTCGTGCATGTTATATAACCCCGCCCCCGGCACTCGTGCATGTTATATAACCCCGCCCCCGGCACTCGTGCATGTTATATAACCCCGCCCCCAGCACTCGTGCATGTTATATAACCCAGCCCCCCGCACTCGTGCATGTTATATAACCCTGCCCCCAGCACTCGTGCATGTTATATAACCCCGCCCCCGGCACTCGTGCATGTTATATAACCCAGCCCCCAGCACTCGTGCATGTTATATAACCCAGCCCCCAGCACTCGTGCATGTTATATAACCCCGCCCCCAGCACTCGTGCATGTTATATAACCCCGCCCCCAGCACTCGTGCATGTTATATAACCCCGCCCCCAGCACTCGTGCATGTTATATAACCCCGCCCCCAGCACTCGTGCATGTTATATAACCCTGCCCCCAGCACTTGTGCATGATATATAACCCCGCCCCCAGCACTCGTGCATGTTATATAACCCCGCCCCCAGCACTCGTGCATGTTATATAACCCCGCCCCCAGCACTCGTGCATGTTAGATAACCCCGCCCCCAGCACTCATTCATCTTATGTAACCCCGCCCCCAGTACTCGTGCATCTTATGTAACCCCGCCCCCGGTACTTGTGCATGTTATGTAACCCCGCCCCCAGCACTCGTGCATGTT